>CM027573.2:15756052-16356052 GCA_015852605.2 Populus deltoides
TTTTAGCATTTTATTTGGTTTTCCCCTTAGAATGTGCAAAACAAGTAAAGAAAAGTCAAAATATTAATTTTTTATTTTTAATTATCCATTTAGCTTCTCCATTGGAGATGCTCTAATTCTCAATAGCAAAATTAAACCAGAACCCTAAATTTTCAATAATATATCACTCAAATCAGTAGATTATAGATTAAAAAAACAATAGAATATAGAGATGACATAGACTAAATAACACCAACTCATATTTCCAATAAAACAAGTATTTAAGCCTTCAACAAAAATCTCTAAATATCTACTTGTAAAAACTGTGTTGAAACCTATGGGGGAAAAAAAAGCAAAAGGAAGAAGTTACTTGCCTTAAATTGAACTTGAATCGAAGTTTTTTTGTTGTATCTTAGGAAGAAGCAGAGCTTCAATAGAAGGATTTAGGCCAAGGGAAAACAGGAGAAGAAGGGATTTTTATCTCTCCCTTGCTCTGTCTCTAGACTCAACTCAATACTTAGATCACTATTTAGGCAAGTGACCTGCAAGTTAGCAGTCCATCCAAGGTATGATTTTTTTTTTTTTTAGATTTGATGTTGTTTTAATAAATAAATAAATAAATAAAACAATTCGCTCTAGATTGACTTGGCGAGGTATAGAGTTGTTTATAGATAGTTTATATCTATAGTTTTTATAGGAGAATGACAGAATGTTTCCGTTATAAAATGTTTCATTCTTGTTTCTATATATTTTATAGTCTCTTAATTTAGGTTTCCAATTGAAGTTCTTGCATCTCATTCATCTCCGGGTCTATCTTATAATTGGTGTTGTAGAGGTGCCGACTCATCTTAAACTCGGACAGTCTCCGGAAGAAAATAGCTTCGCAAATACGGTGGTTCATGCTCCGGGCAAGATGGCAAACCCCTGTTGTTCAAGTGGTCCTGTGCTTTGGTCTCATAAAACATCTACCAGTTTAGTTACTGCACTCTTGCCAATATCTACCTAAAATTCTTGATACGAATCTAAACATAAAATCTATATAAAAGGGCACTCAAATCCCTTCGAATATCCGCTCGGGAAGTGCCCTGAAAGACACGTGCTGCATCACCCCTCAGAGAAGCAAGAATCCCACCCCACAAAAACTGCCTCGAAGAAGTGCCGTAAAAGAAACCTGCTGCATCACCCCTCAGAGAAGCAAGAATCCCACCCCACAAAAACTGCCTCGAAGAAGTGCCGTAAAAGAAACCAATGATCCTCAAGAAGCAAAATCCACCCACCTTTGACAATTCAAGAAAAATTTCTCTAAATTCATCTAGTTTGTCAGTTCTAAATTTGTTTTCTAGAATCATTAAAAATTTATCTAATCATTAATTTCAAGATATTAAAAGATTAATTGAGGTGTAAATTGACCCTGTTACCCATAATTAAAAAATAAAAATAAAAAAAAGAAGAAGATGGTTCTCGAGTATTCTTGCATTTCTCTCTATCCAAAGAGAACTCAAGATAGCATTAGTGCCTATCCTACTAATCCAAGTGTCGCCCGACATCAGTGCTGGTAGCAAATGCTTCACACCCTCCAAGGATAAGAGATTTCTTGCCGGCCTAGTCAAGGTAAGAATCTTTAAAATAAAGCTTAATTAACCTCTCAATTACACTTGTACTGAAGTCTGCTGAAGGCATAAGTTATGACTCGATCCCCACCAGCTATGCTCAAATTTTAAAGCTCCAAAAATATCTTATATTATTTTTTGATATACTCTATTAAAGCTGGAAATTCAATTTCAATGCCGGAAAACCTGTTTTCACCAACACGAGACATCATAAATCCATATATTGTGACTCCCAACTACATCATTATATTTGTTTGCATCAGCCAATCAAAACTAGCAAATAATTAAGCAGCTGGAAAAAGGAAAAAAAATTCCTTCGAAGATAAAGTAACTAATAAGTAGCGGAGCCAAACCAATCACGCGTTGAGCTCAGCATTGCAATATGCAGCAACCACAAATAATATTTTTTCTTAATAAAAATTTTAGAAAAATCTTTTTAGTGGGATTTATGTAGAATTATTGTGTGTTGATAAATAAATAATTCTAAATATATTGTTGGAGTAAAACATAGAATGCATACACAAAAAATAAAAATAAAAATAGTTCTCCTGATTTCCACCAATCCCATCGCAAAAGTTTCATGAAGAACTATAAAACTTAATCAACAAATAATATACCATAATTAATTTCCGGGTAAATCTAAATTTAACAAGAGAATTTCAATTCTATTTGACTCCAAATTTGTCTATCCCTCCTTGGTAAATCTTATCTTGGCCTTAATCATGCTTATCGAAGAAACAGTTCTAACCTAGCTAGTAGAGATGAGATATTTTTAATTATCTAAAGGTCAAGTCAAATCTAAAAAAAAAATTAAAAATTAAAACCAATAATAAAATATATAAACATCATAAGAAAATATCCAAATAAATAAATCAAAAGATTAAAAACTAAGGTTCCTAATCATCTCAAATCATGTGTTTCATCAAGAACAATTACCAGTAATAATCCAAATTAAAATTAAAATTAGCTACTAAATTCCACTACTATTTTTTCTGTTCTTGCAAATTCAACTTACCTCAAAACAGAAAAAAGCAACGATGGAGTTGAAAATAAAATAAAATAAAACCCCAAACTAGCACCACTAATTACCCTAATTGTTTTAAAGACTACTCCTAAAACGCTGAACCAAGTCTAAGATAGAAAATAAAACATGGTAATTAATTAATTTACGCTAACCCTTTAGTCATCATCTTCTTAAACTCTTCAAAATTAACATTACCATCACCATCTTCATCAACTTCACGTATCATCTTACGACAATCACTCAAGCTACACTTCAACCCCAACATCTTCATTACGGAGTGCAACTCATCAACTGAAATCAGTCCATTCTTGTTCGTATCGTATAGATCAAAAGCATCCCTCAATTCTTTACTGTCATTGCCACCACTATCGCCAAGTTCACCATTCTGGATGAAGTCGACAAACTCATCAAGATCAATGTAGCCATCACCATCTTTGTCGAATTCTTGCATTATCAACTCGACCTCTGCGGGTGATATCTTGGTACCCAGTTCGCTAAGGTTGTCTACAACTTCACTGCAAGAAATCTTTCCATCACCGTTTTTGTCGAACTTGTTGAATACCTTCCTTATGTCGTCCATGGAACCGAAGGCTGTTGGGTTTCTTGATTTTGCCATTGTACAAAAAAATAAAAAGAGAGAGAAGACAAAAGACAGACTTTGGTTTTGCAGCTGCTATAGGAGGAAAGGAGGAAAGGAGTGTTTTCTCTCTCTTGGTGTGTATGGAGCTGATCAATAAGCGTTTTATATAGGAATTTGTGGGGTTGTTTGACTTCAACGCGGCTTTCACGCGCTTTAGAAGCTTTTTCTTATTTATTTTTTTAATTTTTCAAGTGACCAAATATGTACTTTTTGCAGAGTGGTGGAGAATAATTGGTGCGGTTGATCTTTTGAAATAAAGTTAGGAGTTATGACACGTTTTTTTAAATTTTTAATTTTTTTTAATTTTAAAATATTTTTAATACAAAGGTATTAAAAATAAATTTTTTTAAAATAAAAAAATATTTTATTATAAAAAATATTTTTAAAAACAAAACCTACTTTAGAAAACACTATCCTTAATCTTAAGAAGCTCTCCTAATTTCCACCACTCCCATCACAAAAGTTTCAAGAAGAAAGTACCTACATTTAGGAATAATCATTCAAATGAAAACCAAAATGTATAAAATTTCATCAACAAATAATTTACCATAATTAATTTCCTGGTAAATCTAAATTTAAGAAGAGAACTTACTAAAAAAATTGACTTATTAGGTTATTAAAATAATCTATGTATTGTTGATTCTAAAATTATTAAAATAATGAGTTAACTTATAAAATCATATGATTTTACAAGTCAATATATTTTTATCATATAATATCACTAAAAAATTAAAAATAATAAAATAATACAAAATCAAGTAAAATCATGATTTAACCTATTGATTTTAAGATTTTACAATAATTTTAAATTTTCAATTCTAATGAGCCCCATGCACACTTATATCCATGAATTTTTTCTTTAATCAATAATGTAAGGATGAAAAAAATATAACCTTGTTTAAATCATTTCTAACAAATAAAAAATTATCTATTATAGGATAAAATTTTAAAAATTCTTATTCTATAAAGATTTTTTTACGAATAAGAGTGACAGATCATACTTTAAAGTTTGATCCACCATGTATTTAGATTTAAATATCATAGTCTTTTAAATAAATTTATAATGTTATGATTTCTCTATAAAAAAATCTCATAACTTGTTTAAGATATGATCTAATAAGGAGTTTAAAAACACGGGTCCTACTTTAAATTGTTTGATTTATTCGTTTTACTTCATATAAAGCCTACAATATCCTATTGATACACTTGTTGAGATTTATGGTGTGTAATAAACAATATTTGAAATTTATGAAAGTATAACTATATATAAAAGAAAGCATAACAATATCTAAAAGTGATGTATTATTTATCAAGGCAAAAGACATCAGATAAGCTAAAACACTACACATGATCATGTATTTGAAAGAAGCATTGGAATTGTTGTTAGCTGCAAGAGGGTGTAGTTGTAAGGAGATAGTTGTTTTTCAATGTTTTTTCTTGAATATAAAGTTTTACCAATCACTTTCAATTTTTTTCGTGGGTCTTTAATGGTAGGATTTTATCATGCAGGAACAAATATATCTTATCTTTATTGATGAAATCACTTATTGTATAAAAAAAAATTATATACTATTTTATTATCTGTTTTTATAATCTAGCTTACATTATGTTTTAATTTCGTGTTATTTCAAAAAAGTATCTTTAACAACCTAGATAGATTCTTTTATTTTTATTAAAATGATGCTATTTTTTTTTAATTCTTGATATTAACCTGTTTGGATTTAATTGAATCAATGGAGTTGGTAAGAACCGATCAAATTAACTAAATTCTATAAAGTCAAATCTTATCGGAACTCAAAACCGGATTTATATTGGGTTTTGGATTACAAGTTTTAAAATCATCTTATTGGTTCGGTCAGGTTAACAACCACGAAGTTAATTCACTTTGTCAAAAGTATAATTATGGACAATTAAGTCTTATACGTTGACAAATAATTTTCATTAATTAGGACAACCATTAGGATCTTAATTTACGAAAAACAACTTTTGCTTTGCAAATGAGGGCACATATGTTCTCCTCTCTCAAAATATAGAGTTATTAGAAGGTTTCAATTTCAATTATAAAATTGTTAAGGGGCTAATTATATTAAAAGTTTTGTTCTGTGACTAATTGCTCCTTGGCAGGATGGAGAAGGAAACAATAAATAAATAAATAGTCGTTTAGACGAAATTTGGGGATTTCCTATGGGCATAATATTTTGTTACCTAAATTAATTTTTTTTTTGTTATCGAAGAGGCCATGGAATTGGGACACTTGTTTTTTGTATTTCAATGAATTTGAGATTAAAGCATCTGATACCCTTCTTTGAGAATTTCTTTTCTTTTTTTTTTCATAGTAAATCTTTGATATGATTATAATATTGATGATATTTAATGCTGTCCTTAGAGGGAAATTAATTAATTTTTTAAATATAGTTTATGCGTACCTCGATTAATCTTACGAGTCCTGAAATTAACGATCATATAAATCTTCAGTAACCATTATATTACCAACTTCAAGGTTATTATATTAGCTTATCTAGTGGTTAGGAAATTATTTTTTCTTGTTTGCTATTGATAGGGACTCTTAACTATTTACACGTGAAGAAAATTAATCGGATATAATTATAGAAGTCTTGATGGAGATTGTAATTGAAAGGATGCAAAGGTAAAATAAATTATATTTAATTATATTGATCAATGCTGTGCATGTGAAATTAAATCTCTTATAATTCCACTTACTCTGTAAATTCTCTTGGAAATATTTCATGAAGATTAACCATGTGATCATATTTGTGTTACAGACATCTGGGGTTGATAGTGATGGAATAGAATTTGAAACGGAATGTTTTGATGTTTGGGGACAATCCCACCATAAATTCCTTACTTTAAGGACTAAAATGAAAAATACACCTTTAACCTATTTCTGAAGGAAGCGTGTGGCTGCTAAAGAAAACCATTCTGTATTTGATCAGAGGAATGCATCAATCATCATCGTGATTAGATTCACTTTCACACACACCCAAATATCTGCAAACAAATCGTATGGTTTGGGGAGCGTATGCCTTTTGGGAATCCACAATGAGGTCTTTTTGCAGTCAAAGGGCAAATGTCTTGGCCTTTGGAGGCTGCGAACAGATATGCTTCTGTTGAGTCATGTTCTCAGCTCTTACGTTGATTTCCATCATCCAAACTCCTTGCTTTCTCCGAAGTCTGCTGAGGTTAACTTCTGCCTTGTATTTTCTTGCTGCAATCAACGCTAAATGGCCAGAGATCTAGTTCATATGCTACAAAAATCGAAGAATGGCCTTTTAGAAAGGGGAAAAGGATTTTCCAACAAAATAAAAATACTATAATACATAACTAATAATTAAGGAATAATTGCTCAGCGCACGCGTAATCCTATTTGTTTATGTGTCTAAGTGCCTGGATGGCAATGCAGCAGCGGCAGGAAACAAATACTGAATTAAAGTATTTGATTAATACAAACCATCCTTTTCTTTTTCACATGTTCCTCTTAAAAATTAAGATCGAACCTCAATTTATAAGAACGGCTTCTCCTGCATAGAGAATAAACTCTCTGCTATTTACGTGAATAGTGGAGATTGGGCCCAGTTCAAAGCTATAAAAATATATTAAATCGGGTCCGACCGAGTAAAAAAAAATATTTTTATTTTAAATTGTATTTTATTCAAAAAAACTAGTGTTTTATATTATACAATGACATTATATAAATTACAATGAGATCGCTTGATGACGTAATATTTGTAGAATTTGATCGCAATTCCAATTTTATTTCTGATGATATTTTACCTAATGTTGTTGCGCGTTTATAAAATTAATAAAACTGTAGTCCTTGTCGAATATATTCCATACGTGATGGAATTGTAGATGGTTTAATGAAACATTAAAAAATATTTTATATGAAGTATTATTCATTTTATGATGTAATAGCAATAGTTAAATCTATAATATTTATATTAAAAACCATCAATATTAATATATTTTTTTTAAAATTATTTTATAACATTAATTTAAAAAACATTTTTACATAAATATATTAAACTATTTTTTATTTAATTTTAATTAAAAATATTTTATATAAAATATTAATATTTTTTTGTTCGCTGCCATGCCACTACGCCGAGGAGTTTTGGTCGTTATGGCAGTTTGAGTCAGGTTCTCAAAAGGAACTAAAAGCTAGCTTCTTGTATTCTAGAAAAAGTAAAGTCTGCTCGAGCGGGTGCTTGATTAACAAATCCAGGCGAAAAGCTTATTAATTTTTGCGTCGATTATTAATTGTTGTATTTATAATAGTTTTTATGATTATAGTTTAGAAAAATATATTTAATAAAAAAAAACTATAAATTATAGCTTTTTCATAATAAAGTTGCTAGTCTTTCTGTGTAACATTGTACAAAACATTGGGCCTTTAACTGCAGCATGTTTTTGATGATGTTCGGTACTGTGATATGTTAATAAGAGAGAAAAGAAGAAAAAGGTTTATCGTACAGTAAGAGGACCAACATGATAACGCGTCATCCATTCGCTAGCGGAGTCAGAATTTTTTAAATAAAAAAACAAATTAATAATAAATATTTGATGTTATATGTTATACATACATGTGTTATATATAGAAATTAATTTGAAATATATATACCATATCATGTGCCCCTCTTACCCCTACATGGCTCCGCCACTGTCGTCGTCCGAAAGCATTTAATTACCAGCTCAACTGGGATGCCGCCGGCAACCAGCAGTTGCACTTTCTGAACAACCTAGATGAATTGACTGTATCCAGACTCAAAGCCAGGAGATAACAGAGTGGCGTCTCTAACTTTTTTGATATCAAAGCGCGTAAATCCTCGAAGCAAACTATGTGAAAAGGATGCCTGTCTGTTGCCCTCTTAGAAAACAGACTGGCGACACCTTAGAGCCAGTCAATCCCATGAGTGTTTTGGGCAGGAACAAAAACAGAGAGAGATGTGATGGGCGTACCTTCTTTTGTGATAGTTTAATTTTGAGCAGCGGAGCGGTTGTGAAGGAGTTACTGGGGAGTGGGTAATAGTTATTTTTTAAAATATTTTTTATTTTAAAATATATTAAAATAATATTTTTTATATTAATATATATATAAAAAAATAAAAAATATATTAATTTTAAACAACTAAAAAAAAAGTCAAAAATACTTTTTAACCTTGGTGTCAAACACTGCTTTTGAGTTAAAACAAAATATATTTATACACTGTACAGTCATTATTACTCTTGGGATATTCTGAGATGAGTTGTTATTAATCCATCTAGTCTTTGTTCTCACACCCAGCACGTAGACGACCAAGGAAGGAAAGGAGGCAGGGTCATTGGTTTTCCAGGTTCATTTAAGAGTCATAGAGTCATAAATGATTTAAAAAAAATTTAAAATTTTATTTAAAAAATCAATAATTATGGTATTAAAAATAAAAATGATTTAACAAAGCAAACTAGTTACTAAAATATTAAATCAAATCACTTATGAATTTTTTAATATTCAGAGGATTGATAAAGATGTTGAACATTGTACTTAATATTCAAATATAAATCAATTAATTATTGAATTGATAATAAATTAATTTATTGAATCCTATTTTATTTAGGATTATGATTTATATTTTGGCCAACATAATGAGTCACATACCTAAGAACTATTGGTTATAAATTAAAATTAGATAATTAATCAAGTGTGACTTGATTATAAATAAGTTTTAAAAATTAAGGGTTATAATGTAATTAATACAAGGAATTACAATTCAATATCTAAAAAAAATAAAATAAGGACTCGATTGAATTAATTTCTAAAATTATCTTAGAATAATATATGTGATATTTTTTAAGAGGAAAATTGATATTTTATCATTTACACGGTTTTCATATTTCCCTATAAATAGAATGTTATGTTTCTTATTTTACAGTACAATACAAAAACACCTAAATATAAAAGAAAAGAGTTAGCACTCAAAGATATAACAATTTCTCTCTCTTAAAAGGCTTTGAGATATTTTTCAAAGCCATATCTATAAAATAGTGTTCATTGGAACAATTTTTTGCTTTTAAAAAAAATAGTTATTTTTTTTTCAATTTTATCCTACAACAACTTAATCTTTTATTTATTTAGTTTTTTTTCAATTTCATTCTTAAATATTTTATTGTTTGGAAATTGGACTTTACAGTTGTTTTTTCAATTTGCTTTATATAAAATTGTTACAGTCTCATAGATTTAGTTTTTTTTTCTTGATGTAAACCTTCAACATTGAATCTGTTGGAATTGATTTTGTAATTTTTTTATTTGCTTTCATAGAATTATTCTGATTTTATGAAATAAGTTGCGAGTTTGACAAGTTAACCCAAGTTGACTCAGATCTTTTTTTTTTAATCTTTTTCTTAATTGTTTTTTTTAATTTCATTATTTAACATTGGATTGATTGAGAATAAGACTTTAATTTTTTTTTATTTGCTTTCTTTGGGGCTACCTAGGTCTCATGATTCGGGTTACATGTTTGACTGATTAACCCGAGTTCATTCGGGTCATTTTTTTTGTAGTTTTTTAATTGATTGTTTTTTAATTTCATCATTTTATATTAGGTTGATAATGAAATAAACTTTATAATTTTTTTTAATTTGCCTTTTATGAGATTATTATAATTTTATAATTCGGGTTGTGAATTTGATAAGTTAACCTATTAGATTGATATAATATTTTTTTATTTTTTAAAATTTATTTTTACCGTCATTATATCAAAAAAAAAATAATTAAAACAATGTTTAACCAAAAAAAAAAAAAAACTTAAATTTTAATTTTAACGACAATGCCAATCAAACCCCTTTTAAGTGACAACATAGCAAAACAAGAGTAACTGAAGTAGTCTTGTCCAAAAACCACAAACTGACAACACAGCAAACTACTCCACTCCCTTGCATCCTCCGCTCAAATCTCAAACACCATAGTTTTTATCCAACAACACTCCCTATAGGCCTCGTAACATCTCCTATCTCTCTCTAACAACTAAGAACCAATACCCAGCCGGCTGATCAGATCAAAAAAGAAAAGCAACCAAATTTTGCTTCAAGTTTTGATTTTGAGGTGCATGGCTGCTCTCCACTCTACTGCTTTTTGTTTAGGTGGTGTGGCTTTGTCTTCTCGTCAAGAACTTTGTTTCAGACGTGGGAATGTTAAAGCCTCAACTTTTTCTTGCCCCCCTTTGGTTTCCATTCCTCGATTGAGCTTCCAAAGTAAGAAATTTTGTTTCTTGGAACCAGAGATTAGTTTACTTTATCTTGAGTTTTGATGCACGTCAATGTGTTTTTCTTTAATGGGTTCTTCACAATCAGTCTAAATCTCACGGGTTCTAGTTGGAAATGAGTGCCCATGTCTTGTGAATTGAAGTTTTGGATTCCATCGGTTTTAGTCTCATAATAGAAAATTGGACATCAAGGTGAATCTCAAGCTTTGATATTTCCTTTTCTTTTTTTTTTGGTAAGTGATCAATTCAAAAGAGTCCATAGACAGTCTTTTTAGCTTTTAGGGACCTTATAAAGTCTCGGTCTTGTAGATGCCATATCATGAAGGGCTCAAGTTCTCTAATTGCTTTATTCTACCATTTTGTGAAATGAATTCTGCTGGAAGAACAAGAGGAAATAATTAATGTTTTGCCTTTATAGTGCAAATTCCCTAAGGCATCAGCTTCTTTTACCAAATTCATTTCATTTCTGCTTTTACTATCTATTTGGAAATATGAACCTTTTCTTTTTATGTTTCCA
Organism: Populus deltoides; assembly: GCA_015852605.2. Lineage (NCBI taxonomy): Eukaryota > Viridiplantae > Streptophyta > Magnoliopsida > Malpighiales > Salicaceae > Populus > Populus deltoides. The sequence goes on from CM027573.2 coordinate 15,767,079, forward strand.
ACTTGTTATAACTTGTTATGGTACTCCTGGCTCTTTCTTTTGCTTCCTATTTTATGTAATCCAGGTAAAGCATTCGGAGGTGATGGGTCACCAGAAACGAAAGACTCCTCTCTTGTGGTTTGTTTTGGGGAAATGCTAATTGACTTTGTCCCAACCATTAGTGGACTGTCATTGTCTGATGCACCGGCATTTAAGAAGGCTCCAGGAGGTGCGCCTGCTAATGTTGCTGTTGGTATTGCTCGACTTGGTGGCTCGTCGGCATTTATAGGGAAGGTACCATTATAACAATAATGATCAATGTTTCTGGCAATGATTAGAAAATAAGAAAGCTAGGATGAAGTCGTTTTTCAGATGCCCATGTAGCCAATTTGTTGAGGAGTTGATAAAAAAAATCTGCCAACTGGTTTTTTGATTCTCTGGGGCTTGGTAATTTACGATTGTAGTATTCAAGTTAGAATTCTATTATAGTGTCATTTATGTTTCCCTTCTGCTTCTTTAATGCTTTAAGACACAGAACTCCTTTTCTTGTTACACAGACATTATTTATGTTTAATAGAAAGTTAAGTTGCAAAGCTGATTTCAGGAGTTTCCTGAGTTTATCTGACATAACAAGTTTATCTGGCATCCACTATCCACAAACATACGTCCTAGGCATTCATGTTATCTGAAGGTGAAAAGCTGTCATCCACCTCTCCGAGGTTGAATTAAAGTCCTTTGCATAGAGCTATGGATAGCTGGAGATAGAATCAATCTGTAAATGCAAGGAGCTGTCAAACAACAATTTTCCTCGTTAACAACTTAGTTCTATTGATCATTCTTTCAACCTAGTGCATTCTTGACAAAATATTACCTGTTCCCTCTTCGTTCTAAAATTTAACCGCATGTCAGTTTTGTAGAATGCCATACCCTGCTTATATTATCTTATTGACATATATTTTTCACAAAAATTAACCATAGAAATTTTATCTGTCATCGAACCTCTCAGATCTTGAATCTTTTGTACGACATGCACAGGTTGGTGAAGATGAGTTTGGATACATGCTTGCGGAAATATTAAAGGAGAATAATGTGAACAATGAAGGGATGCGTTTCGATCCTGGTGCAAGGACTGCTTTAGCTTTTGTTACATTAAGAAGTGACGGGGAACGTGAATTCATGTTTTACCGTAATCCTAGTGCAGATATGTTACTTCAAGAAGCTGAACTTGATTTAGATTTGATTAGAAAGGTATGCAAGGGTTTATACTTGTAGTATTTATTTAAAACTTAAAAGCACAAAAAATCCTTTGTTACATAAAAAAATCATATTTCTCCTTTTTATGTACCTTGGCAGGCAAAAATATTTCATTATGGCTCCATAAGTCTTATAACAGAGCCATGCAAGTCAGCCCACATTGCAGCAGCAAAAGTTGCTAAGGATGCAGGTGTTTTTTTGTCCTACGATCCTAACCTGAGGCTTCCACTATGGCCTTCTGCTGAGAGTGCCAGAGAAGGGATTCTGAGCATTTGGGACACTGCTGATATTATCAAGGTAACATGCCATCTTGAGTAGATTAATTACCTTATTGTTGTTGGCAATTGTTTTGCTTCCCCTAATTTAGAGGCATGGTGTAACGCAGATAGAAATATCACTCTGATGGTCACATCTTGTTTATGTCTTCCAGATAAGTGAAGAAGAGATATCTTTCTTGACTAAAGGAGAAGATCCATATGATGATGCTGTTGTTCAGAAGCTATTCCATCCAAATCTTAAATTGCTTCTTGTCACCGAGGGACCGGAGGGCTGCAGGTATTACACCAAAGTAAGTACCAGAAATCTAGTCTTTAAAAATTTACTTTTGAAACTTACAAGACCATCCCATGTGCTCCTATCCCATGCATGTCAATGAGAAATAGTTGCTGTACTATTGCTTTGAGTTTGGATGATGACAGGAATTGAAATAAGAATGCACATCCAAAACTCCAATCACATGTTACTTACAGGAACTTAAAAGAGTTGAAAAAAAGAGGAAAGGAGGCATGAGAGAGAGAGATCTAAATATTGCAAATATAGAGTGAATTGGAGAATTTTGAATATTGTGATGGACCTTTTTCTTATCAACTTTTCCATAAAACTGCAATTTGAGAAAACCTTATCTGCCTATAAAAGTTTTCTTTGCTGATGGCAGCTCTAAAAGGCTGTCTTTCAAGAGGATTTGACTCATAAATTAAGTGAAAATGCACTGTGATTTTTAAAACTAATTGACCTAATATAGTGCTAATGCCTTGTGATATTTCCCTCCTATATTGGAGATAATGTTTTCTTTTAATATCTCTGTGACTAAATTTTCATTATCTTATATGTTTTCAGGAGTTCAGTGGGAGAGTGAAGGGTTTAAAGGTGGATGCTGTGGACACCACTGGTGCTGGGGATGCTTTTGTTGCTGGAATATTGTCACAACTAGCTAAGGATCTCTCCTTGCTCCAGGTAATGCCATTAACAATTAGATTAAAGAAATGGTAGTATCTTCAGGTCAATACTGCTGTGCGTGTGCAAGCACAAATTTACACATGCATTTGGTATCTTCGTCATGATGCAGTTTAGTCTGTTGATATGTATTGCATAATCCTAGCTTTGTGTCAACTATATAACCATTATAAAGTGCTTTCTTCCATTGTATTGAAGAAACTTGATCTTCAACTGTACTTGGAAGGTATAATATTTGATAGGGAGTTGGTTATAATCATGCAAGGAATTCATAGAGCTGGACAATGTCAAGAACTTCTCCAAATTGATAATTTCCCCCTTTCAGATCATCTGAAAAAAAACCAGTTTTCTATTTATGCATGGTTTCCGGTCCCGTCCAGGTTATTGTTGTGCAAACTAGTGCAAGTCATGCTTAGTTTTCACAGTTATGCTTTTAAACAACAGTGTACTTTATCTTTTAACTTTATAGTGCACTTTCACACTGATCGACTTCTTTTAATCTTTAAGAATGAGGACCGATTGAGAGAAGCTCTCAAGTTTGCGAATGCCTGTGGTGCATTGACTGTAAAGGAGAGAGGTGCCATTCCAGCTTTGCCAACTAGAGAAGCTGTGAACAGTGCCATCATTCAGCTTGTTGGGTAGAGTTTTTGTGATCTCTGTGATTAGGTAACAAGTTCCATGCCAATTCTTTAGATCGTTGGACAGTTCAGTGTTGTAACATGCAAGTTTTACCACAATCTGTTGAGTGAAATCATTTCAGTCCTGGGGATCACATCAACCCCCCTGTATCGCACCATATTGTAAACATTCAGCTGAGGTACATCGCCAATAAAATAAAATTTATAATTTTGTGATGTCTTGCCTTTCTCTGCAATTTATGTCTCTCCCTGCTAGTAAAGGCTTCTTGACGAGTAAGGCCTGCAAAATTTTGATTAAAGTCTATTGGGCTGTCATCTTATAAACAGAAAAAAAACAAAAAATTCTGACAAGAACGGTTAGGTTTCATGATTCAAGTATAATCCTTATTTTTCTCCCAACTGGCTTCCTGTAAGAAATCCTCGCCTTGGTATGACTCACATCAGCACAACTGTAAAGCCAATATTGTCAGTTTGCTTAATACTGTGCATCATTATCAAACCTGACCCGGGAGTTGATCAGGCCGGGTTTCGGGTTTTATGGATCAACCCGGAAAATTTTTAAAAAATATTTAAAATTTTAATATTTTATATAAAAAAATTAAAAAAAAATCCATGTAAATATAGCCTATACATATTATAAATAATGAAATTTAAAAGAATATTTTAAAATTTTTTTTTATAAGATACCATGTTATTCTTTTAAATTGAAGTATTTAAACTAAAAATATTTTTTTTTATCTCATATTAGAAAAATATAACTTTTTTCTTATGAACATAGAGTATATATTCAAAAGGGCTTTAAATTCCACGTTGAAAAAATAATTTTTTTCTTGAAAACATATAGTATATATACTAAAGGATTTCAAATCTTACATTGAAAAAATAAAATATCTTCTAATATTTATATAATGAATTTTAAAAAGTGTTAATAACTAACTAAAAAAATAATATAAAAAAGGGTATAGGAGAAAAACCACATTTGAAAAAAAAAGGGGGTCTCGTTCGGGTTCGCCCAGGTCATGGGTTGACTCATCGAGTCGATCGGGTTTTGCTTGGTTATTGCACCGGCTGGTCTTTTAACAAACCTGGATCGGTCTAGCCACTAGGTTGACAGGGTCCTGGGTCAACCCGTCAGGCCGGTCCGGGTTTAATAACTGTCATTTGAACTCAAATATCTTGTTTTTCTACAGCACATTAAAAAAAAAAAACCTAAAAGAAGGCGGGTTATGCTATTTATTGGAATAATATTTTGTTTTTTTCTTTGATTTTTATTCATCAATGTTTTTTTTTTTTTAATTTTTTTTTAATATTAGATTTATTTTTATATTAAGTTATCGTACTCTCATGATACAAATCATTAGTTTTGGGGGTTAATTTGGTTGACTAGATTTTTTTTAATTATTTTTTTTAATTTTATCCTTTAATATTGGGTTGATTAAGAATTAGACTTTATAATTTTTTTTCTTTGTTTTCTATTATGTTATTTTGGTCTCATGACCTGAGAATAATATTTGACAAGTAACCCAAGTTGAATTAGGTTGTTTTTTGTGTTCATTTTTTTAATTTTTTTTTCAATTTAATCATTCAATATTGGATAGGTTGGGAATTGAGTTTCATAATCTGTTTTGATCTGCTTTCTATAAGGATATCTTGGTCTCATTATTAGGGTTGCAGGTTTTGACATTTTAACTCTAGTTAAATCGAGTAGTCTTTTTTAATTTTCTTTCTAATAGATTATCTCGGTCCCAAGACTCGGGTCACGGGTCTTTCAACATTGGATTTTATTTTTATTGGGTTGTTCCCATCTCATGATTCAGGTTGCAAGTTTAGTGGGTTAACCCAGTTGACTCAATTGTTTTTTTTTCTAGTTTTATCATTTAATATTGTGTTTTATTTGAAATTAGACTTTATAATTTATTTTAATTTACTTTTATTAATTTATCTCAACTTCATGACCTGAGAATAATGCTTAACGAGTTAACCCGAATTGACTTGACTTATTTTTTGTGTCATTTTTTTAATTAATTTTTTACAAATATCTATGTTCAACATTGTGTCGATTGAAAATTGAGTTTTATAATTTATTTTGATTTATTTTTTATGGGATTATCTTAGTCTCATGATCAGGGTTACAGATTTGGTAGGTTAACCCGAGTTAAATTAAGTCATTTTTTTTTATTTTCTTTCTAAGAGGTTATCTCTGTCTCATGACTCAAGTCATGAGTTTAGCGGATTGACTCGGGTTGTTTTTTATGTTTTTTTAATTGATTTTTTTAATCTCATATTTCAACATTGGGATGATTGAGAATTAATGTAACAGCCCGGCCCAAACTGCCATATATTGTCCGTTTTGGGCCTTACCGCCATCATGGTTTTATTCCTGGTGACGCAAGTCCACTTCTGAGCCTGACGCCCCAAAACACGTATGACAAGTTAGCAACCAACACTCTTAATAAAGCCAGCTACCACTCCCTCATCCGCCAATATGGGATATTATAATTCACCCTCTTAAGGAGCCCGACGACCACGTCGGCACAACCGGACAACCAGTGAGGTAAGCTCTGATACCAACTATAACAGCCTGACCCAACCTACCATATATTGTCTGCTTTGGGCCTTACCGCCCTCATGGTTTTGTTTTTGGTGACGCGAGCCCACTTCTAAGTCTAATGCCCCAAAACGCGTATGACAAGTCAACAACTAGCACTCTTAATAAGACTAGCTACCACTCCCTAACCCACCGATGTGGGATATTACAATTAGATTTTGTAATTTGTTTTGATTTACTTTTTATAGGGTTATCTCGGTCTTATGACCCGAATCGCAAGTTTGACAAGTTAACTCGGCTTGTTTTTTAGGTCCTTTTTTATTGATTTTTTTTTCAATTTCATCATTTAACATTGAGGTGATTAAGCTTCATGATTTATTTTGATTTATTTTCTATGAGGTTATCATAGTCTCATAACCTGGATTGCGGATTTGACATGTTAACCTGTATTGATCCAAGTCAATACAATATGTTCTTATCTTGATATTAAAAAAAGATATCATATTGAATTTTTTTAAGTCAAACTATTTTTACAGGTCCTCTAGGTTGTTTTTGGATCTATAAAGTCAATTGAATCATATTGGATCAACTCTCACACGATTTAGATTTTTTTCCTCTAAAAAAAATATTAGCAACATTTGAATATTTTTTTATGTTCAATAAAAACTTGACATGACCCGCAACATAGCGCATATGAATTATCTAATCTTAAACTACAAAATGAAGCAACTTCTCCTATTCTTACAAGATTTGAACCTAAGATCTCCCAGTGCAAACTATATTTGTGATCCACACTCCGCCGTAGGTTGGTTAAATGTTTTTTTTTTTAAATGCTAAAAAATAATAATTTGAGATACGAGTAATTGAATTAATTGATAATTTAAATAATATGAATAAAAAATGCAAACAAAAAATAAATTAACAAAAAAACAACAATGAAAAAAAGTAAAAAGAACCTGACATGAGCTCATCTGAAGTATAAAAAAACTCAATATTGTAGGGAAAAATTAAAAAAAAAGTAACAAAAAAATAGTTAAACTAGGTTAACTCACAAATTCCCTGACAATATACATAAGATTGAGATAACCTCATAGAAAAAAAAACAGAAAAAAAACCACTTGAAAGGAAAGGAAAAAAAACACGAAGATCAATTTTCAATACATCAAATATTGAATGATGAAATTAAAATAAATAAGTTTAAATAAATGATAAAAAAACAAGAAATTCCACAGAAAGATCCGAGATAATCGAGTCATTTTCAAGACCAACAAGAAATTCCACAGAAAGCAAGCTAAAAAAACATTTAGTTTCCAATTGAATAAATACTGAATGATGAAATAAGAAAAAAAAATAGCTTAGATAAAGAGAAAAAAACCGAGTGAACCAAAGAAACCATCCTAAACTTGGTTAAATTTTTAAAACCTGCAACCTGTGAAACGCTGGATCCGGGTTCAATCAAGAAGTGTATTACAAACCAATTTAAAAATATCAATTTAAAAAACTTGCCAAAGCCAAAAAAAAAATTGACAATCAAAAGAATAAGGATCAAATCTGATAGGAAAAAAAAAAGGTGAAATAGTAAATAAAAGTAATTTAAAAAATGATTTTAAACAGAACAAATAGTAATAAAAATAAGAGGAAGAAAATTTGAAAGATGAAAAAATTGAAGAGGGATGAAATTGAAAAAGCAAACAAAATTTATAAATTATTCCAGATAAAAAAATTATAATAATAAAAAAAGAGATCAAATCTGAAGAATCAATAAATTAAAGGATTGTTCTGGAATTTTTAAGGGATTGACATGAAAATCTAGGTAGAGAGATAGAGAAGAAGGGAAAACATGGTCGCTAACACCAAACCATCCAAAATTTTGAAACATGCTCCACCTATCAGGTTGAGGTGCCGGGACCTTTCAAACATCATTTCAAAAGGTGATGTTTGGTGGTTGGAAGACTTCGCACACGCCATCCAAATGGCTTAGGGATTGTCCACATGATGGCACGTGCAACGCAACTTTCAAATCTACAAGAAAATCAATGTAAAATAACAAAAAAAAATCTTTGTGAGAGAATTAAGTTGATTTTATCTTCAAGGGTATCAAAGTAATTATACTATTTTGAAAAAAAAACAAAAAAACAAAAAATCTCTGAGTAATAGGTATTATATATTTTTATTTTAGAATTTAATTAATAATTTTATAAAAGAAAATGATCAAACTAACCCATACAATTTGTAAAAATCAATTAAAAGCAATTTCATCACTTTATTATTCAATGAACAGGGAAATGTCCACTAAGATAACTTCTCATTCTCTTTTAGTTTTTTTTTAAAAAAAAGTTTTTAATTTTAATTAATATCAAGTCTCTCGGTATTTCAACATTATTCTAACTTTGAGACCTCCAAGTGGAAATCTAAACTCAATCAAGTTGTGATGAAGTGCTTAATATTGTTGAGACAACAGAAGAATTTTCCCATTAGTTCCTATCAAAATTGAGACATTTTCCTGTACACAAGTCCAAATGATAAATAAAAAATAAAAAAATCTACAGTAGTATCACTATAATTATAACTCTGCATTATTTGACAAGCTGACTGTTTTAACCGATAACAGATCCTATTTTTCACTGTGGGAGTTGTTTCCTGCCTTCTACTTCGTCAAGAAAACAACAAATAGTTAGTGATTGTGTCAAATGATTGACATCCAATGTTTTGTCCTGATTTTTCTGTCGTTTCTTTGAACAATTTCTATGTTTAGATTGGTCTAGTTCAACCCAAGGATATCTGTCGACAAATAGTTGAGAGTTTTCAGGTGAACCGTACCTATTCCGAGTTCATTGGATGGCCTTAAAAGTTGAAGACGCTTATCATCCCTTTAAGAATCCAGCTCCTTTAACTCCCAGTCATCCTCGTTCAAAATTACAAGGCTAGGATCCAAAACAAACTCACACCAACATGGCTGACGAAAGGCCTGAGCTGGAGCGTATTTTCAAGCGTTTCGACTTGAATGGTGATGGCCAAATCTCTGCAGCAGAGCTCGGCGATTGCTTGAAGACCCTCGGTTCAGTCACAGCAGAGGAGATCAAGCGCATGATGGCTGAGATTGATACTGATGGTGATGGATTCATATCATTCCAGGAGTTCTTAGATTTTGCCAAGGCTAACAGTGGCCTGATGAAAGATGTTGCTAAGATATTTTAATGTTACAACATATATCCTTTCCTTTTCTTTGCACTGTTATTTTTTACTCGGGATGTAATGTAATTCGTGATTATGAAAGGCAGAGGCTAAGTCCATCTGAATTTTGATTGACACGGACTTGGTTTGGTAGTTACAACACAAACATCTTTATCACCTCATGTTTCTATATGAGCAATTTGGTATCTTGAGTATTCTGAAAGTGAGAGTGCAACAGCAAAGCGGTTCTGTGGTAAAAAATAGACGTTGCCCCTTGGATGCTTTCTAATCCCCACTAAAATATGGTCCCTGTTTCAGAACATTTTAGATGCACAGAAAAAAATGACCATAGTACCGTTTTATGGGTCATAGGATATTCTATTCCTTGGCTATTTACTACAGTGTGATCTTCCAGTTCTGCGGTGATGTGGGAAGATTCATTCAAAAACCATATGCTGGATTCAAGTTATGGCCTCGAGAATTCAGAATTCACATTTATTGATTCAAACTTGTCTTGTTCCACTTATTCAGGCCACAACACACACACCCACAGGCACAAACGATAAATGCATACATTCAAGCTTTTCTGCAATCAACAAGTAAAGAAAACAAGTCAAACTGCATACTGTGTTTAAGAAAATATACAATAAGACGTCTAACCTTGAAATGAATCTATTACTCAGGATCTTTAAAATCAGCACATTACTTCGAAGAATATAATATTAGAAGTCTAACCTTAAAATCATGTTTGCCATGAAGCCGAGGCAGCCAAATGGAAGCTATTTACACAATTCTCAGCAAATTCTTTTTTCCTATTTACAATTTCAACACTGTTTTTGATTCTGATTTCTAGGATTCTTTCTCGCCAAGCTAAAACACCAAAAAGAAAAATCAGAAAGTTGAATATACCATGTTTTTTTTAACGACAATAAAGGTGGTCATCATCCTCAAATTCTGAAACTCCTAACATAGCCAAAGCTAAGTGACTATTCATCTCACTTTTTGTCTGCTGTAGTTGAGGGTAACAATCTATAATCCCGGAAAAATTGGATTTCTTCCTATTTGAGTAGATTGGTTGTTCTTCACCTCTCAATATGCCAATAATTTCGTCTATTCCTGGTCTTCGAGATTCTTCATTGCTTATGCAGGCAGTGGCAGCCTGGATCATCTGGGTTATTTGAGTTGTATTTCTCAAAGTGCATTTAAGTCGTGGATCAAGCAACTCCTCAATGGCTTCCTTTCCCTTCTGCAACAGGGGTTTAGCCTGCAAAAAGATTGCAGAGTCCATGATGTCAATTTCACGTCCAATAATAAAGGCACAAATGTCATCATGTTGTGAACAAATGGCCAATATCTAAGATAGAGCTGTTTGCTACTTACTCATGTCAAAATGATTTTTCATAATGCAATCAAATCCTAATATGAGTGACCTTGCTGCCAAAGCAACAGCACATGATTTTATTAGAGATGAAGGCAAAAATCATAGTGAAGTTTAACGTTGATAGAATTCTTCAAAATAGTAAACCATGAGACAGCAAAACAAACTCATCCTCCACATGATGCATCAGTTACAAGAAATTTGGTCAATTTGTGCATGATTCTGGGGTGAAAATTGCATAATAGTTCATGCTTTGGCTAAAGAAGTCGGATAGTTGAGGTTGAAAGTAAACTAGAAGGAATTGATAAAATCAAGCGAAAGCCTAGAATCCTAGACGCCAGTATCATAGCAGTTTCACTGCCAATCCATTTCCCTAGGACCAGCAGAGAAAAAATGATGCATAAATCCCTGTCCATAGAACTAGAGGACAAACAATTCCATCCTAACAAAGCAAGTTATATTGCTTAAAGTTTACAAAGAAACGCTATTTGCTCAACATCTGATTCAAGTCTTGACCTAATCTAATAGTTATGCTCAGAATGTGGTTTGTAGATTATGGCATTGAGTAACAGAATGCCCTATTTATCTATGGAAGCTTATAGCAGGGCCATTCACTCAAACATCACAAAGTCAAAGGGACTGATGGAAAGTTAAAAGGAAACTAATTCAGTAACCTACCCATAGGACCAAATTCTCTTCCCCCAGTGGCTTCCTTGCTTCAATTGGCTTCCTTCCAGAAATTAGTTCCAATAGGACCACACCAAAAGCATACACATCGGTCTTATCGGATATTTTCCCATGCTGGAAATACTCAGGAGCTAAGTAGCTGCACATTTAAGATTTATATCAGCAAATGAGGAAAAAAAAAGAATAAATTTGTTGAACCATTAAAAAGAACATATATGGTTTCTTTTGTCATAAGTTTGTTGCAGTTCATACCCAAATGTTCCCTTGACAGTTTTACAAAGGAAAGGGACTGAAGGTGCAGAAGTCCAAGTAGCCAAACCAAAATCACACAACTGCAAGCATAATTGTCATTTTTTATCAATAAAAATAACATGCATAGCTTAAATTGATTCTGAATACCATAGAACCACTTAAATAAGAGATTGTAATCCATGAAACAAGCCCTTACCTTCGGAACTTTCTTGGAAGAAAGGAGTATATTTGAGGGTTTGATATCTCTATGAACAACACATCTTTCAGTTCCATTATGCAAATATGCAATTGCTTGTGCAATTCCAAGTGCAACCTTATATCTCACAGACCAGGGAAGGCCTGAAGAACCCTTAACTCCTCCCTTCCCTTTCTTCTTATCTACAAAAGGTAGTAGTACTCCAAAAATTACTAAAATTCCAAAAATTCAATCAAATTTCAAAATCCCAAATTAAAGAACAAGAAAGTATACCGTGCAAATGGCGCTCTAAGCTGCCACCAGATACATATCTGTACACCAAGAACAAGCCCTCATCTGGATCAATACAGAACCCGACAAGAGGCACAATATTTGAGTGGTAAAGAGAACTAGCAATCATTAATTCTCTACAGAATGCCTTTGAAGCCTCTTTATCCTCCTTGTCTAATCTCTTAATTGCCACAGCCGTCCTCAAGAACCCAACTTTACCTCTAAAGACAAAGCTCAAAGCTCCCCTTCCCAAAACTCTACCTACCCATCACAACAAAAACAAATCAAAATCTCAAAAAAGAAACAAGCTTTAAGATTCAAAAAAAAAAAAAAAAACAGAAGCTACCCATTTCTTACCTTTTGAGAAATTATTAGTAGCAGCAAGAATTTCACTATAACTGAATCTGACCAAAGAATTTGCAACTGGAGAGATACTTCTCTCAAGCGACTGAATTCTCCTCCATTTAAGCTCTTTAGCTCTAGTCTCATTCAATCCATTGTCCAAATTCACCATCAAAACAGTAGCTGAAGAATTCATGTTCATTGACTCAAGCTCAACTTGAGAGCATAAACTGAACCTGAAAGAAGAGTGAACTGATTGTGGATCAGCATTTGTTAACTCTGCACCACCACAGCCACCAGACTCTGCCAACAACCATGCCTTGTTGTGCTCTAAATCTGCGTTCTTCTTAGTACTTCCCTTACTGGTTTCATCACTCTCATTTGGCACAAAACAGGTCAAACCAAATTGCCAAAACATTTTTGACAAAAAAGCTTTCATTTTTCGCTCATAATGATGCTCAAAGTATTGGTCTTTGGCTCTGAAAGTAGCAGTGGACAGAGCATCACTAGTAGAGCTATTTGGTGGCTCTTCTGTGTTTAAACAAGAACCTTCAAGGAACCCCATTTTGAAACAGATCTCAATGAATGCACGAACACCCAAAAACCAGAAAAGAGAGAGAGAGAATATAAAAAAGTTAAAGCTGATGCCTACTTTGCTTCAAGGGTGGTGGAGAACTTGCCTAATTAATCTACATAGACTAGAGAGAGAGATGGGAAAGAGAGAGATGGACTTCAATGGGTTATGGTCCTTGTGTACATGAATTAATGTAATGTAATGTATGTATGTATAGGTGAAGCCTGAAATAGATTAGATTAGAGGGAGAAGGTGGAAATGAAGGAGAGAGATGAATGTGTATTTTCCTTGAAGCTTAACCTATAAAAATGAAAAGGGTTTCATTGGGGTTTGGTATTAGTTGATACTTTACTAATAATTAAGAGAAAAGAAGTTGATTTTTGTAGGGAAAGAAGAGATTCTTCCTGCTGTTTTAGAAGCGGACAAACAGCACCCACAAGTACAAGCCTTGTGCATAATTGGATGGAGCTAAATAAAAAAAATACCATTAAAAGAAGAGAGGGTACCAAGCAGGAAGATTGTGGGTTAATGAGTGTTTTTTCAGATTAGGTTGAGAATTAAGAATGATTAGGAGGCAATAGGGAAGAGATATGATGAAGGGGGCAAAGGTGTATTATTGGGTGTTATGTTATCTGTTAAGAGAGGGAAATAAGAGGTGAAGCTTGTGACTTTTATGGGGTTTTTTTTTTTTTTTTGTACGGGAGAATGAAAATTCAGACAAGAAAAGAAATTGATTAGGACATAAATCATACCAAGGATTGCTTTGTAGTTTGGTGACCATCCAAATGTCTTGCCCACTCGTAACCACCTCTTTTCTTAAATTTATATAAAAAAAAATACAGTTTATACTGTCTTTTCAAATAATTATTTAAAAAATTATTATAATGTACAACATATTATATTATGTTTAATATTGTGGTAGTTTTTGTAAAAGTAATTTTAAAAAAAGTATTTAAAAAAATATTTTTTTAATTATAATTAGAAATATATATTTTAAAAAATAAAACTGACGTGAAATAAATTTTTGCATGCAAAATATATAAAAAAACAGGTCTTCATGAATGAAAAATAAGTTATTTTAAATTCTATAAAATTAAAATTTGAAATATAATTATATATTCAATATAAAAAGCAAAAGTTATTTGAAGCAGGTCTATTTATATGAGTTTTTTTTATAGTATATGCTGATTTAGATTGTAAATGAGATTTTTTTTTAGGGTTTTTTTTATTGGTTCGGATTCAAATTGAAAATAAGATAGGAAACAAATTATACATATACCAATATAAGTATAAATGGCTGACCAACATGATACTATAAAAATTTGATATTGGTACGTGAAAATTGCTTGAGAAAGAAAAACTTTACATTTAAATCTCTTGCTCGCTTGCCTGGAGTAAGTTATAAATTAGTTTATCTAGTTTTACAAAATAAATTAAATAATTTTTCTAATTCTAAAAAGTAATTAGCTAGTCTTTTTAAGATCATGTTCAATTTAATATTACTTTCTTCTAAAAATATTTTTTTCATTAATATTTTCATATTATCTATTTTGTTTTCTCTATTTCTTGAAAAAACAAGTAAATTGGAAAATAACATGAAATGGATGAAAATGGTTAGGTTACAAATATATTTAAAAATGAGTTAAATATAATTTACTCTCACAGTTGAGTTGACATCAAGTTTGGTTTTTCTACCTAATAAATCTGAAACTATTTTTTATTTGGAAAGATGAGTTCGTAGTTTATCGGTGATTTGTTAGGTTTTGACCCAATATCTCATGTTATTTGCTTTCGATTTTTTAATTAACGGTCAAGAAATCTTAAAATAACAAAATAGCAATGGAGACAGAAAACTTCAAGGATGATGTCAGTTGTTCTGTCGCTTTCAGGTGCTGCGTGCGACTGACTCTAATTATTAAATTTCTTTTTATTATGATATTGGATTTTTCGTGATGTTTTTTTTAAAAAAATAACACGTGTTAATTGTTTTTTTGTCGGATTATCTTTAATAATATTTTTCTTTTTCTCTATTCTTTTCTCTCTTGCTCTTGAAATTTGTGCAGACCATTTAAGATTTCATGGTGGTTCTCTTAGTTACACGATTTGAGTGTTGGTTCTCAATCTTTGATTTATAATATTTGTCCTTAGTCTTTTTGTAGGTCTTTATTTTTTTTTTTAGTTTTATCTTTTAATATAAATTTATTATTTTTTGTTTTTTCAATTTTGGTCTTGAATCTCTTTATTTCTTGATTTTTTTTGCTCCTTTTGTAAAATTTCAATTATTTTCAATTTCATCTTTTAATAAATAAAAAAATACATATTTTTTATTTTTTTAATTTATTCCTTATTTTTTTTGGTGGTTTCTTATTTTAATCATATTATTAATTTAATTTTTCTTTTCAATTTAACTCTTTAATCCAAAATTATTCATCCTTTCATTTATTTTTTGTTTTTTTAAATATGATCATCATTCTTTTAATTGTTATTTTTTTCTCTTGGATCTTTTTGTGTATATTTATATTAATTTTATCATTTAATATTTGGTTTATTGAAAATTAAGCTTCATGGTTTTTCCAGGTTTGGTGTTTCTGATCAAATGGCTCAGGTCATAGGTTTTATAAACTAACACGAATTGACATTGTTGTTTTACTTGTTTTCTTTTTTTATCTCATCACTCGACATTGATTTTCTTAACAAAATATGCTTTGTAGTTTTCTTCGTTTTTCTTTCTACCAGATTATCTTGATCTCATGACGTAACCCGTGAGTTTGGTAAGTTAACTCAGATAGGCTCACACCTATTTTTTGGCTTTTAACTACTCTTTTTTTTTAGATCCTTTTTGTGTGGTTAGATTTTTTTTTTAATTTCATCATTTAATAATTAGTTTGTTAAAAATTGAGCTTCGTGGTTTTTCTATATTTAGTGATTTCGGTCAAACAACTCGGGTCAAGATTTTCATAAGTTAACAATGGTTTTTTTAAAATTGAATTTCATGATTTTTTTTAAATTTTCTTTTTATTAGGTTACCGATCTCATAACCTTATCTCTAGGTATGGTGGGTTGAGCTTATAATTGCTATTTTTTTTTATTCTTTTGTATGATTCATATTTTTTTTCAAATCACTCAACATTTGATTAGTTGAAAATTAGATTTAGAAGTTTTTCAAATTTGGTGTTTTTAGTCAAATGACTTGGGTCACAAGTTTAATAGGTTAACACATGTTGACATCGCTTTTGTTGGCTTATTTTTTTGTTGGGAATTATGTTTCTTGATTGAGCTCGTGTTTGAGATTTCACGAGTTATAAATTTAAAAGATTAAATTAAGTTTACCTTTTTTTTTTTTTTATGAATTGAGCTTCTTGATTGGACTTCTTTTAGTGTGTATGTATGTGTTATTGAGGTACCATTTTGGTTTGCATAAGAATGATTTAAACAAAATAAGATGAAGTCAAGGTTTTGCCTAACTTGTTGGTTGGATTATTAATAATCAAAATGACCTAATTTGGCTCGTCAAGAGATTGGGATGCGATGCCATTTAGGACAGAAATATTGGATGTGACAAGGTTGACTAGGATTATGGTGATACTTTTGATTGGTCCAAAATAAGGTTATCTAATTTGATAATTATGATTTTGATCGTGCAAGTGTAGACTTGGTACCTAATTAGGACCAACCAAAGATTAAGAGGTGATTTGATAGTGTTTGGAATTGTGATAACAATTGTTTTTTTAAGTATTTTTCTCTTAGAAATATATTAAAATAATATTTTTTTTATTTTTTAAAATTCACTTTTGACATCGAGTACATCAAAATAATCCAAAAACATATAAAAACATTAATTAGAAAAAAATCATTTTTTTCAAAACACTTTTTAACCACAAAACAAATACCCTTTTGAAATTCTAATTACGATTGCCTTTTGTTAAGATGATATGCATGACACAATTTCAATGGTTAAGTATAGATTGGGTAAGAGATGTGTAGACTTGCTTTTTTTTTTTATGAAATCAAGAATATATATATATATATATATATATATATATATATATATATATAGGGAAGCATTAACAAAGAAAATAAAGCTTTAGCTACTTAGATTGTAGCCAAACCAAAGTCTAATGACATGGAAATAAAAGGAGAGCTTAATCCTCCTAATAGCACATCAACCAAAAAACTAACTGTAATCATAACTTAAACAGACTAAGATGGGATGCATTCATGGTTTCTGTATAGGTCAGCACTTGTATAATAGAATAAAGCATTCAAATTTTTTATCCAACATGCGGTAAAATAGAACAAATGCCATATGATTTCCTCCCAAATAGGTTGTTTTTCCTCAAATACCAAATTATTCCTGGTATTCCACAAAGTCCAAACAACGTTAAACATAACCCCCCCACACAGATCTTTCAAACTTACAATGATTATCCTGTAGAAGACCTTGCCATTGACGTTGAAGATCATCGAAGGGATATGGCATTACCCAGTTCAAGCCTCTCTAAGCAACAATTTTATTCTAGAGTTTCCAAACCACAGGGCAATGCATGAGTATGTGACAGACAGTTTCAGAATGGTGTTCACAAAAAGGGCAGCAGTCATCTTAGGGGCTCAAAATATGTCTCTTAACTAGGAAGGCTTTAGTGTAGAGGCCTTCATTGAGAGCCAACCATAATGTCATTTCTGTTTTTGGAGGGCAAATAGATTTCAAAGCATCTGTAGCATATATTTTTGTTTCAACAAATCTTCTCTTGTCAAGGGAAAACATACAAGAGTCTACAATGTATTCACCTTCCTCTCCCCATTCCCAAATCAATTTATCTTCATTCGTTCAATAAATTACTGCTAGATTTAGAACACACATTAGCCTATGAAGCATCAGATTCTCTCTAGCTCGAAGGGATCTTATCCAATTTAGATTCCAATGCCACACATCCTCTAACAAATATCTCATCTGACAAATATGCCCTGCTTTCAAGAAGGACAATCGAAAAGGAGTAGAATAAGAGTTGGCAAAACAGAAACTAGTCAGCCAAATATTTGGCCAAAAGTTTACTTGGTTACCCTTTTCCATTTTAAGTTTGCAGCTATCTCTTATCAGGGTGCTATCATGATCCTTATTCGTAATGGTAAAGTAGATACCTCTCCAAATCATTGAGAGTTTTTTGCTAAATTGAGGCAACCCATTACTGAAGTTTGGTATGTATTTTCCCTAATATAGTCAGTCCAGCTAGCCTTGTCATTACATCACAGTTTCCAAATCCATTTGAAGAGGAGAGCTTTATTTTTTGCCAAGACAGACCCAACACTAAGCCTTCCTTTATCCTTTTCTTTCACCACTGTTTTTCAAGCCAACTTGTGGATTTTTCTATTATCAATACCCTTTCCCCATAGAAACTAAGACTGCATTGTTATGATCTTTTGAACCACTAACTTTGGGATATAAAAAATAGACATGTCATTGTGCTTTGATTGTGACCACACATTGTTTTAATCAATGGTAACAAACGAGTAAATATTGAGTATAACATAAACTATATAAAAGTATTTGAATAATCAAGAGATGATTCATCATCCTAGATGAATTAGGAAAAATATTTCATTTTACCTCAAATAATATTGATTGTGAAATCCTTGGTCAATGTAGAATGCATTTTGAAAAGAGTTTCAAAATTTTATTTAAAGAATCAATAACTATAATGTTAAGAATTAACATGATTTAACAAATAAAAGAATAATGTCTAAATCAGAACATTCATGATGAAGGGATAATAGTTACATTAACACATGTTGGTGCGTGTGGACGACTTCGCACGGTTTAGGTGGCGTGTGCAGTGTCTTCCAACCACCAAATGTCGCTTTCCGCGGCGACGTTTGAAAGGTATTGGTGCCCTTGATGTAATGAGATGACGCGTGCCCCTAACACGTCTCAGGTTTGATGTTGATGATAGTTTCTTTTTTTTTTTTCTCTCTCTCCACTTCAAATTCAGCGCCACCCTATTCAAAAATTTAGATCGGCCCTGCAATTTATTTATCCTTCACATTTGGTCTTTGTTATTTTGATTATTATATATTTTTTTAATTTTTAACAATTTACAAAATTACAAATGTTTATCAATTTTACACCCCTACTATTTTTTAATCTATAAATAATCTATCAAATTAACATTTTTTTTCAATTTCACCCTCTATGATTTTTGTAATCTTTCAAACTGGATCCCCTTTTTTTATTGCTATTTATTTTGTTTGGGATCATTTTCAAAATGATATATATAATTTCAACCTCCTTGGGTTTTTCTATCAATTTTTATCCCCGTTATATTTGTTCTTATATTTTTTGCTTTTGTGAGTTCTTTATTGATATTTTTTTTCGATTTCACCATCCTAAATTAAATTAGTTGAAAATTAAGTTTCTTGATTGAAATTAGATTTAAGATTTCACGAGATACAAATTTTAGAGATTAAACTTAGTTTAGAAGCTTTATCCGAGTTTGCTTGAGTTTTTTTTCTTAAACTGATACTTTCTTATTTTTATCTTCTTCTTCTTTTATTTTTTTAGTTTTACCTCAGTTTGCTTTCTATAAGGTTAATCACAAGTTCATGACTATAATCACCAGTTTCAAAGGTTAACATGATTGATTTTTGTTTTTTTTTAAAATTGATTTATTTCAATTTCTTTCTTTAAATTTTTTTTCTTGTTTTTCTTTTTATGAGGTTATTTCAATCTTATACCTATAGTTATAGAGTTTGCGAGTTCACCCGGTTTAACATGATTATTATTTTTTTAATTATGTTTTAACAGTTTCATCCTTCAACTTTAAGTGGTTTAATAATTTTGATGGGTTCAAGTCTAATTCTTTTTATCTTTTTTTTTTTATTTTTATTGTTATTTTTATTATATTTTTTATTTATATGATTTAAATTAGATGAATAACTAATGTTTTGAATTTTCTTAACCTAGCATTCTTTTTTCACGTAGGAAAAAAGAAAAAAAACTGCCCGGTACTATGGTTCTAAATTGTGAGAACCTTCGTAAGACAGTCTTACTTCTAACTAACACATAATCATGTTTTACAGTAACATACATGCACATTCCTGGAAATAAAAATAATGGTTGTTGTAATGCTTACCTTATAAAGCATAAATCCCTCTCTACTCAAAAGTTTATGAGATTTTTTATTGGTAGTTCATGTAAATTATTGTTAGAGATCAAAAATTTAAATAATTTGTGGTTTGCGATAACTTAATCTCGAAACAAATATCCAAAGCTAAAAAGAACATCTGATCTTCAGATATCTTTGTATAAGTACTAACCAACTCTAGATCAGTTTAACGAGATTCTTAGAACTCCTAAAAAATTTTAAATTTACTATTTTTACTACATATATGTGTTTCAAAAACTTAACAATAAAATGGTTTCGATATAGATTATTACACTATAAATATCATCTTTTGATATGTTATTGCGTTTCACAACACTTTTCTCAATAAATATAGTTATGTATGATTTTTTCCTTGTGCCTCATATTTTTGAAAGCAAGTTCTTTTTTATCTTAGCGAAACCAATCACAGATGACTTATTTTTTTTACTGTTTTTGTTTTTTATTAAAAAAAACAATGGTTTTCTCATAGCGTGAGGGTTCGATTCTGAACCTAATTTATAGTTTAGTATTTTTTTATGCAACTTTCTTGATCATATGGATAATTTGGTTAATTCTTTATTTATTGTATCCATGAGAATGTTATTTCTTTTAATAGTGTGGACAACAAGCATATGAATTTTTTTCTGAGATTCATATGATTCTATGGTGAACTATAAATTCTATGATTGCATTGAAAAATATCCAAAATTTATACATATAATGAGAGGGAAAACTTGGAATCAAATCCTATATTGAGTTTATGTACGCAATTTTGTTTTTGTCCAATTTATAAGCTATAAATTGATTTGTCTACATCACGAAGACGACAACTATTTGCGACATTGACCACTTATTTCGTTGATGTTTTTTACTACAATCATTACGCGCCATTGAAGCTTGGTAACAGTTTGGAGGCCCACCTTGTGATTCAAGCCATGATGAAATTGTGTTGAAAAGATGACGTTAAGAGTAGTTAACCATGATAATTCATGGAGTCCAGCTGGTCATACACTTACCTTTAGGGTACATTGAGCTTGAAGGACGACATTACATGAGAGTAGACAGCATGTCCAATTATTAATTTGATCTCGAAGAGTAGGTGCCATAACTATATTAAATTAAATTAGAAAAAAAAAACCCTAAAGGGAGAAGGAAAGTTATTGCATGTAAGAAACAAAATATTATCATTCTAATAGTAAAATGATAAAATTATTCTTGTAACAAGAAATTTTTGAATTATATATCGAGAGCAAGATGATTTTTTTATCATGATAATTCTTGTAACATGTTGTCTTTGTCAAAACTTCTTCAAGAAATACTCCTTTTGCCCACTTTTTTTCTTTTTATAATTTTATCGGATTTAAGAACTTCTCTATCTATTCTCGGAAAAAGAAAGATAGAACATCTTCTCTGAAAAATTAAAGGAAAATTAGAGAGAGCCTACAGTACAGCAGCATCTCTTCTACTTTTCTTTTCTTTTTTTCCTTTTTCGAGGGAACATATATAGCATAGCATCAGATTTTGATGAACGTTTAGATTTATCCAGGAAAAGATTGAACGAAATGCAAAAGAAAGGAGATTTCCCACGCAAAGAATAAGAAGCACAAGAACAGAAAGCTTACTAGATTCTGTTTAGACTGGCTAGATCGAGGGCATGCTCTTTGAGCTGTGATGTCTCCTGCGTGACACAAACCCACAAACCAATTAATTGAAAACTATGATTATTATATCTATGTTCCATTGAGAGTCTTATGTGCGAAAAGGGGAGGCAATTGTGCTCCCCAACAATCCAACATTCTTTACAATGGCAGTTGTTACCGGCTTGCAATGAGACTTTCTGATAATTTATTGGTGTGTGTTGATAAATGTCTCATAACCACATATAAAAAATAATATAAATTATATTTTAAAATTTTATTTAATAAGTTAAATTATTAGGTTAAATTGATTATTTGATATGATATCAGGTTTTAATGTTCAAACGGTCATCAGTTCGAATTTCACCATCCTCATTTATTTGATAAAAACTAAGCACAATATAATATGAGTTTGAACAAGTTTCAAGTTTAAAGAGTTTTTACTTGAGGGGTTATGTTAAAGAATAATATAAATTATATTTTGAAATCTCATTTAACAATTTAAATTATTGGATCGAATTGGTTCTTTGACAACCACTAATGACTTAAAAAACTCTAAAAATATGTAAAATTGTGGTTTTTTTTTTTTTTAAGTAGCAAGGAAGCCTTTGGGCAAGTTTTCAGGCGTATTCACCGAGTCCTTCATTGATCGGAGTTTAAGCAGCCAATCCTCTCAATCAGATTGATGTATGAATTCGTAGCTGTTTACATCTACAAGAAATCCTTGTTAAGGACCAACATGTTTGTCTAAGGAACAATAGGGACAAAATGCAATACTTCAAGGAATCCAAGGACTGAATGGGCACAAGCAAGACAATTGAATTGAGCAATATAGTCGGCAGTGAAGTTGTGAAAGCAAGGTAGATATTTTATATGCTGAGTTGTTTTTATTTATAAAGTATTGTTCTATTGAGATTATATTATAATTAGCTTAGTTTAATCTTTGAGTTTGTTTAGCCATCAAGCCTGATATTTCTCTACAAATAGAGAAAATTATTATTGCATTAATTTAATGGTTTGATTCTAATAGAAATTTATCTTTTTTCATGCATCTTAATTACGTTTTACATTTATCTTTATGCTTTATCCTTAAATTTATACCTTTTAATTTTGCTTTATTTTTTTTCTTATGATTAAATTTATTTTTCTTATAATTTTGCTTTATTTTTCTTATAATTTTTTCTTTCCTTTTCCACATTGTATCTTGTATTCTACTTTCTATATTTTTCTCTTCTTGTAAATTCTTTCGACAGGGATATGCTAATATATGAGATTACCGCATCTTAATCTGTGTATCTCAATCCAACACTTGAAAATTGATCATGATCGTGATTTTTAAATCCGGCCTGGTGATCGGTTTGGTCTAAAATCTAGGTTTTAGGTTCTGGATCACCGAGTCGTCCGAGTCAAATTTTTTTAAAAAAATTAACACGACATCATTTTAGTAAAAAAAATATATATCAAT
This sequence comes from Populus deltoides, assembly GCA_015852605.2. Lineage (NCBI taxonomy): Eukaryota > Viridiplantae > Streptophyta > Magnoliopsida > Malpighiales > Salicaceae > Populus > Populus deltoides. The sequence continues at coordinate 15,789,845 of CM027573.2, forward strand.
AAATTACAATCATGTTTTTGATCGGGTATTGTCAGGTCAACCCGCCAGGCAACCAGGTCACATCAGGTTTTTCCTTCCTTTATTTTTTTTCAATCCGGCCCAATTTCAGCTCCGGATCGGCCAGGTCCCGAGTCGACCTACCGGGTCGAGTCAAATTTAAAAACTATGATTATAATTGTTGGTTGTACAATCAAACCCAACAATATCCCAACAAAATGGGTCCTTATTTTTTCTTAATGATGAAATGTCCCAATACTCTTGTTGCCTTGTAGGGCACCGGGTGGACCATATTGTGGGTTCAGCATTTGATGATTTTCAAACTCTTAAAAAATCTTGACATCAAAATGTACAACAATGGAGCTGTATTTTCAAGGAAGTGCTTTGATTTCTTAAACCTGTCTTGCTGACTTCAATGCACATGAACATAATACACTAATTAATGGCCTAATAATTGTAACTTTATTCAAAGTTAATATCACAATTAGATTCCATAGTCATTATTGCCATGTTAGAGCCCCTTTTTTCTTCGTTGGATTTTGATTTCTTGGAGAGTTCGTCTCGTGGATTGAACCTTCGTATAAGATAAGATCATCAATGATTGTAAATTCAAGTTATCAGAAATCAATTTGGAAAGGGAAAAATCTTTGAGTCACATAAAGGAAAAAACTCAAATAATTACCCAAATTTACAACTCTTCCTAAAAATCATCCAAATACTCAAATAAAATCTGTTTCTTAGGCTGCTATTGGGTGAAAAAATGAAAGAAAAATGTTAATAAAATAAGATTTATACAAATAAAACCCACACACCATATCGAAAGCATGAACACATCAATTTAACCAGATCCATTGCTCCTCGTGACCTTAACAGCAGAGCATGGCGCATGGCATGTGAAGTGATTCGTGCTTTGCCAATAGCCTACAACATTTAATCGCATCCTAGCTCATGTTCATGCATGCTCCTATTTAAATTAGTAAATACTGTTTTTAATTCCTTGAATTATGGGACACCATGAGATACCCCAGTGAATTGTGACTGATTTTATGGACTCCCACGTGGGTGTAGCATGGATGGGAAAAATCTTATATATCCCATTTATTTCTTGTATTGTGCATTGAATTAAATGTCATTAATTAATGGAGGGTTTCTTTTTTTTTTTTTTTTTGCTTAAAATTTTCTTTAGAAGCTAAATAGGCTCATATATTTTTTTTTCTATTTTCATTGATAAATAACAATAAAAATACAAATTAAAACAAATAAATGCATGTAGCATGCACATGCAATGTCCCGACAAATATTAATTAGGCATGTGTACAAGTTCCGTCTTGACATTAAATCTCAATGCTCAAAGTTTATCTAATTGAGATGATCTCGAATATTTTATGCATTCACTTCGATTTACTTACAAGACTTGCCTTTCAACACATAGTATTTAGAATATTATTATCATGTATTACCATTAATATAAGTTGTGGGCGTGCCGGAGTGGTTATCGGGCATGACTAGAAATCATGTGGGCTTTGCCCGCGCAGGTTCGAATCCTGCCGCTCACGGTTTTGGCTCTCAACATTTTGAAGTCTATATATGATTCTTTTGGACCTCTTCATAGAAATCGAAAACTTTGCTACTTTTGAAGTCCCAATTTCCTCGGAAGAATCTCTTGGCCCAGGAAACAATAGCTACTGTCTATTTAGCCCATTTTATTCTTGAATCAGATTGCTCAAATCTCATATGCCCAAACATATCACATTCGTCCCATACTTGCCTTGTAGAATTAACATCTTCTGCATCGGTTTGCTATGCTTGCCTTGAGTCATTGTAATTACAGTGTTTTTTATGTGAAATAATAACATGTTATTTAAAATATAATAAGTGTAAATACTTGTTTATTAATTCATAGTCACTCATAAGTAGTTTCTTTATAACTCGAACAGTATCTCTTTCCTTATCCAACACTTTCTTCTTTTTTTTAATCAAGAGAGATTTAGATAGATGAGAAATGAGGGATTGAGAATGAGAAATTGAACAAGAAAGATAGGTATTCAAGAAGGGTTGGAAGTACCTCTCTAATCACTTCTTAGTTATAATTTTTAATTCTTTTGATAATGTATACCATATTTACACATAACATGTCTACTAAGAGATATTATCTTAATTAATAGGTCACAGTCGAATAATATATTATATTCTTGAAATGTGTTTTTCAAGGAGAGAAGTGATTCTTGTGCTGTATAAGTGATTAAGATCCTTGTCTTTTAGTCGATGTAGGATAATAGCATCAACATGCATCGTCAATGATAATGTGTGCTCATTCTTGTATATGATAAGCCCTTCAAGAAATAGTGTTTTAACTGACGAGTCGGAGCCACATAATGAGTTTTGTTCTTAAAAAAACACCTCTTGAGAAGAGATGTGACCCTTATACTATATAAACAATTAAGGTCCTCATCTCCTAGCCAATGTGAAATAATATTACTTTCATCTTCCCATTTGAATGGATTATATTTTTATTTGGATGAATTAACTCTAATCCTTCTCCTTTTTTATTAGCCAAACAACAAGAAAGATGGTAAGTCATCCATTATTCCTCATCCATTCTTTCATTTTACCCAAATCATCTTTCTTAATAAAACATACCTTAAGGTAATGAGAAACATTTATATTATTAAAATTATACTCTTTGTAATTTTATCACAATTATGAAGCAATTAGCTAAATTAAAAAAACAAAAAAGATAATTTTTGAAGTGCATTCAATAAATCTATTTAATAGATCATAATTACAAAGTAAATGGAATTTATTTTACTTTTAAAATTAACAATGTATGTTTGAGTCGTGATTTTACAATAATATTTATAATAACATTATTATTTGATAATTAGTTAAGCTATTGAAGCGTATCGTAGGATAAGTTATAACAATACAATAAATAAAAATATTTAACAGTTTGTAACTATAATTATAATGTCTGGTTAACCATAGCAAGTCTAATTACTACTATTAAATAATATATATAGAAACATGAGGAGATTAACCTAATGATTAAAAGGGTATATTTTCTATTTTCAAGTGCAAATAGTAGACTAAGAAATCGTTTGGGAACACGGTGCAAACCGTGTTCCAAAAAAATTCATTTTTTTACTAAAATTTAATATATTTTGGATTGTTTTGATGTGCTAATATCAAAAATAATTTTTAAAAAATAAAAAAAAACATCATTAGCATGCATTTCAACACGAAAAATTATTTGAAAATTAACCGAAACCACACTACCAAGCTAACAATAAATCATCACCTTAGCATAAACATTGTTATGGGAGAGAAAGGGTTAAAGATTCAAGAGATCACTTCTTTATCCAAGAAAATGGCTTCCATATTCTGTGAAATATATTTCCTTTTGTGCAATGTATTTTTTATGGGCTCAAAAACGATATAATTAAAGTCCCGCAAGAAACAGGGGAAAAAAAAAGGAGGCGAAAAGGAAAAACGAAAGCGCTAGAAGGAGGGCTTGAACCTCCGACCTTGTGGTTAACAGCCACACGCTCTAACCAACTGAGCTATTCCAGCTGTTTGTTCCACCACTTCAAATCACATTATTTGTACATAAGGCAACACAAATGATTAAAACTCTTTCTCAACCGGCACAAAGGGGTGGGATGGGGCGGGGCTTCTCCAAGGCAAACCAATGGAGAGTTTGTGTAGTTTTTTTTTTATTGGAGGATTTGTTATTATCATCAATTTTCATTTTGCTCCTTTCTTATTCAGAAGTATTCAACAAACTGTACAAGGCTTATATACTGTGTCCTCGTATATCTCAAATGGAAAGTAAAGCTCATACACTGTGTCCCTGTATATCTCAAATGGAAAGCGAATCGTAAAAATATAGAAATACAAGACCAAACTTAAAAAGATGAGCACAAGTAGTACCACCACGTACTTTAATTATAAAATCAGGTGGCATAAAATTCACATCATAGATCAAATTCTTGAATTGATTAACCTAAAATGATATTATTTAATTTTTAAAAAAAATAAATTGAAATGATGTTTTATTTTAAGAAATTAAACTAATCTGACCTTTTAAGGCCCCGTTTATTTTCTAGAAAGTAGTTTTTTTTTGGAAAGTGAATTCCGGGAAAGTAAATTATTTTCTGATGTTTGGTAGTGTAATGAAAAATAAATTGAAAATATTTTTCAGTGTTTGGTTATGTCATGGAAAATGAGTTGGAAAATAACTTATTAATATTTTATTTTTCTCAAGTTTATTAAAATAATGAGGAACAAATCTTCCAAATTAAAAAGTTGAATAAGAATGAAATTGAAAAAAAATATAATTTCATAAATTATCTCAAATAAATAAATAATAATCAGAATAATAGAGATCAAATCTAAAAAAAAAGATGAAGAAATTAAAATAATAATAATTAACATTTCATAAATTATTTCAAATAAAATAAGTAACAATCAAAAGAATGAGGATCAAATTTGATAGATAAAAAATTTTAATAAAAAAATGATAAAGGAAAATCAAATAACAATTATAAAAATGAGGACCAAAATTAATATAAAAATTAAATTTTAAAAGATGAAATTGAAAAATAAATATTCAAAACAAAATATATATAGCAATCAAAAGTTTGAGGATCAAATTTGATATAATCAGCAAATAATATGACATTTCTAATTTTTTCGCAACTTCTAGAAAGTGTTTTCCGCCTAAATTTTTCAGGAAAATACTTTTCTAGAAACTAAGTCACAATTTTTTTTAATTGAAAAGTATTTTTTGTTAACCAATTTTTTTTAATGAAAAACAAACATAAAAAAAATTAAAAAGTAATTTTTTAGAATCGATTTTTGAAAAAACAAACATTACCTAAATTAATAGAATTTGACCAAAATTTATAATTTGATTTGACATGAAACTTGACCTGAGTTAAATCCTGAGCTAGCAGGACATCGAGTTGACTTGAATAAATATCCAAGGGGATGGAATTACTTGAATTGAGCCTCTCATTGAAGTCAAGGTTTGGGGGTATAAAGCGGAGAAGAACTACGTCAGTGTCATCAATCATGTTGCAAATCTAATCTGGCGGCTGTAATAGATAGCAAGCCACCGTGCCAGCCACCGTGCCAATGTGACATTTATAGCACCAAAACCACTGCTAACAAACTACGACATCTTTTGCACGTGTACTCCATCCATGCATGAGATCACTTGGGGATTTATCCGAAGTCTTTAACTCTTATTGACTGTTTGACACTGTAGCTGCGACAGCGACAGGAAGCAAATACTGAATTAAAGTATTTGGTTAATATAAATCACACTTTTTTTTTATATGGATTCCACTCAAAAATTAAGGTCAAACCTCAGTTTACGAAAATTAATTTGTGTCTGCTTTTCTGTCTCTTCTGTGTAAAGAGGATATTAATTCACTCTTTCATTATTCATTTCAACAATGAAGATTCTTTCTACTGTTTCAGTTGAATTGGATTCAGTTTAAAATTAAATACATTAAATCGGATCTAACTTAGTAAAATAAAAAAATTAAATTAAATTTTTAATTTTTAATTGTGTTTTATTCAAAAAATTAGTGTTTTACATTATTCAATGACAATACATAAATTAGAAGGAGATCGCCTGATGACGTAACATTTGTAGAATTTGATCGCAATCTCAATTTTATTCCTGATGATATTTTACCTGATGTTTACTAAAACCAATAAAACTGTAGTCTTTGTCGGATGTATTTCATACGTGATGGAATTACGAGATAGTTTAATGGAACAATAAAAAATATTTTATATTAAGTATTATTCATTTCATGATGTAATAGCAGTAGTTAAATCTACAATATTTAAATTAAAAACCATTAATATTAATATATATATATATATATATATATATATATATTTTAAATTATTTTATAACCTTAATTTGAAAAGCATTATTAACCAACACACATAAACTATTTTTTGTTCAATCTCAATTTCAACCACAGTTTTAACCAAATATATTATAAATATCAAACTAACCTCAACTAAAAATATTTTTTATAAATTTTTTTTTTCAAATCACAACCACGACAACTAATACAATACCAAACACACTTATCTCCCGAAAAGTCACCGTTTCATTTCCCATTTTCTTTCGTGTTCCCATACCGAATGAAGCATTAATTACATAGCATGCATTCAAGATGTTATGTGCTTCAGTGTATATTGCATAGCATGCTTTTGAAGTGTTATGTATTCCATGAAAAACAGCTTAACAAAAGGCTTTGTTTAATCAAACACGTAGTGTGAATGTGTGTGGAGAAACAATAGATTAACCAAAAAAAAAAAAAAAGTGAAAGAAGGAAGGGAGGAAAGAACATGCGGAAAAAAACCCCATCCTTGGAGATCTAAGAGAAGCTAGAGGAGAAAAATATATACGCTACTGTATCCGACTAGATGGAAGCTCACTTCCGAGACGATGGAGAGGAGTAAAGGTGTTACACAGACTTACGAACAGATAGTGTAAAATCTAATGAACTCCTAAATGGGTTTTAAAAGGATTTCATTGAATAACTAGTTGGAGTTTTAGCACTAAAAAGTTTTCGGAGAAATTTTATGATATTCAAATTATAACTAGTAATATTCTATTAATTATTAAAATAAATAAATACAAGTAGAAGAGATCAATACCAAATAAAAATATTCTTATCATTTTTAGTTGGCCATGAATTTTATTTTGTCTCCCAATTGTGTCAGCCTTTTTTTTTAGAGTTGGTTCCATTGAATAGCTAATAAGATGTTATTACTTACCGCTTGAGCACTCTAACTTTTATTTTATTTAAATTACTATCACTTTTAAGTTGATCTATTAAATATTTTTATTTTATTTTATTTAAATCATTAAATTCAAAATTATTAATGAAATCTAAGAATGCAATGGTCATATTCTCGTTCAAACAAAAAATAATCTAAATCCAAGTAAAATCATCTAAATCTGTCTTGTCTATCACATAAAACATACTTTACCTTCTTAACTTGTTTTATAAAACTTGGTCCTTCATAGTATTTCTTGTGATTAAATATGGTAATTTAACTCAAATTTAATAGATATTGACTCGAAACAACTTGAATGAGTATATTTTTTAGATAGTTATTTTATTCAATAGGTAATAAATAGAGTATAAATATTATTGAAATTTTAAAAAAACATGATTAATAGGCACATTTGAAGCCATATTAAAAGTGAAATCCACTTACTTTTATAGTTAAAACTTTGTTGAAATTTAATTTCTAACAAATACTTTTTAACATAGAACATTAATATGATTTAAACAGATTATAAATAAATAAGAAATTAATCTTGAAGAATTCTTAATTGACATGTTTTGGTAAAACCCAAAATCTTTTGAAAACTCTATCTCTTATTGAAAAGAAACAAAAAAATTTTAGTGTTTATATAATAGATAGTTGAAGAGTTAAGATTATACTAAAAAAACATGTTTGGGCTGATTTAGGTTTAATATTAACACAATACACACATATGTATAATTCTATTTAATATGTATATTTATCTCAAATATATACATTATCTTTTTATTTCATGCCAAATAATAAATAAGACTTAGGTAATAAATATCCAAATAGCTATTCAAAATTTAATAAATAAAATACGAATATCTAAGTTTTTTTTTTCAAGATATAAATATACTAAAAATCTAAATCAGTGAATGCTCTTTACCATCCATGTTTGTGATGTTCCATAACAAAAGTGCTTTGGCATTAAGATATAACACTAATTGATTGAATTCTGGGTACAATCATAATTCCAATTCCCAAACACACAAAGCATATTATTTCCCACCTACCTAAACTTAAATAATCATCACATGTATTAAAAGAATTTTATTGGTAAATACTAAATATATTATCTTTCTTTAATTAAAATTGTATGTGCCAAAAATAAAAGATTTATTCTATATAAGGAAACTAGTTATTTACTTGGAACATGATAATATAAAATATATGTTAATAATAACGTGAAAATTCAAATTTATATCTAATAAAAAAAAGACTAAAACATTAATATAACTCCTAAAAACTAGGCTAATTCCACTTTTACAACACATGGCTATTTATACATCACATGAAGCCTAAAATAATATAAATTAAGTTTTTTAAATCACTTCTAATTAATTTATACAGTATTCTATTGACACTTTTTTTTTACTCTCAAAACTCTAAAATTGTTTAAAAATAGGTGTGTATGATGTACTGTTAATGTTAGGGGTGAGAAAAAAACCGAAAAACCAAGAAAATCAGAAAAAAAAACTAAAAAAATAGAACTGTGAAAAAAACTGGTTAAAATTTTTGAAAAAACTGACCGGTTCGGTTTGGTTTTATAAACCTAAAACTAAATCGAAAAAAATGAGCCAAACCGGAAAAAAACCAAGCTAAAACCGATCCAAATCGAAAAAACAGAGCCAAAACGGTATGAGCTAGTTTTTATCCTAAAAAACCAAAACCGGTCGATTTGAACCAGTTTCGGTTTGTTTTTTTAAATTCGGTTTGGTTATTTTATTTTTTGATAAAAATCAAACCGAATAAAAAATAATCACCCCTAATTATTATCTCGCGTAATTTCTCACTTGTTTAGATGAAAAGATTAGTTATTCATTTTTGCAACGGCTGCCAATATTAAAAAAAGAATATTTTAAATAAAGCGATTTATAATTGTTTTTAATGTCCATATCTTTAATCTCTGTCCACTCTACATATAATAAAAAAACTAAAAACTATATAAAAAAAGAATATTTTAAATAAAGCGATTTATAATTGTTTTTATTGTCCATATCTTTAATCTCCGTCCACTCTACATATAATAAAAAAACTAAAAACTATATCAAAATTATACATATTATTCAATTGGATCTTGTTAATTTTTTAATGAACATTTGGTTATTATCTTTTATTATCTTTGACTACTTTGAATAAAAAAGACAAATAGCTTTTGACAAGCTATATTAACATTAAAAAATTACTCCTTAGTCAAAACATTACATAAAATTTCTATACATGCCTCTATCTTTAATATTTTTCTCATATATAATCAAAATAAACTCTTTAAAATAAAAGAATTCAGTAAAACCTATAATGTTAATATTACGAGGTTAAAACTTAATGAAATCTTGAATAAAATTTTTATTCACATGATAAATGTATTAGTCATTTGAGCTTGAAACTTGTACAAGTTCATATTATTTTGTGCTTAATTTTTATCAAATAAATAGGAATGATGAGATTTGAACTCGTGACCACTTGATCATTAAGACTATGATACCATGTCAAAAAACCATCTCAACTTAATAGTTTGACTGTTTGGTGAGATTCTAAGATATGATTTATATTATTCTCTAACAATTTTAACATATGACTTTGTTAAAAAAATTAATTCATAAATATTGCCATAAAGTAGTAATTTGGAAGGAGAAGACATTTTAAGTTTGTAAATATTAAAATATAAATACTAATGTATGAGGTCCTATGTTTTTATCAAATTTTATTTCCTTCAAAGATCTTTCAAGAGTTTTTAATCATAGATATTACTAAATATAAGTAACTAAAATAAACAATTAAAAGATGTTTAGATATTAAGATTTATTATATTTTGACTTGATTATATTTATTTTTATTATATATAGTCAAACTTACTTCATTATAGCTTTTTTCTAATTGAAATTATTATTTATGTTCAAGAAAATGATGTTTTTCTCTCTCTTTTTTTTATTAAAGAAAAAGATATGAAACTTTTTAATACAACATAATATCAGAAATATTGTTTTAATTTTTGTATATACATATAAGAAAGTTATGAAAAATTTTAATTTTTTTATAATAAATATATACAAGTTGTATACTTGCTAACCATTAACTATTAAATCAATCCATAAAAAATATATAAAAATATATCATTAAATAATACATGTTTATGTTCAAACGCTAGACAAAAATACAAATCTAGCCTAACAATAATCCGTACTTTTAAAAATTAAAAAAAGAAACCCGCACGCCCGCCTTTTGTCGGATTACAGGCATAAATTATGGAGGCTGTTTGTTTTTATGTTTTAAAAAAATTTATTTTTTAAAATGTATTTAACACTCACAAGTCACAAATGCACTTCCTCTTCTTTTAACCATGGATAATCCGCCCCCACCCGAACCCTCTAACCCAGCTTGCTGTCCTCCTCCTTATTTGACTCAATCTCATGCTGTATCTCCTTGTCATACTCTTGGTTTCGGTTTGCATTTGGTTCCAGCTCAAGGAATGGCTCCTGTTTTGACTCCACTCCCTGACCCGACCCAAATCCAGCTCAAGTTCCTGACTCCATTCCATCTTCGGTTCCGGCTGCCTCTACTATTACTACTATTACCCGTAAGTCTTAAATTTCTTAAAATATTTGTCTTTCTCGAATACATTGGAGAAAAAAACTGGATTTTTTTGTTAATGGGTTTGCATTATGGTTTGAGACTGTTTTTGGGTGTTTTAAGTTTTTCATGTTTGGGATTTTTGAAATGGCCTTCTGTTCTGTGGGGATTAGAAAGTTTGTATCTTGAAGGTTTATGTGTTTTTTTTTTTTCGAAAGAGAAAGTTGAAAAGAATAATATTTTTTGGTTGTTTAGCTATATCTTGCGTTTTACTAGGTTGATTAAATGTCAAAAAAAGAATAATCTTTTGTCTCCTAAAAAGAGAAATATAAAAGGAATCATTTTTTGTTTTTTTTTGGTTTCTAGGCTATAAAATGGCAAAGTAGTTTCTTTCCTTTGTGATGGAGGCGGTGTTTCCTTGTCGTATATAGGAATTATTATTTATTACTAATCCTTTATTTTGTTAGTTTCACTATTTGTAGAAATTGTGATAAATCATTAAGAATTTGCCATTTGTAGAAATTGTAATAAAACAATAAGAAGGCATTTTGTTAGTGTAACAAATCTCTCTGCTTGGCTATGAAGAGAAATTATTTAATGTTACTGGAATAATTGTTGGAGTTGTGTATTTAGACTGATATTATTGAATAATTACTTGATTAAGGAATAAGCATTGATTGTTTGATGTAAAATTTGTTTATCTCGGTTTCGTAAAGAGGTCACTCTACTATTATTGACAATGTAAATTCAACTATTTGATTCTTGAAATCTAATGATTTTTTGTTTCAACAATGTTATTGAATTTGTACGCTCAAGCTAGCAGATGGTCTTGTTCATCTTGCTCAGTGAACCTCAAGTGACATTAAGTTTTTTGCATCTAGGACTTTTGATTGTATGGGATGGCCACCTGGGTGCCTTTATATTTCATATTTAGTTTGTTGCTTGCAGCGTTCTGTATATAATTGTTTGAAGTTTGATTATATTTGATAATGCAGATGAGTTACATTTTATCTGCGTTATTTCTTAAGGCCTCCCAGAGCTCTTGTTGTTCAAGAATCGTCTGCAATTTCTTAAGGCCTTCCAGAGCGCTTGTTGTTCAAGAATCGTCTGCAAGAATACACGCGAAGATCATCCTTACAGCTCCCAGTATATCAAACTTTCAATGAAGGATCCTCACACGCACCAAGGTTTAGATCAACTGTGTGGGTAAATGGAGCACAATATACCTCTCCAAACACCTTCTTTCCTCGAAAAGAAGCTGAACAAGAAGTTGCGAAACTGGCACTTGAGAGTATTCTAAAAAGGGTAAAGGATGAAGGATGTCCGCTTCTACATGAGGTTTGTGAACAAAATTGTAAATTTTACCTCTTCAAATGCTATCAATTCTTTTCTTCTTCATCCTTTTGTTGTTGTTCTTTAGGGGCTTTATGCATGTATTAGCTTTGTGTTTTAGGCCTGTGACATTCTTCGTTGTGACAACTTATATGGCTTCCCTCCATTTTCAAAGCAATATTAGTTTTTTTTTTCAAATGAATTATCATTGGTTGTCTATATATTTAAATACCTGATTCACAAGTCATTCTACACTATCATTGATGTTTTGAAATCTCTTCTGATTGATCATACAAGTGAATAGAAAAATGCACTGATCTGAAGCATAATGTTTTTATACTAATTATATAGATTGTTTTGGTACGTTGGTGCCAATTTTGCTTAAAATGTTGCCTTGCTTCTTGCCTTTCCACAAGCTTCTCTTTTTTATTGTCTGGTCATAATTTTCAAATCTGTCCTGTGTGAATTTGAAGTCAAGGAGAATCTGGAATACCCCAGTTACAGCACTGTGTAGTGACAATAATGTTTATTTTGCTTCTTACTTTTCTACATGTTCCTCTTTGTTCTTGTTTGGCTATATATACAGGACACGTTGTTTTGCCAATCCATTCTGAATGAATTTGCGGTGAAGGTGCATCTTGCAAAGCCTTCTTACAACACTGTCCAGTCACCAGGGCTGCTGCCTGTTTTTGTGTCCACTTTAGTTTTCAATGGTGAGTAAAATTTGGATGTTCCGAGACCACAGTCAGTCAAGAGCAAGAGGTTTGAGCTGCTATTGTTAGGGATGCTGTACCAGAAAGTGCAATTTCACTTGCAGCTTCAGGAATGCGTCCACCCCACCATGAGTTCAAGAGATCGAGACCAGGTCCAGCTCCTGAACCGGCTCCTTTTCCAATTGCATTCACACAACCTGTTTCAGAACAGGGTTATTGATGCTGGTTCTAGTTCAGCCAAAAAGAAGAGGAAGAACAAGAAAAAGGCTAGCGAAAATGAGCAAGTTAAAAATATATTAATATCCCAAATACACCTTACTTGAGGTAAGCTGTATTGTTTAATGTATGATAAAAGCTAATGTATTGTCCTGTTTCTATTTGTTGGTTTGCCTATAGTTTAAGAAAAGTCCTCTTCAGTAAGAAGATCCTATTGGGTAAAAAAACCTAACCGTTCTAATATCTATACATAAAAAAACTATCTTTTTAATATCAGGAATACGTTTTACATATAAGTTTGTAATTTCAGATACTAAAAGAAAACAAAATAATTTTTTTGGTATTTTTTGAAATATTGGCTTAGTTCTCATGCTTTAATAAACTGGTTATTAAAGTCAAAATGCATGCTAATACATATTTTTTGAATTTTTGTTGTATGAAAATATGATATGAAAATTTCTTATAAGCTTTTAGAGACTTGGCCATATGCATGAAGATAAAAATATATTTTTTTGTTGTTTTAGATTTTTTTTGTTTCGTAGAAAACCTGGTATTTTAATATTATATTTGTATCTTTAGAGTATAAAAATACAAACTAATATTAAGCAAGATTGATAGAAAAATACACCGGAAAATTATAAATTTTGAAAGAATGTTTTTGGATTTTTTTTAATATCTAATATAATATTATATATTATTATAAATATATAATAATATAATATTAGGTTGGGCCCAACCCAATCATAGGGGTTAGGTCCAACCTGTTTGGGCCAGGTTCGGCCCACAAGATTTTTTTTTTGATTGGGTTGGACTCGGCCCAACCATTTTGGTTTGGGCTAACATTGATCAGGCCCAACAAACATTGGAGAACTTTTGATTGTTCTGCGTGAACAGTAGAGAGTGAATTAATTCATTTATTGTTCACCTACAACGTGAACAATGGAGAAGGGATGGATGCAGGAGGACGAGAAGAAGAAGAATAAGGAGAAGGGTGGGGGAAGGCTAACCTAGCAGTGGCATTGGCGGTGGCGGTTCTTCTTCCAAACGAGGTGGCCGTGCATTGGGGAGCTGCTTCACCGGTTAACGGTTCTTCTTCTTCTTCTTTATGTGCTTTTCCTTTGTTTCTTTTTCCTTTTTCTTCTTGTTTTCTGTCTTTGCTTCTGCTCCTCCTCTTCTCTGTTTTCTTCCCTCTTCTTTTGTTCCTTTTTTGTTTGTTTTTTTTCTCAGTTCTCTCCTCTCTATTTATCTATGTTTTTCTCTGTTCTTTCCTTCCCATCTCTCTTTTTTTCTTTTTGTTTTTCACCTCCAAAACTCTCTAAAAGTGTCATGCCCATCCCCCCAACTCCTTTCTCTCCCTTGATATTTATAAGGGGAAAAAAAGGGAGAGAGGGCTATTACCCATGTCTAGTCATGACACAGGGGTAGGGTGGTCGGACGGTCATTGGGTAGCGGCCTCAGGGTCGCTTGCAGGGCTTGGATTTTGTTGTTTTTGGGTTTTTGGGAGAGACAAATGCAGGGGAACAAATTTCTTCTTTGCCTGCATCTACGTGTCCAGGGGAAGAAGATGGCAAATAGTGCCATCAAAATGACACTGTTTGCTGCCCTTTTTATTTTTCAGTGAACAATGCATGAAACGATGATGTTTTGCTCAAAACACGCCATTTCATTTAAAAGGAAATGGTGCCAAAACATGTCAATTTCCAAATCAGTCATTAATTTATGATTTGTTCAATCAAGTTCTCAATTGTAAATTTTGATTTTAAGAATCAATTTAATTGCATTTTTGCCAAATTCAATCGTTGGCCTTGAAGTTGATCGTCTTTTTCACTTTAGCTCTTGGATTTGAATTTGTGCATTTTGACCCTCAATTGATCAATAAACTTTCAATTTTTTTAATTTAACTACTGACTCAGTCAATCCCAACCCTTCTATTTACATGCCTTTTTTAGTTTGGTTTTGGATTTTTTCAATCAAGTTCCTAATTGGCCATCAAACTTCAATATTTATGCAATTAAGCCCCTGATATGACCCAATCAAACCTTCAAAATTATAATTTGACCCCTGAACTTTAATTTCTTCCAATTAAAGCTCAAATTGACTTAAAAATTAATTTTTCTTGTAATTAAACCCTTCATAAATTCAATTAAATCTTAAATAAAATTTAATCGAGTTCATAAACATCTGATTTTAGACTTTTCTTTCTCAAATAAATTTTCTTTGTCAACAAGGCTTTCATCAGTAAAAAATATATTATCAAATTTCAATCTTTGTATTTTTGAACCTTCTCAACTAATTTTTAGTCATTTTCTAGGCGTTCCGACATCTTTTTCTCAATGCAATTATTATTTTTTGGTTTTCTTGTGAATATATTTTTTGATTTTCTTGTATTTTCTTTTTTTTTTGTGTGGTGATCCAAAAATGGATAACAACAGATGCCTCTTCTTTACAATACTTGCGGAGCAAAGACTAGTTGAGTGCTTTGCATAAGAAGTTTTGTAAAGATAAACAAAACTGAACTTCTGAAACTGATATTCTCAAAGCATGGTTGATCTGAAACTCTGTCTTTATAGCAATCCCCTTTAATTAGAAACTAATGATCAAAACTATGTACAACTTAGTTATTCTGAGATCTTGATCTGGCGATCCTTTAAATTGTCTTTGGTTGGGTTAATCTGAAATCTCATATGACGATTTCCTTTAACCAAAACCTAAAAAATGTTCTTTCTTATGGCAAGGTCTGAACTTTCATCTCTTTTTTTTTTCATGAGAATTTCTTAATATTAGGGTTTTTATCACTTTTCTTTCACTGCTAAGATAATGTTGGTGGCTCGGTCAACTTGAGATCCCATCTGATGATCTCTTTTAACCAGAACCAAGTATGTGTAGCTTGGTTAACCTAAAATTACATCTGCCAACTCCCTTTAACTAAAGCTAAAATCCATGTGTGGTTAGGCTAACCTGAGATCTCTTTTGGCGACCTCTTCTAACTAGAACCAAAATTCTGTGTGTGGCTCGGTCAACCTGAAATCCATCTAGTGACTCCATTTAACCAAAGCTAAAAAATCCATGTGTGTGGTGATTGAGTTAACTTGAGATCCCATCTGGTGATTCCCTTTAACCAGAGTCAAATTCTATGTGTGTGGTTTTATTGTAATAGGTGACCTGCCTAGATGGAAAGAATGCGAAAAGTGGTCTCACTATTATGAGTGACCTGCCCAGATGGAAGGAATGTGAAAAGTGGTCTCATTGTAATGATTGACATACCTAGGTAAAAAAGGAAATAGTGGTCTCATTGTAAGAAGTGACTTACCCCAGTAAAAAAACATGTGGATAATGGTTTCATTGGAA
The DNA here is from genome assembly GCA_015852605.2 of Populus deltoides. Lineage (NCBI taxonomy): Eukaryota > Viridiplantae > Streptophyta > Magnoliopsida > Malpighiales > Salicaceae > Populus > Populus deltoides. Next base: position 15,805,870 of record CM027573.2, read on the forward strand.
TGGGCGACCTACAAAAAAAGATAACGGTGTCATTGTAATAAGTGACCTATCCAAGTGGGAAAAAATATGGAAAATGGTCATTGTAATTAGTGACCTACCCAGATGAAAAAAATATAACAAATGAAAAGTGGTCTCATTGTTATGGGTGACCTATTCAGGTGCAAAATGTGAAAAGTGTGAATAATATGACTTACCTAGCGAAATCTTGAAGAGATGACAGGAGAAGGGCTGGAAAACTTGGTGCTTTCTGATTGCAAGGTTGACTTGATAATTCCTGATTGCAGGGTTTGGAAACTCGGTGCTTCCTGATTGTAGGGTTGACTTGAAGACTCCTTCTGATGACAGAGTTAATCCTCTCATTTCTTTGAGATTTTTCTAATGGCAGGGTTCATCTCATCTTCTTCCCGTTCTAGGGTTAAAATCGTGATTCTTTTTTATTATCCACTTAATGATTCTTTCCTTGTCCACAATTTTGTTAGGCTTCATTGAGGATTTTCCTGTAACAATTCAAAAAGTATTTTGATGCAATGTTTTAAGGTTAGATGACATGCCCCCCTCTTTGATGTTTCATCATCATAGGGTGTCTTTGTTTGCTATCCAAAGCCTTCTTTGTTTTTCTATGCACTAACTTGTTCGTGTGCTAGCCTTCCTTTTAAATTTAAGTGCAGTGCTCATCCTGGATTGTCCACAACGATTACTACTTTCGTTGTTTATCAAGCATGATCATGCATCTAAGTGCGGTGTTGCTTGATTCATAATGTAGGAGCATAACAAATCATTCATCCCCTTGATTCTCTCAAGCATTGTTCTTTGATTGGTTGTGTGCATTTTGCCAAAACCCATCAAGAGGTTTTCTAGTGTTGACCTCCTTCTAGATTGCCAATCAGCCACAAACTTGCCTCCAATTGAAACAATACTCTTTATGCATATGTTATCATCAACCTTCTTGGAAACTATCCAGTCGTCTAGACATGTATCTCATAGCTTGCACTAAAAGGCTTTTTGTTGTATGCTTATTGTTTTTGTTGTATGCTTAGTGTTTTTCTCAATATTTTCCTCTCAACTCGTCAAATCAGATTATAAAAAAAATGCTTTGGCATCATCAATGGTGCTTCTTTCATCACCCATATTTATAAGGTGAAGTGCGCCTTTGGGCTTCAAAACAGATGCTCTCACAATCAGTCTTGGTGGTGTGCATCCTTTCGATGTTCATTCAAATGCACTCACGTGATAACATCTGTTAGGAGTAGTAGCCATGTTTGAAAGGATAAACCCAGGATGACGATATGAAAATGTCTTTCAAGTGCAACATTGTTCCATATTTAATCTTAGTGGTGTGTATCTTTCTGACATTCATTCAAAAATAACATCTTTCAGGAGTCGTAGCCATGGCAGAGGGTAAACCAAGATGATGATATGAAAATGTCCTTCAAGTGCAACATTGTCCCACCGTCAGTCTTGGAGGTGTGTATCCTTCTGACATTCATTCAAAAATAGTCATGTGATAACATCTTTCAAGAGTCATAGCCATGTTTCAGAGGGTAACCCAAGATGACAAAAGCATGTTAAGGCAAACAAAATTGTTTTACATTTTAAACACTACTGGAGCTTCTTAGGTCACCTAGTTTTGAAACTTCTCCCCCTTACCTAGCTTTCGTACAAAGTTCTTGGCTGAAATTTCTTTTAAAGTATGGATAGTCAGTTGCAGTAACGCTTCATCTTTTTATTCGACTATTGTATTCCTATTTTCGTACAAGGTGTTTATATTCATAGTTGACAGTTCTTGACCAAGGGTTTCCAATCCTTTATCCGGTTGCATTACATATGTAGCCTTTAAGAATGAAACACTAAGGGGAAAGATTTCCAGCTCTTCCGTTTCAGGCTCTCTTCCTTCAATCCTAGCCATTCTTTTTTCCCTCCTCCCAGCAGCCCATCGATAATCCTTGTTTTAGGCTTGTACTGAAGCCCAAATCTATGATCAGTACACTTCATCTTAATGAGATTAACCATTTCTGGTATTCCGGTGATAGGGTTATATTAAAATGGAATCTCACGTTCTAAGAAGCATTTAGCTGCCTTCCTTATTGCTTCTGAGATCTTTGGCCTTCTCATTACCGTGTTATCGGGAACCAAATCAGTGTTCATAATCTCAAAAGAATTGACATTCTTGTCATTGTAATCTTCAGCCTCAATGAAAGGTATGGCCACATTCTTTATCATGGATATTGTTTCTTTAGCTTTGACATTTACCAGCATCCCATTCATGATGTACTTGAAGCATTGGTGCAATGACGAAGTTACTGCCCCAACTGCATAAATCTAAGGCCTTCCCAACAACATTCTATAGGAAGGGTGGATATTCATAACTTGAAGCGTTACCGAGAACATTTGTGGTCTCATATATAGTTCCACTTCCAAAGTCCCAATTATCTATCTAGGTGAGTCATTATGGACTCGGTTTTATGTGAGATTCATCGACCAACATTTCTTTCAACATGTGTTTTGGTAGCATGTTAAGAGTTGAGCCATTATCGACGAGCACCTTTCTTACGAGGTAGGCTTTGCACCTAACAGTAATGTACAAGGGCTTGTTATGTCCGGTTCCTTTAGTATAAATCTCATCTGCTGTGAAGTACATATAATTGGTGGTGTGTATCCTTCCCACCAAATGCTTCATGGTTTTTTGCTCAATGTCTTGAGGTACATAAGTCTTATTCAATACCTTTTGCAAGGTGTTTCAATGCGGCTTAGAGCTGAGTGTCAAGGATATAAGGGAAATCCTAGTTGGAGTCTTTTTTAGTTGATCTACTATGCAGTATTCGTTGTGCTTTATCAACTTTAAAAATTCATTAGACTCTTCTTCGGTCATTGGCTTATTAACCTTTAGTTCCTTGTTAAGATCTATCATTTTTTGCCTTTTGCTTTCATCAACTCTTCGGGTGTGAAACATCGACCACTCCGAGTCAACCTACTGATCTCAGCTTGGAACAAAGGAAGAGGGGCTCACATGTTGGAGGTATAGCCGTAATTGTAAGGCATTGTGTTGTGATCTCTTTTATTTGTGCAGGAAGGTTTAGCCAAGATTAACTTCGATGGCCCATTAGTTGTTGGTTGGACTCTATATACTTCTGACAACCTTTCTTAACCTTCCATCATCCTTATTTCATGACTGTCCTTTATGACTTCAATCGTCAGCTCCATAATGATCAATATTTTTGCAATCTTTTGGCAAAACTCAATGCAATCATTGATATGATGTCCTTCTCTTTCGTGGAACTCACAAAAGATGACATTCAATATTCATTTTTAGGAATCTTGAATGTACCAACATGTTGTACAACTTCTTCATAGATACCTTGAACATCTTGCTTTTATTCCCAACTTCTATCATGCATACTTCATTATTACCTGCAGCATAATTAGGAAATGAGTTTGAATTAACAACCACTTTTTGAAAGCATAATAGGTTTCAATTCCATGCCTAGGGTTGCAAGCATGGTACTCACAGGTCAACTCTAGCTTGTACCAGATGGGAAAAGATGGTTGGAGTGGCGGTACATAAATAGGAGGTATGTGTCCAATGCTCAGCAGTTTGGCGTATAAGCCTTTTAAAGGCATAGGTAGTGGTGGTAGTTGTTCTAAAGTATATCTTGTATTTTACCTTTGGTGGTTGTTTGGTTGACTCTTTGATTGATTCGGGGTAAAAGGTTTGGTAAAGTTCATGTTGGCAAATGGAGAGGTAGGCATATGTGATTTCTAATAATTCATTTTCTTGCGTTTGTACCTGCCTTCCAAGTTATTAACGTCATCTTTCATTTTCCTTACACTAAAACCTTTCTTCTCCAAAGGCTTAGTTATACGCCCTACTTTAATCCCTTGCTCTGTTCTTTCAGCTATGCGTACAACATCATAGAAATGTTGAGATGAGCTACCCATTAGATGCTCATAGTAAGGTGTCTTAAAGGTATTGACGAATAAAATCGCCATATATATCTCTATCAAAGGGGGGTGGAAATGTGTTGCCTCACCCTTTCATCTTTGCGCATAAGCCCTCGCTGATTCTAGACTTCTTTTCTCCATTGACATAAGGTTTGTTCGGTCCGGAGAAAAGAATCCAATAATCAGTGAGAGTTTATGCTCAAAGATGAAGGGATGAGGCAACACATGTCAAACCCCTTTTGATAGAGACATAGATGGTGACTTTGTTCACTAATACCTTCAAGACACCTTACTATGAGCATCTAATGGGTAGCTCATCTCAGCATTTCTATGATGTTGTATGCATAGCTAAAAGAATAGAGTAAGGGATTAAAGTTGGGCGTATAACTAAGCGTTTGGAGAAGAAAGGTTTTAGTGTAAGGAAAATGAAAGATGACGTTAAAAACTTGAAAGGCAGGTACAAACACAAGAAAGTGAATTATTAGAAATCATATATGCCTACCTCTTCATTTGCCAACATGAACTTTACCAAACCTTTTACCCCGAATCAAACAAAGAGTCAACCACCAAAGGCAAAATACAAGATATACTTTGGAAAAACTACCACCACTACCTATGCCTTTGAAAGACTTGTACGCCAAACTGCTGAGCATTGGATACATAACTCCTATCTATGTACCGCCACTCCAACCACCTTTTCCCATCTGGTACAAGCTAGAGTTGACCTGCGAGTACCATGCTTGGAACCCTAGGCATAGAATTGAAACCTGTTACGCTTTCAAAAAATGGTTGTTAAAGCTTATCAAGATGCGGGTGGGTGTCTTTCGAAGACATGCCCAACATCAATTCAAATTCATTTCCTAATTATGCTGCAAGTAATAATGAAGCGTGCATGATAGAAGTTGGGAATAAAAGCAAGGTGTTCAAGGTATCTATGAAGAAGTTGTACGACATGTTGGTACATTCAAAATTCTTGAAAATGAATACTGAATGTCATCTAGAGGTAGTGATTATTGTGAGTTCCACAAAAGAGAAGGAACATGGAGATCGCAGCCTTCAAAGACAAATCTCGCATTCTGCCAGTGTTGACCTTTGGCCATTCTGACTTGAATATCTTGAGCTAAAAAAGTTCATTTGATGCAAACTCAATTTTGTTGGATTCCTGACTTGAAGACCTATCATCATAACAAATGTCAGTAGAAAAAGAGCTCATATGAGAGAGATATGAGTTTTTAAAGATGTCACATGAATTTTATCACCAAACAGGTTTTATGAAGAAACAAGTCGAAATTACGTCCCAAGGCATCCAAACTGACATCCAAGTCTTTGTTTCAGCAATTTAGCTCATTTAAATCAAAAGTCAAAGCTTGAAGATTTTATGCAAAACTATTTCTCCTTTTTTGGAAAATAGTTATTGAACTACTTAAATGTAAATTGTCTACTTATAAAATGACTATTTTTGTAGAAAAGGGATTAGAGTTTCCTAGGATATAAAAAGAAAGAGAGAAAGGAAAGGGGAGTGGCCAACCAAGAGAGAAAAAATGCACCTTCCTCTAAAAAACCCAAAATCATGCATTTTTCTATCTTTTTTTATTAGTTGTTCAATAAAAATGCAAGGTTAAACTCTTTTTCTTAGTTACAATGATACATAAACATTCGGATTTCAAGAATTGTGAGATTTATTTTACCTTTTCTTTTTAGTTTATATGAATAATGAATATGTTTGTTCTCCCATACTTATTTCCTATGATAATTTATTTTAATTGCTAGAGCGGACTCTAAGTTATTATTGTGAACAATCTATTACTAAGTTTGCTATCAAAACCTGAGTTGTGGTATATAAACTTGTGAAGCAACTGAGATTAATAATTATGGCGGATCCAGATTAGTAATTTTAGGGAGAACATTCGATCGATCAAATCAAACATGAACTGCAAACAATTGTGTTATCTGGATTAATCAACTCATCTAGTTCTTAAGACTGCCATTGAATTAAATTACTAGTGCAGACACTGTAGTTGTTTGATGGTTATGATTAGTTATACAACAGATCTGTTAACTAATTAACATAAAAAAAGATAAATATTCAGAGTATAAATTGACGTTTTGTTTCCAAGATCAATTCTGATTTCTATAGGTGGATGTTTTCTTGCGACTAAGGTTTGTTTTTCTTGATAAATTTCAGTTTTCTTTGATTTGGCATTGATTGCTTCTTTTTGTTTACTATAGCATAACATAGATAACTTCATAACCCTCTCAGTTGCATATCATATAGCATAAAAATCTAAACTAAACCTTTCTCATGGGATCGACCCCTTACTTGCTCTATTCTATCTTGTTTATTTAAGCTAGGGTAATTAATTTGTGCGACCGTGACATCGCAACAATTTTGAAAACAAAAATTGTTTTGATATGAGTTTTAAAACAATTTGCATTTGAAATATTTCAACTCATTGGTTATTATTTTTTTTCTTGGAAAAGATATGATTTTCTCTTGTGTTAACGATATTTCCATTGATGAAAGTACATCATGAGATGACCTTCTATTTTTATGGGTTTCAAAGTAAAAAAATTTGAGATTTTGTTTGAGAAAAAAATGTCTCCTTTTGAACACTCATAATGAGTAGCTTGTTCTTGATGTCATGACTCTTATGAAAAAAATACTCTTTGCATTTTGAGAGCATTGTTTATTGTTCCAGGTTACTTGCTTGCTTGATTAGAAAGGACTTCTACAAACACGTAATGTAGGCTGTGGTTTTGGATATGAAAAGAAATGATTCATTAGGCTCAAAGAGTGTTTCAGGGTTTCAAAGACTGAGGATCACTATCAGCAGTTCGATTCTTTTTGTCTTTTATCTTTTCTTTTGTTGTTCTTCTTTGATTTTTACATTTTCATTGTTTTTGCTGGGGCATACTCGCTTTGTTTTAGCTATCACTTTTTCTTGTGATTTGGGTATGCCCCTTAACATTTGAATTTCTTAGGTTCTTTTATGTTTTTGGCTTTTTTTATGTTTTTTTTTTCTATTTTTTATCATTGAAATTTTCACTTACCTCCAGTGTAGGGTGTGATCCTAGTTAGGATTTTTCATGAAATAAAAATTATTCAGGCTAAAAAAGGGATTACAAAAGATATATTTATTTCTAGAATGTGAAAGGAATAACAAGGATGGTGTTTCCTCATTTCAAGCACAAGCAGTTAAGATCAATAAACTTTAACCTTGTCCCATGTGATGGTTTGGACTTTTACAAAGAAATACATTTCATGAGTTTACGAGCAACGAGTTCACTACATACCATTATGTATACAATAAAAACACATGGCTCGAGAGCCATGGTGTGAGGGTGACAGTTCATTTTATATTCATGCATTTTAGTTTGTAGTCTAGTTACCTCAACGAAGGAGTTGCTTTATTCATATGTCATTCTACAAGTAGAATGTCAAAAATTTCATTCATCAAATCATTTTTGAAATCAAAATGCAAGTTTAATTTTTCAAAATTCCAATAGGGGAAAAGATTTTGGTAAAAGCAATGAATCGCATTTATGAGATCACACGAGACTTCAAAAGTGTATTTGTGAGTTCTTAAAGGGAACCCATTTTAGGATATTTGGCTGTAAATCAAAGGAAAAGACACAATTGAAAGACAAACTCATTATTTCATTGAAATTTTAGAAAAGAGGCTCAACAACAAAGACCTTATGCTAACATCTCGAGCTATGATTACTAGCAAGGTAACACATAAAAAGCCTAAACACTTAGCAATCATTGATTGAAATTTCTAGAATATTCCAACCATCCCTCTCCTATGAATTCCTCGACAAGGGCACATTTCCAATAGTTAGTTGAGGTCACGCGTAGACCAATATTGGCCTAATAACATATTACCTTCATCTTTAAGACGATTGATCTCCAGGTGACTTTGTTTTGGTAGTTCTTTCTCTCATATTTATAACCACCTTTGATATTATGAAACTCAATTTCTTTTTTTTTTCAGTGAAACTTTTCTCCTCAATCGAGTCAGCAATCCTTCCTAACTGGATGACTTGTTAAATCCTCTTAGTTATAGCAACTAGGTCATAACAATATTGTGCAGAGCTTCCAACCAGGTATTCAAAGTATGGGCCTTGAAAATATTGGCAAAGAAATTGATCATCTCTTTTTCCAACAAAGAAGGATTAACTTATGTGACTATCTAACACTATCTTTAGGTGTATTCCCTTATGGACTCCTCGTTTTTCTTTTCCATGACTTGTAAGCTTTTTTTTTTGTTCGTCTAGGTCTCCCCATTTTTTTTTTTCAATGGCTGCCTCGTTGGGTATTTATAGGGGTTTTTGTAACAGTCTTCTAACATGCCTCTTCCTTCATGGGAAGAGGATAAAGCACGCTGGGAATTGGTGTTTGATGAGGACTCGGATTCCCGGAGTCTTGCCATTGCAGGGGTCTTTGCTAATGGTTTCCTACACACCTCTGATGGCGTCTTGTAGGGTTTGAGAGGACAAACAAGAAAATGGATATTTGGTTGTGTTGGGAAGGTGCACCCCTTTGTTCTCCCTCTCTTCCTTACACAGGTGGGATCCTCTGTTTCCAGAGGAAGAAGGTGAAGAATAGGAAAGTTGAGAATAATAAAATGGCTTGAGTTATCTCTTAACCAACCTTTTGCTATTTATATGTATGAGGCAGTACACAATAGTAACTGTATGAATCACAACATTGGAATAATCCTATAGTAATTCATATATATATATAACATTCTATAATATGCCTTCTCAAGCCGATGGTGAAAGATCGGCCCTAAGCTTGTAACAAAAGACAGTAAATGAAGTAGTCGAAAGTGGCTTAGTAAAGACATATGCAAGTTGATCCTGAGAGGAGATAAAATGAATCTAAATCTCTTTCTTCGCAACCCGATCTCATACAAAATGAAAATCAACCTCAACATGTTTAGTACGAGCATGAAAGATAGAATTTACTAAGAGATAAGTGGCTTCAAGATTATCACACCACATGTTAGTAGTAGAGACAGAAGGAACCTATAGATCTGTTAACAAATATTGAAGCCAGATAACCTCAGTAGTACCGTTTGCTAAGGCTTTATACTTAGTCTCAGTAGAGGAGCGAGCAACTATGCGTTGCTTGTTTTATTTTCATGAAATCAGCGTTTGACCAAAGAAGAGAAGGTAACCACTCATAGATTTGTGATCATCAATACTACCTTCCCAATCTGCACCCGTAAAACCATGTAGAGCAAAGGAGGAATTACGAGCGATACGAAAACCATAGGATGTCATACCTTTAAGATATCATAGAATACGTTTAACGATGGCCTAATGAGATTCTGTAGGAGCATGCATAAATTGACAAACTCTGTTGATAGCAAAACAAATATCTAGTCTGGTGAAGGTAAGATATTGAAAAGCACCTATGATTTGACGAAACCATGTAGGGTTAGAAAATAGATCATTTGGCGGTATGGTAACTTTTGAAGTAAAGACTAGAGTATCAATAGGTTTGTAGGAAGTCATACCAGCCTGAGTAAGGATGTTAAGAATATATTTGTGTTGTCGCAGCATCAAACCCAAACCTGTGGACTAAACTTCAATACCCAAAAAGTAATGAACTACATGTAAGTCACGAAGCTTGAATTCTAAGCTCATTAATTGTATTAGGCGATGAAGCATAGTAGAGTTACTACCCGTAAGTAGGATATCATCAATATACACCAAAATATAAAGATATCAGTACCATCAGACAAGATAAATAAAGAGGTGTCAACCTTGGAGGCGTGAAAACCAATAGAGAGTAGAAAATCACCCAGACAAGTGTACCATGCCCTCAGTGCCTGTTTTAAACCATACAGGGACTTATGCAATCGACACACATGAGATGGAAAAGCAGAGTCAACAAAACCTGAAGGTTGTTTCATGTAAACTTCTTTAGTAAGAACATCATTGAGAAAAACATTATGAATATCAAGTTGATGAATCTTCCAATTATGTGAAACCACAATTGAGAAGATTAATATAATGGTAGCCTGCTTAATAACTAGAATGAATGTTTTAGAGTAATCAATGCCTTCTTGCTGGGTAAAACCTCTAGCAACCAGGAGTGCCTTATAACGCTTAATGTTACAATCAACAAGACATTTTATCATATACACCCATCAACTGCCAACAACATTCATCAAAGGATGAAAGGGAATTAAAGACCAAGTATGATTAGAATGCAAGGCTTTAATTTCATCATACATAGCATCATGCCAAACCACATACCTATCAGCATCAGAGAATATAATAGGTTAAGAGGTTGGAGAGAACATTACCCGAGATGAAGTAGGAACAACAATAATGAAAGCAATCAGATTTTTTGTCTTAGCTGCCGCAGTCAAAGAACCATAAGATGTCTGCTAACTATGGGTGGTGATGCAAGGAAAGATGATGGCAAAGTGGTACCCTGCTGTAATGGATAAGAGGAGAAATCAACCACTAGATTCAGTCCAGCTGAAGTAGTAGAGGACTAGCAGCAGAGGCAAAATCTATAGCAGATTTGGTGTTGGCAGAATAAAAAGAAGCAGAATAGGAACAATGTGGTGACACAACACCAGTAGAGTTTACATGCTGGAAACCAGAGGAAACCGATTTACTATCTATATCTGCAGCAGAATGGTTAGATAAATATGCATATGGTGATGGGAAAGGTAAGGGGTGGGGCTATTGCAAGTGAGTCGAGAGTGGCGGGTGAGTAGAGGCAGAAGGGTGATTTTGGTAGGTTGTATGGGTGTGAAACAATGGTAAATGTAGCAGATTTAGGAGGAGGGCAATAACTAGTGGTATTGAGGAAGGAGAGGAGGGTTGTGCAATCTGTTCAGATCTATCAAACGAAAACACATATTCATGAAAACGAACATGATAAGAGATATAAATGCGTTGAGATGCAATGCCAAGACATCGATAACTAAGGTGAGAGGAGCTATACTCGAAAAACATATAAGGAGAAGAACAAAAATCTAATTTATGATTGTGATAGGGATGCAGAAAAGAAAAGTAGAGACACCTAAAAGTGCGCAAAAAATGATAATCAGGAGACTATTGAAATAAATAATCAAACAGAGATCTATTTTTGAGGACAAGAGTAGGCATGCAATTTATAAGATAAACGAAGGTTTCAAAAGCATAATCCAAAATCTTAATGGTGTTTTACATTATCATAGAAGAGTAAGTCTGGTTTCCATAATATGTCTATGACAATGTTCTACTATGCTATTTTGTCCATAAGTGTGAGGACAAATCAGATGATGATGAATACCAATGGTATGAAAGAAAGTGGATAGTTTTTGGTATTCATCGCCCCAATTAGTTTGAACAAATTTAATTTTTAGTGAAAATTGATGCTCAACGAGAGTCTGAAATTGATAAAAGATAGAGTAAACATCAGAATTAGCAACAAGAGGGTAATACCATATATATTTTATGTACACATTAATAAAAATAACAAAATAACAAAAACCATATGAAGAAAAAAGAGGAGCAGGACCCCAAACATCATTAAACATTAATTCAAGTGAAACAAAATTTTTGTGACCTGTAGGTCCTAAAGAAAGACACGATAACTTTTCTAATGGGCAACTTTGACATTGAAAATTAAGATGTTTGTTATTACAAATAATCTTATTTTTCAAAACTAACAATTGAAAAATACGAGAAGTAGGATGACCTAGTTGACAATGCCATAAATCAGCAGAAGCATATATGCAAGAAGACTAATAAGCTTGAGGAATTGACGTGAAAAAAGACTGGGTCAAAGCATAGAGACCATCTTTACTCTGACCGGAAAGGAGTACTTTATTGGTGTTAAAATCCTTGACATAAAACATAAACGGGTGAAATTCAAAATAAACATTGTTATCAAGACATAATTTCTGAACATAAAGTAAAGGTTTCATAATATGCAGGACATGAAGAACGTTAGACAAAGTGAAAGTAAGATGTGATGTATGAATTTTAGTATGACCAATATGAGATATGGGAAGTCCCTTACCATTACCAACATGCAAATTATCATTACCGAGATATGATTCTGAAGCAACCAGATTTGCAAGATCAAGTGCAACATGTTGGTTGGCACCGGTGTCCGGAAACCAATTGGCAGTACTTATTAAGGAGACATTACTCGCTGCCAGATTTGCACTAAGTTATTGTCCATATCCATGTTGTTGAAGTTAAGGATAGTGAGGGGTTGTATGGCCGAAAGTTTGGCATAATTAGCAACATATATTTTGCCCCCTGTTGTGTTGCCAATTTCCTTGCCTCATGTCACTGTTGAAGGGTTCATGGAAACTGCAGAAATTTGGTATGGACACAGCAGACCTATTCCCTCTACTACTGCCATGGTTAGGATGCCATCCTCCATGGAAACGACCCTTGTTTCTATCAAAATTTCCAGAGGACTAGTGTTGAGAAATATAAGGCTGAAAGTGGTGTGTTAGACATGGGCAATAGAGGGGCATTAATGGCAGTAGACCCCATGGATGGAAGGGACGTCTTGTGAAGAAATTCATGCGTTAGAAGGTGACTATAAAAATCAGCATACGAGAGGGGTTCTGCCTTAGTCACAAGGCTTGTTAGTAGGTCCTTAAACTCTCCTCGAATACCACGAAACACATACAAGTTAAAATCTTCCAGCGAAACAGGCCGGCCAACAGCGGCTAACTCATCAAATAATGCCTTAGCTTTTTTATAAACTGAGTTACCGACTCATCACCTTGTCGAAGATCTTGAAGGGAGCCATGAAGTTGCATAATACGAGAATTAGACGTGAAAGCTAGAGCTTGCTCAAGTGTACGCCAAACAGAACTCGAAGTTTGGCAGTCAACAACAAGATGGAGAACCTTCATGGATAGCGAAGAAAGAAGGGCACTTAGAATGAGTTGGTCTTGTTGTTTCCAACAAAGAAAAGAATGATTTACCTTAAGAGAGGCACCATCGACAACAAGTACATGTGGAGAAGGACAAGAATTTAAGCCATCAACAAACTCGAAAACTCCTTAGCTTAGGAGATATGGTTTCATCTGCATTCGTCAATATAGATAATTGGTGTTTGTTAATTTGAGAGAGATGACTTGGTGAGTGTGGAAGAGGGAGACAATGGTAGTAGCAACAGTAGTTTGATGCTGCAATAGAGGAGTGTTGTTTGGGTTGACAAGAGCTTGACCACCATTTGTTGGTTGTGGCAACGGCAGGACAAAAGCAGAGGAGGAGACTGGTGCTGCGGAAGAGGAGGAAACCAGCACCGGGGATGCTGTAGAGGGGGAGGCAGCGGGTGGCTAGAAAGAAAAGTCCATTGCAGAGGGGGAGAGAAAGTGTTTTAATTTATTTAGGGCTCTTATACTAAGTTGAGAATAATAAAATGACTTGAGTTATCTCTTAGCCAACCTTTTCTATTTATATGTATGAGGTAGTACACGACGGTAACTGTAAGAATCACAAAATTAAAATAATCCTTATATATATATATATATATATATATATATATATATATAACATTCTATAAGGAAACGTAAACCAGCACCATATAGACTAAGAGCGGTCTTTTTTTTTTTATTTTGATCACTGAAGTTTTGATATTTTTGTAATCAAGCCCCTAATCTTTTAAATTTTAAACTTTAACCCTTTTAAAATTAAATTAAAAGCAAATTGGTCAAAAATTAGGTAATGACACCCAGTAAATCATGATTTCTTTTTCTGCACTTGCTGTTGTGTTCTTTTGTTTACTTTTGCTTGTGGTGGATTATACTTCTTCTGAACCAATTCGTTTATATGCGCATGTGTTTTCTTGATGCTGTATGGGTTTGACAATGTGGTGAATACTTCCATGATTCATAATACCTAAACATTATTAGGTATATGCTAGAACTCGTCTTTGTTGTAAAATGGGATGAGGCATGAGACACCGATGGTAGGAACTCTGCCTTTTGTTAATGATGATTGGGCTTAATGCTTCTTTTATTACTGATATGATAGCTAACAACAATTCATGAGTGCGTACCCTAACCACTTGCAATAGCTTGGTTACAGCAGGTTTGCCTTGAAACTACTTCCATGAACTTCATTCTTTTCCCAGCATTTCATGACATTTATGGGGCAAGAGAGTTCATGCTTGTGCCAAAAGCCCCAAAGTGTTGTTGAGGAATTGTGTAGGTCCCTTTGGATGGTTTCGGTTTGTTGGGATTGGTTTGAGCTTCAATCCAGAGTAGATCCCTAGTTAGTGATCTTAAGGGCCCTCCAATTGGGCCCAGTATTCATTCATATCTTTGTTGGGTTGACTTCTCGAGCTAGACCTTGATGTGTTTCGAGTTCCCAAATGTACAGTGTGCTCTACGCTGTCACATGGCTGCCCAAACATAGGCGCAATATGACAAACGAGCGATGGAGGCTCTTTTTTCTTTTCTTTTCATTCCCTTTTTCAATGGTTTTTGAATAACATATGAAGGTATTTCATTCATAAATGATAACATAGGGCAAGTGAGCCAGGCAGTCAGTTCTCAGAATTGCTCACTCTGTAATACCTAAACTCCATAGGTAACTGGAAGGATATCTTTATATAAATGATGGTACACAAAATTTAAGTAATGTGATGATTTTAAAAAATAAATTCAATATGAATGCTATCGCTAACTTTCAATTTCTGTTTATTTTTATTTTTTTCAGAATCGAAGAACTTTATTAATGGAGGGTTAGAAAAAAGAGGCCAGCCATCAAGAACAAATACATGAATGAAAAGACCAAAACACATACAAATCAGAGCCATGGCTTATCAGAGGTCGAGCCCATTCACTTAGCTGCAATGAAAGAGTTTGTCGCTATGATCGAATGAGCTTGTTGCGCGCAAAGGAGGAGATTCCCAAAGCTTGCTCCATAGCCAGCACCTCAGTTTCATTGGACTTCATATCTTTCGCAAGGCATGAAAAAAAGAAAATTTCGAATCTTATCTCTTAAAACAAGTATAGATATTAATGCTTATTTTTTCCCTTTCATATTGGGGAAGAATATTCTTAGTTTTTAATACCTGCTTTGTAAATAGATAGAATCAGGGACCCTTTTGCAAAAGTTGAAAAAAATATTAAGTGAATATATATATATATATATATATATATATATTGGAATATTAGGTGTTACTCTTTCTATTAATTCACCACTTATTCATAAGATAAAATCTTTGAAAGTGTGTCTTCTTTAACCTAAAGGCATCATGGAAGACCATGTACATGTCGTTCAAGTTAGTTTCTGAAAAGTGGAGGTTTTTTTTAGCCTTATGGTGTGATCTTTGTACGCAATATGACTGCTTTTTCTTGAGCTTTCAGTCTTGATAGAGACGCATGAGGTTTAAGTTCATTTCTTGTGAAAAAATAAAATAAAAAAATTCAACTTGGAAGCACGATGAAAGCTCCCTCCTTGTTAAAAAACAAGTTCACCCCATCTCCCATCTCCCATCTCCTCAAACTATGGATTAATGAAACGCATACAGCCCAAGAGATCAATGAAAGGGCATGCAAGCATCTCGACCACTTTGATTTCTTTATTAGAAGAGTAAATAGGATGACAAGATTTAAGCTAAAAATCATTTGGTTAGATATTATATAAAGAAATAGTATATTTAAATAGTTTTTGGTTATTAGATAAAAAAAATAAATTAAAAACAATTAGAATAAAAACTATTTGGTTGAAAAGATATTGAAAGACAAAATAAATATATCTTTAAAATAATTTTAGAGTAAATTTCTATATTTTAAAACATGATGTACAAGAAATGTATATATGTCTTTTATATTCTCTCTATCATGATCTTTTTTATCTTATCATCATTGTTTTTTTTATTCCAAGACAGTAATTACACTATTTTAAAAGTTTAATTTCATATAATTTTATAATGCTATCTAAATATTAATTTTTTATCACGATAAATTAAGTAACAGTAACCTATATGCCTTTTGATACTGGAAAAGAAAAAGAAAGGAGAAAATAAAGTTAATGTAACCGAGGGAGATCGATCTTGGAATCTTTTGAGGAACAAATTAATTACAGTAATCAAGGTTAAACATCAATTAAAAATCAATTAGGACTAAGAACATGACAGATGGATTGAGTAAGTAGCCTAATTAAGGCGCAGTTAGCAAGGATATATATATCCCAAGTTAATTATCAATGATTGAATTAAAGAGATAGGATGAATCGACATTAAAGAAACACAAGTGTGTTTATGATGTGTGTTGATCTGTACATGGTGATGAGGTTTGCTAAATTCAATACAAAGAAACAACACATCTCCTTGAAACAAGGAATTGCTTTTATTTCAATGCCAGCTCTAATATTTCTGTGATTTTATCCATTACAGTTTTCTTACCAGACAAAGAAAACATGGATCATCATGATCTTCACCAGGTTCGCAAAAGATATAGTTAAAATATCTTTGATGAGGAGCCAAGAGTTTTAACTTCAATGTTAAATTAACTTGTCTAGTTGTAATATAGGTGTAGTGATTTCTGGTTTGTACGGATGATTATATAATTTTCTTACCGTAAACTATATATTATATACTCCTCAAGGTCTTGCTTAATTCTCATTGATGATGAGCTTATTATATGCTTAATGATGCCTAGTTAAATAGTTGAAGTGGTCCTTTGCGTTGTTATAGATCTAGCTAGGCATGTATAATCAAAGAAACATGTCCTCAAAATTGTCTAATTAATTAATGTATATGGTAAATCTTCTGATGATTGCTGTAACAAGTGTATACTAATGTGTGATTGACTTGATTTACAAGAATTAAGTTCATGTATAATGATTCCTCAATAAGGATGTATATTGTGTTTAGATGTGACAATGCTACATAATGTTGTCCCAATCGAAAATGTGAGGCATATTTCTTCTTCTTCTTCTTCTTCTTCTTCTTCTGCAAGGGGATTCTCTTTAATCCATCTGCCATTGCATACAGCAAAAAATTCTAATTCAGCAAGCATATATTCATGTTCTTGCTAAAGAGATTTACTAGTGCAAACTATTGGCTAATCCTGTATGAAGCTATTTGTGTCGGATTGTACTCAATAGTTTCTACCATAATTATAAGAATAGAATCAACAATTTGCTTGGTTCAAAGCTCCGATTGTGAAGTTAATTTGAGTCAACTTAACATTTGATTTTTTAAAAAAATCTAAAATAATGTTGTTGTAGTAAAACAAAAACATGTTTTTTCACTAACCTAATCTAAATTAGCTAGGTCATGATGGCGAATTATTGAATTAACCTTCCTGATAACTAGGGTTTCTACAAGAACCCAGGATGAGTGTTAACTACATACCAAGCTAACTAGGGTGTGCTTGTATTATAAGAAAAAAATAAAATAAAATTCATGCATTTCAAGATGCATGGTCCTAACTCCGATAAGTCTTGAAATTCTTTTGTCTGTCGGGTCTCTATTTTGATCCTCACAATTAATAGACTTACCACAAAAAAACATGGTGGGGTTCAAAATTAGAAACACACACACACACAACCATGCTAACATGCGAGAAATTTTGGAAAAAAAATTAGTGAAGTGTTGAAAAGGGATTTTCAATGTCGTGGTAGTTGATGACTCATAATTATTATCTTGCCAATCAAGTGTTGATTGCAACAATTTTATAACCATAAAAGCTTCCTTTGCGAGTTTACACAGTAGCATGGAATGTAAGAAATTATAAATTAGGGCATGAATCCACGTGCCAAAGCAATAAGGAAAGATTGAAGGAAGCTGCACCCTATCTAAATAATCTGAGTTCTTGAAACTGACAGTAACTATTGGGGAAACTGAAAGACGTGGGATTGCCGATACATCCGCCGAAGCTTTTGCTGCTTTGCCCTAGTTACCGTCTCCTTTCTTCTTGCTTTTCTTTATCTTCTTCCAATTTTATTCACCAATCTGCCAGCTAACAATCCCAATAAAAAGATAAAATAAATTCTTTTTCTACTTCATTGTTGAAATAAAGTAATTGTACTTGGACTTTTTGACCACCAATTATCACACTTGGCAATGAGAAAAAATTACATGCAAATTATATTGTTGTTGATATAATTATATATTATTTTTGAGATCCTACAAGTAGGGGGCTAGATGTTGTTGTTTTTCTTCATATGCTTGCCTTAGCTTGAGCTAGACCAAAGTAACTTCAAACCCCACTTCATTTTTCCTCTCAATGGCACTTGCCAAGGACCGTATGGGATCGGTGCAAACTTGCCCCTATAATGGAAATGTGATGGGGGATTTTTCCTCCATGGGGTCTTACGGATTTGATGAATATCAGAAGGTAGCATTTCATGAAGAGGGAGATAGCACCTTTGAGAAAACCAGTGGGCTGATGATCAAGAATTTAGCTATGACCTCTTCTCCTTCTTCTCTTGGCAGTCCGAGCAGTGCGATTTCTGGTGAATTAGTGTTTCAGGCTACTGACCATCAAGCTGAGGAAGCTCATTCTTTGATCAGCTTCAAAGGTATCGGATTCGATAACATCATGCATAATAATGGATCTTTGCTTAGCTTTGAGCAAAGTAATAGGGTTTCTCAAACTAGTAGCCAGAAAGATGACTACTCAGCCTGGGAGGGTAATTTGAGTTACAATTACCAGTGGAACGAAATGAATCCAAAATGTAACACAAGTCCTCGGTTGATGGAAGATTTTAATTGCTTTCAAAGAGCTGGCAACTTCATTTCCATGACTGAAAAGGAAAATCATGGTGATTGGTTATACGCTGAATCCACAATTGTTGCTGATAGCATTCAGGATTCTGCAACACCAGATACCAGCAGCTTCCATAAGCGTCCTAATATGGTATTGTAAACATCCTCATGTTGTTCTTCATAATTTGTGCCAACCCTTTTCTTGAATTATAAACCAGTGACAGAATTCATGGTCTTAACATTTGAAGCGATTTTGTTTGCAGGGAGAGAGTATGCAGGCTCTAAAGAAGCAATGCAACAATGCAACAAAAAAGCCAAAACCGAAGTCCGCAGCAGGTCCAGCTAAGGATCTACAGAGTATTGCCGCCAAGGTTTGCTTCAACATCTCAAGGCTAACCTGTTTTCGATATTAAAAATATTATTTTTTCTTTCAAAATTAAGAAAATGATTTTTTTCTTCTCAGAATCGACGAGAGAGGATTAGCGAGAGGCTTAAGGTATTGCAGGATTTAGTCCCTAATGGCTCAAAGGTAGACTTCACTGCTAGAGACATTTTCCCCTGGCTTTTATAGAGATCATGAGCTTAATTTCCTCAAAAACTGAATCCAATTTATTGATTCTCTATTCTTAATGATGTCTCACACAGGTTGATTTGGTTACTATGCTAGAGAAAGCCATTAGTTATGTTAAGTTTCTTCAATTGCAAGTAAAGGTAATTACTTGGATAAATTGTATCTGCTTAACTTTTCCTATTATATGGAATTGAACCATGCATGTAAGTTGATCCATGGCATTTCTTCTTCTTTTTGCTCTTACAGGTGTTAGCCACTGATGAATTTTGGCCAGTTCAAGGTGGTAAAGCTCCTGATATTTCTCAAGTAAAGGAAGCCATCGATGCCCTACTCTCATCTCAGACTAAAGACGGAAACTCAAGCTCAAGCCCAAAGTAAGGTGTCCATGAAAATTCAAGAAGAAGAAAGAAAATCACAAGTACTTATTTCCATGTTGAAGACAACTTTTCAGAAGCAAAGGAAAATCTTTGTTTTGGAAGTTTGTGATGTTGGATTTTGTAGCAAATACATAATAATATTTAGCTTTATTTTCATCTGGAGATCTTGTAGACTTGTAATGAAATCTATTTTCATCATGTAATGAAAGCTGTGACTGCAACCTTGTCCTAGTTTCTTTCCAAAAAAAAAATCTATCCATTTTGTTTTTATCATTATGTTAATTAATTAGTTGAATATTCCGACAATTAGATCTATGATACTTTACAATTAACTAAGCATGAATTCTTTATCAATATTCCTCATTCATAACGCAAATATAAAAAAGTAGCCAGGGCACATTACAGTTTTTATTAATCATAAAATTGTTCAATCCTGTCCTTTTTTTTTTAAAACCAAAAATAACAAATTTATTTATTTTTGTGTTTTAAAAGCCCTTTTGAAAATATTTAATTTTTTTATTTTTTAAAGCCCTTTGTATTTAATTTTTTATTTAATTAATATTTTTTTTGTATTTTTAGATCATTTTAATGTGCTGATATCAAAAATAATTTTTTAAAAATAAAAAAATCATTTTAATGCATTTTCAAATGAAAATCACTTTGAAAAGCAACCACAACTACACTTTCAAACATTTACTCAACACTCAACTCCTTTAAGCCATGGGCTTTATATTCTTTAGAAATTAATGAAATAAAAAATCTCAAAAGAAACTAAAAATCTCCATGATAACAAAGCATATATATATAAACAATTTGAGAAAAATTTATCAAAACCAAACCACCAATCCATAATTTCTAGTAACATCTTCCAGAGGCATCTGTCATACTATTACTGTTCTTCAAAATACATGAATATTTTACCAGTCTTAAACCTGAAAAGAATATAGATGCATGGATAAAAAGCACATTGAATTTTAACGGTCTATAAGACTCTTTAATCATTCAATTTATCACATTCAAACAATCCGACTCAATTATAATTCTCTTCCCTGTACGTACACTATGATTGTTCAATCCTGTCTTTGCCATGTGTCCAACATGTAATGGTGATAAGATATTGTTAATATCGAGAGAAATTTACAAAGTTTGACATCAACAATTAATAATAAAATTTGAGTTGTTAAAATTCGAAAATTGTCCATAATTGCTACTAACTGGTTCCAAAAATAGCTTTGATACTTGTCTAAAAAACACCAATGGTCTTTGATATATTCAAGGTTATTTTTGTTTTTTTTTTTACCAGACACAATAGTTATAAAATATTTGTGTGGCGGTATAATTGTTATTTTAAATTTTTTTTTAGTATAGTACAATAAGCTAATTATTCTCTAGCTTAGAAACTTTAAAACTAGCTAAAAGGGTTTTTGGTCTTTTTTTTTAATACAGTAAAATGATAAATTTGCCTTTGAAATAATAATAAAAAAAAAAGATTAAGACATCCATAGAGGGTGTTTTGATCTTTTTTTATATAGATTTTTTTTTTATGAATTCTAAGATGATTGAGGACACTTTCATCTTTTAAGTTTGTTGAATGAATTTTTTAATTTAAAAAGTTTTTGATGTGTGTTGTACATGATCCAGTTAGTGAGAGATTTTATTGCACTATAAACAATACATGAGGCATCTCCTAGTGATCAAAATTGGTCTTTTATAGTGTTGTTGGATGCATCTCTAAGTTCTTTTTCTAGTGGTGCAGCGCGTGTCGATGGAGGTAGGGTGTTTTTTTACCGGTGAGCCGACTTTTTTTTCTTTCTCTCTCTCCTCTCTTAAAAACTATAAATTTGTCCTTTTTTGTTTTATTATTTCAACTTTAATCCTTATTCTTTTGATTTTTAATTTTTTTTGTCCTTTTATAAAATTTTTATTTATTTTTAATTTCATCATTCAATCCTAATTTATCATATATTATTTTTTTCAATTTTGTCCATGTTATTTTGATATCTGATTTTTTTCCCTGGATCATTTTATAGAAGTTTTATTGGTTTTCAATTTCATCATTCAATCTAAATTTATGATATATTATTTTTAAAAAAATCTTATCTAATTCTTTTGATTTTTTTTATCCTTTTGTGAATGTTATTATTCTTTTCAATTTAACCCTTAAATTAAAAATTTATTATTGCTCTCTAATTTATTTTTAATTTTAATTTTAACCCTCATTCTTTTAATTGCTATGCTTATTTTAATTATTATTTTTATGCAATTTTTTTTCTAATTTCTTCCCTTAACGTTTCATTTCTTGGGGATTAGACTTTATGATCATTTTTTCATGGATGATGCTTCCAGTATGATAATCTAGGTCACGAGTTTGAAAAATTAACAATGATTGACATACCTTTTGTTTGCTTTTTTTTTTTCTGATATTGTCGCTCGATATTTTTTTAAAAAAATAACTCGGATTAGTCTGCCCCTTAATGCTCAAAATATATGTCTATCGTGCTATATATCTTGAGTTGACTCACGCCGGTTTTTTATCTATCTTTTACTCTATTTTATCATTCCATATTTAATTGCTGAAAAATAAACCATATACTTTTTTTCGTTCATAATAATATATTTCGTTCATAATCGGTAAGCATAAACTATTAATTGAAAGTATATATTGTACGTGTGTGTGCACACACGTATATTTAATTTGATGTGAAAGGGAATTTAGAAGACAAATATGAAATGGGGTATGATATAATAAAAAAATCAGAGTAGGAGCTGTCGAGCATGTAATTGCACATGACGATGCATATAGTTGACATGCACATGCATAATAAATTCCAGATTTTCCTGCTTGCATTGATGATATATCTATGTACATGTAGATGGGCCAGCAACACATAAGGTTGTCTTCATAATGAGCTCGTACACGTGCAAAAGATCTCCACACGACAAAATTTGGAATCTATTGACTCTCCAATGTTGCTGATGAGCTGAGAGATATTCTTTTCGTATAGCCATATGACCTGATACTCTTGTTAAATTCTGTGCTTGCCTAGCTTTGGAATGTGGGAGACAAAATGGCATGGGAAACTATGAAGTACTATTCGCAGCATATACCTTTCAATGACACACTTCGACATGGGTGGCGAATCTCGAATTTGTTCACTGTATATATTATATGAAATACACATCAAACATATAGTATTTTATAAAGAGAGTACTGTATACATACGTACGTAGAAATTATACATGAACACCTTACAAGTACATGATGTGAATGTGATGTGTTGTATTATCTCATATTAATGATCTACAAAATTAGTTGTATAAAGTATACTTGTGAGTTTTAAAAGAGGGGCAATGCCTTCACTCTCGACGAGTTAATCACTTGATGCACGGTTTACCTGTGGGGAAGTAAGAGATTTACAGTGAATACATTTTACTTTGAGCTCGTATTTGAGTTTTAAACGAGGGATCACATGGCTAATCACATGCATGAATCCCACATAAACCGGTATTCAAAGAATAAACTTCAAGTGAAATGAACCAACAGAGTGACAGCAACCAGATTTTACTGAATCGCTAGTGTTTGTCCGGTTGAGTTGGCCACTACCATCACCGTCCGTACGTCGGACATTGCTATGAACCACCAAATCGCTGTCTATACGGAGTTTAAATACATCTAGCTAGTGAGCAGAGAGAGAAGATAATCTTGGAGTTGAAACTTGAAAGTGAAAGTTTCTGGTGGCGCCTGGATATGCAAAATAATAAATGATGTGGTTGCGCTATATATTAATTGGAAACTTAGATAAAGGGTGATTTCGAAAAGTTGAAAGTTTTAAAAAATCAGCAGACATATAATTAATTTTCAGTTCTCATGTTTTTATTAACAATTGATGCTTAAAACTAGAGGGACATCCAAAATATTTAGCTATTCTATATATTTTTGTTTATATAGTAATCGAGCGAGAATATTATTAAGATTTAGTTAATAATATTAAAAAAAATAGCTAAATAACTAAAAAAAAAACTATTTTATTATGTTGATGAACTCTCACATTATCATTAAAGGGTCTCAATAAATCAGAGTGAGAAGATTGGTGTAAAATTAAACCACATAATCTAAGTATTAAAACCCAAAAAGAAATTAGGTTTAGGGTGCAACTAAAAGCATTTATTGCCGTGGAGATTTGTGTTTGAATTATTAATTAATATTGCTGCTGCTGTTTTTTTGGGGGGAGGAGGGAAGGATGTGGCTGTCTCTTCCGCGCCCAAAAAGTTCCAAATGTAAATTCTATGGCTTCCTCAAATGGGGTAAGCATCATTTGTTTATTAGTCAATGATTGCATGCTTGTCCTTTGACTCTTAACTAGATAAGAGCTTATTAATACTATATTGCCAGCCATGTATTAATTAATTTAGATGATCAAAACCCCTCACAATTATCAATATCTTTTTAATTATATATTTATAATCATTATGTCTTGTTGGTCAGTCAATTTATAGCCTGAATATATTCCAGTATTGCACAATTACCAAAGTTTTCTTTTTATTGTAATTAATTAAGAAATATATAAGCTCATATCTCAATTAATATTTGTGTCTGATTCTCTCTGTTTTTTAATGTTTGGAGCTATAATATTAATTAGATTGATATTAGAGTTATAAGACTCCTTTTTTCTCTTCGATTTATAATTGTCGATCGGGGGAAGATTAGTATTAGTTGACACATATCAAGATAAATAAAATAGAGGAAATTAAAAGATAAAGAAACACTGCAACCATCTAGTTGATCAGCGGTTGATCTGCTTTTGATTCAAAATGAGATTTAATTCAATGTTAATTCACACTTGTAATTAATTAAAATGTGACTTTTAATTTATTTTTTTCTCTTTTCTGTTTTTTAAGCAAAACATCTCTTGTAAACTCTAATCTAGGTTAAAATTAAGAAGCTGCTGACAACCTCTTTTATTGTTTTATATATATATATATTGTAAACTCTAATCTAGGTTAAAATTCAGAAAACTCTATTTATCATCCATGAAAGAAGGATTAGGTGTTGCTTAATTAAAAAGAATAATTTGTTATTAATTAATAAAATAAATTAAAAGAAAAAACACTATTGCATGAAATTGTCTTTTTCAAAAACATAAGAAGTGATCAAATATTTTCATTTACTTAGAATATAACAATATATTATTTATAAAAAGATGAGATCCATAAATAATATGGATTTCATGTTACGACAGATCAAGCAACCAAATCTTTTTTTATTAAAAATCATCCGAGGCTGCAACTGTTTTGGAATCTTCCATATCAATGCTTTGTACTGCTCCTCATTAACTGTTTTGAATTGTTGTGATTAATGAAGATTGTATATATACACATAAATCAGACAGTTATTTTTTTTTTAAAAAAAAAAAAAGCAATTTCATTATACTTAATAAATACAAATACATCATTATTTTCATACCGCACCCGTAATGGTTATAATTTATTATTAAATATTAATATATATTTTAAACTGTATTTAATAATTCCTATATATACTCTAAATGAGGCACCAAAAGGAGTTTCAGGAATCAATATAGAAGAAGATCAGAGTCTAATAAGGAATTAAGACAAGCTGTGAAGCATTTGCCTTGCACATGAGCTACAGAGAGGTAGCCGTGATAGCTTAATGGCAGGTTGATTTTTTATATGATTTGATTTTACTACAAACCCATCTTGCATTAATGGATATTGTTTATAATTATTTGTATTGTCTTCTTCTTTATTACTGTTTTGCATGCATTGTCTAATCTAATTAAGGACAGGATTGTCATTAAAATTATTTAAAAAAAATTATTTGAAAATATATTAAAATAATATTTTTTATTTTATTTTGTAAAATTTATTTGGAAAAATATTAAGAAAAATTAATTTAAAATCAAAAAATCAAAATTTTATAAAAAAATCACTTCAATTACAGCCTTAAACAGGGCCTAACTTTGAGACTTGGGGGACAGACGCGTTACGGCAAAATTCATATTAATTATTATTAATATATATATGTTTTGTAAATCATGATAAAAAATTTAAAAAAAAAAAGGATCTTCCGTTAAAAAAAATTATATGAATTATTTCTGGAAAATACAATATGGTCACGAAGGATCACGTCTAATCATGCAAATCAAATAATATTCAAGGAAGATAAATGATGCAGAAGTCATATATATATATTCGATAGTCATTCCAAATTAATACAGTATATATAATGGCAAATTAATCAAGGCTGTAATTGCAATTTGCAAATTAATTATGGTTACGTAAAAAGATCAATAATAGCAAAATTGGTATGCATGTCAGGGCAAGTGCAAGTTACAGAGAAAGAATCTCAATAATATCATTGAAGGCAGCAATTACTGCTTTGGAATCTTGTTTATTAATGCGACTGATCAGTTGTTCTGAATTCCTGTAATTAATGAATATTGTAATAATCTATCTATATATATATATAATATATACCACACACACACACACACACACACACACACACACACACACTACAAGAATCAATCTGTCTGCTTTGAGTGGAGAAATCAAGATTAATTAAATCATTGTATAGTTTAGCTCTGTAATCCTTATTTGAAACTCTAATCACACACCAGCTGTCTTCATTACATTAATTAATTATCTTTCTTTCTCTTTTTTTCTTGAGACGTCGACCTTATATCAAGTGATATATATATATAAATATATATATATATATAAGCATATTGAAGGGAATTTCAGAACTCATAATTATGATTAGGAATTAAGGAAGCATCCAGGTGCCCATGGCTGGAACACATGTGACATGAGAAAATGGCAGGGTGGACTCATATTATTGGGAACTGCAATGGGGCTTGGCGCGGTAGAAAGGCTTGTCTTCCTTGCTACCTCATATTAATTGGGATAAACATATTTCTTCTCCATAAATAAAAAAAATGGGATAAACATATTTCTTCTCCATAAATTAAAAAAATAAAATAAAAATAACTCCAATAGTTGGCCTTTTGTGTTGTGCTTTGTCATTGTTTTTCTCTTCAACTAGATATATTTTTATTTTTTAATATTCTTTATTTTTATTTCAAGATGATAATTAAACACAGCATAGGAGAGATTGTTTAATATAAGATGTGTGGTTGAATGTTCTATAAATGGTTTATCATTTGTCACAATTCGTTCAAACTTTTAGCAAAATCAATTTGTTTATTAAATTATTTTTCTGCTAACTAATATTATATTATTTTTCTATAAAATCATAAGTTTTAATTTATTTTTTACGGTTTGGTGTTCGTATATTATCATGAATTAACATTGGTCGAACTGAGGGAAGGAGTGGATAGCCACTAACTTACAAGCCCTTTACGTGTGTAGTCAAAGAAATGGTGCTAGAATAGACCGCCGACGACAAGAATTATATATTTGAAAAGGATAAAATTTAATTTATTTTGTTTCTTGTATTAGCATCGTCATCTTCATCTTATTTCATCAAAAGTTTTTTTTAAAAAAAAATTAAATGGGTATTTTAAAAAAGTTAAGTTTAATATTAAATTTCTCTTGTTTAGAATGGTAAATCAGACGGATTAATCTTTGATTTATTTTTGTAGTATTTTTAGATATTAAAATTTCTTTTGAAGTTCAATTCTTAACATTCAAGAGAATTCTAAACATAAAATTTTATTAAAATTTTTGAATTCAATTCAATTTAAAGGTTTTCAAACATGTTGTTAAAGAATTCCTTACACAACACATTCTTGCAAATTTAGACTTAATCTATAATTAAATTTTGCCTTACAAGATTACAAACATTTTAGCATGTTTACGTGCCATTTTAGCCTAACAACTAACTTTGATGTTCGCACTTCATCACGATACCAAATTATTATTATTATGCAAACAATAATGTCTTGGTGCTGAAATAAGGTAAAACAAATGACATTAAAAAAAACTAGTCATAACAAATCTGTAACCATAATAATCAGAATTGAGCCAACTATCCCACCAAAATAGTGGCCCAAATCAGATTAAAAACACTATGACCCAAGTTATTAAATTTGAAGCATCTAATCTGAAAAAATTATGAAGTCCAATTCTCAATCAATCAAATGTTAAAGAAAAAAAATTGAAAACAAAATTTTAATTATATAAAGGATTTTTAAAAAATCAATTAAAAGAAATAATATCAAAATTAAAATACAAAATAAATTTTATATTTAATTGAAAGGTGAAGTTAAAAAAAATCAATTTAGTAAAAGAAAAAAATAAAAAGAATGGGAATCAAAGTTGACACAAAAAACATTGTTGTAATTAAAGGTTTAAATTAAAAATAACATTATTTTTTATAAAAATACCAAAACAAATTATAAATAAACAATGAGAACCAAACTGAAACATAATATCATCAATTTGAATCGAGTGATAAAATTGAAAACTACTAAAACTTTTACAAAAAAAAACAAGAATAAAAATTAAAAATCCAAAGAATGAGAACTAAATTTAAAAATATAATATTTGATAAATTAAGATTGAAGAGTGAAATTAAAAACAAATAAAACTTTTACAAAAGAATCAAGACCAAAAATCAAAAATGAAAAAAGATAAGATCTAAAGTTGCAATACCAACAATTAAAAAGGTCGAACCATAATTTTTTAAGGAAGAGATAGAGGAGAAGATGACAAAAAAAACATACCAATACCAAACTAAACCACTAGTAAAGACACACGTCACACCAAAAGGAAAAGAACATTGCAGCGCTTCTAATGACACAGTGACAAGATATTTTTAGACATCAGGTAGCGCTACACGCCCTACTCGAAAGGCATGGATGCCCCTCACATGCCCCTAAGTGTCGTACATAAGTGTCCATTTTTTTTAGCCAAATATAAAATTGCTCCTGAGTTGACTTTTTATTTTTTATATTATGAAAATATCAAAGCCTCTTTTAGCTTCAATTATAATAGTTAAAAAACCATTGTGAAAATAAAAAAATACCTCTTAATATTACATTTATTTTTTTATTTTTGCTTCAAGTATACTTGTACTGTTTTATTATGTAATCCTGATAGGCAAATACTTATTTGTTCCTGCTTTATTTAGTAATAAAAATGAATAATCTGAAAATTTATTCTAAATCTTTTGAGTGGAGATGAAAAATATTATTATATTGGTTCAGTAAACAGTAATAATAGATCTGTAACTACAAAACTCTTACAAGGGTTTCAGTTCTTTTTAATTGTGTACATCCAAAGTTTTCTTGAAAAAAGTTCGAATTAAAATAATTCTAGTTTATTTAATTATAGTTTAATGGAAGAGGGTTAGCTCTAAAAAAAAAAAAGCCTTATTTTACAGCCCAATGAGGCCTGCTGGAGATCTGGTTAAGAATCTTACAGAGTGTAAGGCCCATTTTACATCCACTCCATGCTGGTAGATTTGATATCTCAGAGTAACAAAAGTAATATGGGCCAAACGGGGCCCAAGCTCTTTTGGGTCTAGAATCTTGAAACTTCTGGTCCACTCATCTCAAATAATTTGCACCCATCGAATAATTACACATTAAATTTTTGAAAATTTTAATATTTTTAAAGATAATTATTATAAGAAATGATTTTGAAGATAATTAAGAACCACACAGCTTATTTATCCCTCTCAGTATCAAGACATTCTTATCCGTAATTTAAATAAGTGATTAAGTTATCGAGACAACAATTCATCCCTGGACCAATTGATTCGGAATAGATATAAATTATGAAAAAGATAGAAATCCACTTTGATTAATACTCGTGCGCAACTGTTTTACGTTTAATTATAGATAGATACTACCTATTATTCTGCCGTGTATTAGATTTTTTTATATAAAAAAATTATATATACTGATTTTTTTCAAAATGTTTTTATACATAAAAATTATGCAAATAATACATGTAATCTAATAAATCAAGAAGTACGTGTTTTAATAAATAGAGAAAAAAGCTATTACCGATGTCAAAAAAATAAAATTAGAAAAATCAAGAAATAAGTATAAATCAAGATATTTAATCTTATAAGATGAGATATTTACTAGATTGTGCTTGCTGAATTTATTTATTAAAATTAATTTTTTATTCAATCAAATGACAATAGAAATAGACACATATATTAAATTGATTGAATAAAATAAAAGAAAAATATATTATGCAAGGTTTAACATATTAAAAATATTATTTGAAAATAAATATTTTTTTATTTTCAAAAATAAAGTTCATCTATATTAAAGATTAAAAAAAATTATATATCAATCAAAATAATATTTTCAAAAACTACACACACACACACACACATATCCAAAGAAGGTTAAATAAGAAGAAAAATCCATAGAATAGATATTAATTGAAACATAAATTTAGAAAAAAATTAATAATTTTTTTATTAAAAAAAAAGCAATATTAGAAAAGAAAAATAACCCGAATATTGTGTCTTAACTCGTAAAACTTGTGCTCTAGGCCATAGACTCAACCGAGTTCAATAATCTTTTTTAAAAAAATTATATTTAACCTTTAAAAAAAGGGCCAAAAAACAGCTCAGACTCTTGGATCCATGGCCCAGCGCATTTTGGCCATTGCAAGAAAAAGCGCACAAGCGTTTGAGCTTGGTTTTATTTTTTTTTATCACGGACGACACTTTTTGAAGAAAAAAAATACATCGGAGACATGTCGCCTACCAAGGCAGACGACTGCAAATCTAGATTCTGACCACCTAGTGGTTGTTGGAAAATCGGTCGGGGCAATGCCTTTTATGTCTAAAAAAATATAATTTTTTTAGCTATTTCAACTCAAAAAAACCTCACCAACACCCTTAAATCAATTCAAAATACCCAAAAATAGTCCAAAAACACAAAATCAAACATGGTTAGATTTATCTTTCTCGGGTTAGATCTATTTTTTCAGGCAACATTGAGATTCTAAACAACCTCCGTCAAGACACTCTCATTTCATGGAAACCATAAACATAACAAACTCTGTTTTGGTGGTTGGAAATGTCTTGAATGGCAACCTTCTCTTTTATCACCAGAATCCGGCGACCCATCTCTACAGCCAAGGACTGAAAAATACTATAGATAAACTTGTGTATCAAAATTGATTTTTGTGAAATCTAAAAGAATCTAAATTGTATAATTTGAATTATTTTTAAATTTTGACAACCTAAGTTTATTTTAAGAAAAGCTTTTTGGCATGTCACCCATGTTTGTTGTCTTTTTCATTTCAGTCCCTCCACTTTCAATTCCACTATTGCCTAAGAAATAAAAAACAATTGATTTTTAATTAGAATTAAATCAACCAAAACACAATTTTAAGGACCAAAACAAATTATTAAAAAATACATAGTATTCCACAGTGTTTTATATATACGTGAACAATGTCGGCTCAACAATGCCCACACAATTTAGTGTTTTAGTTAATAAGAAATCAACTTTGTTTAAATGATTCATCTAATTGTAAGAGTTATAATTGATAGACTCCGTTAGGGAATTTACTTGAATAAAGGTATAGATTATTGGATTAATGAATTAACTTGCATATTATCAGTTTAATTGGGGTAAATTATTTTTATTAAAATAATTTTATTTTAATTTTATTTTTTTAAAGAATATTAAAATTGCATTAGTTAAGTTTAAACTCAGTTTAGTTAGATCAACTAGATATCATCAGTTAATGTATTTTTTATTTTAACTTGAAATTTGTAAAACTTGTGGTGGAAACTCCTTGTCCTCCTTCTCATATATATGTTGATTTAATCAGTGCATACATTAATATATGTTAATGCCTTACGCTTTGTTTTTTTTAGAGTTTTCTGTTATATTAGTTGGAGAATATTAAAAAAATAAGTTAATAATTGTATCTAATAACTTAATCTTAAATTAAAAGATAAAAGAAAGAAACAGGGTTTGTGGCCGATAAAATTATTGCCGGTGACAACCCATAAAAAAAATGTTATATAGAGGTGGTTTATTAAAAGGAAAAAAAGATTTTAGACATTAAATTAATAAAAATTTAAAATATTTTAGTTCAATCAAATACTTTGATATATAATGCTTGTTTAGGGTTATGGTTCAACATGCTTTTTATGGAAAAAATGAATTTTTTTTAAATTATTTTGATGTACTAATATAAAAAATAAAGAAATTTCTTTTAATTTGAAGAGAAAATCTCTTATGATATATTTGTTATTTATATTTTTTTTAAAACCAAATTAAAGATTGTATTATAAGATTTATTAGAAAAAATATATATGCTAATAGCTCTGGATTAAAATGTATATTGCGTATTTTTTACAAGATATAGGAAAAAAAAAAGCAATGAAAATATATCAAATATCTTATCAACCAATCTAAAAATCTCTAAGTTGTTAAACAAATTATTATAGTACATGAATTGAATTTAGCTCTTATTTATACCCTTATAATGTTTCAATATAGTCCATATTAGAGATGATAATAGATTGGGTTGGAGTTGAGAAATATCTAAATTCATTACTTGTTTCCGATTTTAATCTAATAAAATTATGTGGGGGTGAAGTATTTGCTCCACCCAACGAGTATCCCCTAGATAGTGGATCTAATCTAGATTTTTATTTTTTTAATCAATTTTAGAAAAATAAAACATAAACTTTTTTAAAAAAACTATATCCCTGTCTATGAATCTAAAAATTATAAAATAGAATCTAAAATTTAAATCTATGTATAAAATCATAAAATAATTTGTGAGTCATGAAATAAAAATCTGCATTATATTAAAAAAATACAACTCAATAAAATAAAATAAAAAGTTAAAAAATTATATTAGAGATGGGTCAAATGATGGTACGGGTGGACCTTTCATCCACTTCAACTGATTCTACTCAAACCAAATCAGATTTTATCCTCCTGTCATTTGATAATATCTAGAGGATATGTAGTAGTGTGGTAGTTGTTGTTTTTCAAAGTATTTTTTGTTTATAAAAATATTAAAATAATATATATATTTTTATTTTTTTAAATTTATTTGTGATATCAGCACATCAAAATGATCTAAAAACACTAAAAAAAAATTAAAACAAAGATATTTTTTTTCAAATTTTAACAAAAAAAACAGATTAAAATTCACTTCCAAACACCCCATTAGTATCTTACACATGATATGAAATTATTGTCCTTAGTACTAAAATCATAAAATGTGGCGAATTTTGACGGTAAGATTTTCTTACATGTTCATGAGCAATGAATTGCACGAAGTTGATTCTTTCTCAAACGTCAACTGCATGAGATCATTACAAATCCCCTATTACTAGAGATTTGTATGCATAATTAAGTAGTGTTTCTCATCATTTTGAAAACCATTGGGGATATTGTAGCGTGTGCTGGTGTCCTCCACTACTCGAGTGAAGACAAAAACATAGAATGAGTTTGCTCATATTTTAATAGAAATGCTAGAAATTTTGAGATATTTATGTGTTTATTTGGCAAGGAATCCTCACTTTCTCATGTTTAATGTTATTACAGGAAACCTGTCGGTAATTTATTTCCGGTCAGAAAAACAAACTGGTGTTTTTCCCATTTAGAGGAGGAGAAAACACCTCACTATAAATAGTATTTCTTTAAATGGGAATTGCTTTTCCCACTGTTGGTCATTGCTTCAAGTATATTTTTGAAAATTAGTTTTAAATTTTTTTAATGTGTGTTTTTTTATTGTTATTTTGATGTGTTGTTATTAAAAATAAATATTAAAAAATAAAAAAAATATTATAGTGAAAAACACTTTGAAAATTAATCTTTACTATATTCTCAAACATACACTAATAAGTGTGTTTGTTTTTACATTACAACCTGTTTTTTAAATTATTTTTTACTTGAAAAACATCATAAATATTTTTTAAAATATTATTTTGATATATTTTTAATTCAAAATTACTTTACATCACAATATATACCAAACAAATACTTAGTGCAGAAAACATTAATAATATAATGAATGCGGCACACCCACAATAACCATAATTATAAAGCCATTAAAATTATATTCTTGTAAAAAAAAAATATAAAGCCAAAAATAAAATATTTTTCTATATATAAAATACTAAAAAATGTTATTTTTCATATATAATAAAAATCAATTCATTTTTCAATAAATAAGAAAGGCCCAGATACATAGAAAACGTAGATAGACATTATCAGGGAAAACAATTCTCCTAGCAGTACTGTCAGCAAGAATGGACATGCAATTTGATCGTAACATGAGAAATATGGTGACTCTGAGGAGTTGATTCGAGGGATTTTGACATGAAAAAAAATAAATAAAAAAATGCTTGTGAGGTAGTCTAAAATCCACGTGGCAAAGAATAGAGAATATTCTCCACCCAAAGTCATGTCGCTAGAAAACGAACCAAACTATTTTTGAAAGATATGTGCCTCTGGGCGGCTAACAGTAGAGATAAGACAAAGTAGATTTACAAACAATCAACAGGTTTTGAACGGTCTTTTGTTACAGAAAAAAACAATATTAGCTGTTCATGTATTATCAGGCTAGTTGAATAGACTCCCATGTTCTTCTTTTTGATGTGAATTTTTTTTTATTTGCAGTATTCTACGGGAAAACCTTTCCTTATTTTTGTATTTATTATGTCTTTTCTTGACGTGATTCTTCATTTCTGTGATGTTAATTTCTTTGGTAATATAACAAGCCCTCCTTCTAACAATTCTTTTGCTCGATCTGAGGCACGGGAGCTAGTCCTGATACAAGAAGTGACTCAAGAATGGCTAGCCAAGAGTAACGGGAACCGAACCATGGCCCTAGCCATCGACATGCTCCCCTTTGCTGCCATTGTGCAAATTATTAATTAAGTGGTATGAATGATTTCTCCATCTCATTAATTAATTATGAGGGTGGCTTTGGCTTGGTTGATTGCTTACATTATTATGCAGATTGCGCATAACGACTTTTGGGGCTAGCTAGACAAGGATGGGCACTGTCGTGCCTTGAGAATCCCCTCCATCGGACGTAATGGTTTGCCCTCTTGAAAAGCAAGGCCATGGCATTGGCAGGAGAAGAATCGTCGGCAGGGATTCTTGAACCGACACGATGAATTAATTCAAGATTTAACTAGTTTTAAAGTTAGCTGTGTATCTGGCCCTTCCCTTCTTTGGTCCTTTTCCAGTCAATTAATTATCCAAAATCAAATATTCTTAGAATCCGAGTTGTCAAAATTAAAAAGATAATGATAGATAAGAAATTAACACGATTCCATCGTGCAACCGGTTGTTGTTTGGAATCAATTTATTATTGTAATTAAATTTAATTATAGTGTTTGATTTGAATTTAATTAATAAATAAATTAAATTCACGTGTTTTAAAAAAATAAAATTCAATTAATTTTTTTTATATTACTCTTATTATATTTATTTTATTTCTTCAAATGTTTATTTTTCTAAGAGATGGCAAGATGGATATTTTGAAAAGGTTAGTTTTAATATTTTTTTTAAATAGTAAATTAGAGGGGTTGACTTTGATTCACTTTTGTAGCATTTATGGAGATTGAATTCCTTCTAAAATTCAATTATTAAAATTTAAAAGTATCCAAAACATAAGATTTGAATTGAATTCAATTTAAAATGTTACAAACATGTTGATAATAGGTTGCTTCATGGACATAAAAGTCACAAGATATTATATGTTATATTAGGTTAGAGAAATAAATCAAATATATTATTATATAATTACGAGATCGAGTCTTCTCAGGAACATTAGATATTTATATAGTTGTTAATTTCAGGGCCCGTGAGATTAGTCGAGATTAGCGCAAGCTTTATCCAAAACTTTAATTGGTGAAATGATTTAAAAAAATCAAAAGCATAAAAATCAAATTTAATATATAAATCAATTAAAACTTAATAATTATATATAAAATTAAAAAAAAAACTAATCACAAAAAATAAAAATAAAAAATACATCCCGTTTAGAAATAAAGTTGCGGTGCAACACTCGTTACATTGTTTTAGTACAATAACAGCAAAACATTCTTCATGGGACCTGTCTCCCAGCACTACGTCCCAAATAGCTTTATGCTTGTGATAGGAAAAAAAAACACGTTTAAAGAAAAATAAAACTAAAAAATGGGAGTGGTGAGGAGCGAGTCTTAAAGGGTTATCTTTTAGAGGAGTGATACTTGTTGAAAGATTCTTGGAAGCTAATTTTAAAAGAACAATTCCTTATTAGAAGTATGAAATCTGATTATAATGTTATTTGTTAATGTGTATAAAAAATATATTTTGTTGTCATGTCTGATATTTATTCTATTTTTTATTAATTTCAGATGTTAATTTTCACTAAAAATAAAATTTATTCAAATTAATTAGGATGATAAATAGCACAAACTATTTATTTTTTGTCAGATTATTGGTATTAATTATCCTTTAATTTATCCTCGCACTCATAAATAAAATTACACCCTCATAAATAAAATGACACTGTACAACGTCCTGATAGGAATATATATATATTTTTTTATGTAAAAGGTACACTCAAGAACTCAGAGGAGGGCAAAAGTGCAGTGAGAAGGACCTCGAACAGATCATGACTTTCACCAATCAGGTGGTTTTCATGTTCAAAGCACAGAACGTTTGTCTAATTTGAGGTAATGATGGGCACTCCCCTAGAGATGCATGCACGCCGGCCGTTGTATAAGCATGATGAACACAGCTATTCAAGCAAAAACAAAGAAGTATTGTAGCTAGAAATAATTAACCTCCACTCAGAAGAAAAGGCGTTGTGGCTATTCAATATTTTGTCTGAGTTGCCAATTATGATTCACGCGGAGAAACTAAGGGAGTAGTTGGAGGATCATGCATGGCTCCGTTCAAAGAGAGAATTTAAGAACAGCATCACTGTGGAGACTTTCTAGCTACATTGATGGAGCTCCATGATTACATCTCATGGCTGATTTGGCACGTAGTTTTTTTGCTCTGTTTATCTTTTTGTTTTAAAAATATATTTTTGAAAAAAAAAATATTTTTTATTTTTTTCATCAAATTAATATTTTTTGATATTTTCAGGTCATTTTGATGTATTAATATTAAAAATAATTTTAAAAAATTAAAATAATATTATTTTAATATATTTTTAAGTAAAAAATATTTTAATAAATAAATGCAATCATACTTTCAAACATCTCTTAAAAAATTCAATGACAATAAGCGATTTCTCCCTTAAAGTGTAGTATATGATTCTATATACTGTTAATTTTACACTTAACTATGGAATTTAATGTAAATATTGATCGAATGAGAAATATAGACGGTAAAAGGATAACAAAGAAGCGGAAGTGAGAAAATTAACTGAAAATAGTTGAAAAAAACGACTGGAAATTAGTCGAATTGAATTGTTTTTGATAGTTTTGGTTATTTGAATGTTAAAAAAAATTGATTCAATTTTGTTTTAATTTTAGATTTTAGAAATTGAAAACCCAAATCAAATTGAAACAACCTATTATAAATTAAAGGGTCAGATAAATCAAAATTGATAAAAAAAACTAGATAAAGACTTATTTATTTAAATTATATTTATTTAATTTTAATGAATATAGAATTGAACTGATTGGTCCGGTTTTTTCATCTGGTTTGGTTTTTTTTTTCTTCACTAAAACCACACTATTTAGCTTTTTAGAAGGTAAATTAACATATAATAAAACCCATTTTTATATTGGAATTGTCCCCTACATATTTAACAGATTGATGCCCCCTATTTTCTTGCACTTAAGCAATTGGTTCTTGGAAATTCAATGAATGTATGCCCCTTTGTTATTCAAAGGAGAAGGAAATTTCAATTAATTTGACCAAATATGCAACCGGCCAAATTTTTTGTTTTGAGCGGAAAAAAAAAACAAAAACAAATATATATTACCGAATACAAACATGTTTCATATGTATCCATTTTTCTATTCTAAATATTGAGATTTATCCGCATTGAATAATACAACGATTCGATGGAGTTTTTCTTTACTTGTTTTTTTCAATTACGCAGGAGAGAAGTACTGATGTTACGTATAATTCTACTCAGCCATTTAGAATTAAAATAATCAACGTATCAATTAACAAAATCTGAGAATAGATCATCAATTCCTTATTATCGTTTCTATAATTTTTTAAATAATAATTAAACAAAATCTATGGTATGGAACTTGATTGGAATCTTGTAACGCGGGTCCTAGTATGCAATAAATAAATAAATAATAACCAAAATGCTCTCATAGTAAGAGCTTAACATCAAATGATTTACTTTTTTATAATCTTAGGTCTTATCTTTATAATTGATAATATGATAATCATTAAAGATTTATATGGTCCGTTAATTTTAAAATTTATAAAATTAGTTGAGATAAAAAATAATAATAAAAAATAATAATTAATTAATACTTCCATGTTCATTATTGCTTCGAAGACCCTACTTGACACGTACACAGGAAAGGGACTTTAAGGAAATTTCATGAACGGTCGACCTCTAATAAAATGTAAGTTATTGATCTGACATCCACTGGACTTTGAAATATTCACATGCTAAAGATTGTTTTTTTTTAATTATTTTTATTTAAAAATATATTAAAATAATATATATAATTTTTATTTTTTAAAATTTGCATATTAAAATAATTTTAAAATATAAAAACATTATTTTGAAGTTAAAAAAATTTCAAATAAAAAATAGAACCGTAATAGTAAACATATCATTAATAAGTTAGGCTAGTATTTTGGGAAGCAAGGATAATAATATGATAAAATTATCTCCTTCTCTCTCAATTTTTTTTTAAATATGAAATAATTTTGCTAATTACTTTTTATAATATTATAAATTTTGCTTGAGAATGAAAGAAGTATCAATAATCTAAAAATAATCTCAATAATATTGATCATTTTATCATTCAGTATTTTGTTCACTTAAAATGGGAAATGTGAAAAATTGATAATATAATTTTAATTTGATTTTCAATTTACCAATTTACCAACATCTTAACTTTAAATTTGAACTTCCAAAAAAAAAATAAAATTAAAGCTTCTATAAATGAGTAAAATAATAATCTAAATTCTGTAATAAACCAATCAGAATTCTTAACTATATATTATTTGATTAATTATCCATCATATAATAATTTGTTTTTTCCTAATCACTTCTTTCATTTATTAATAAGCCTAAACAATTCCAAAGCAACCCATGGCAGCGCTTCATTTGCTATCACACCTTTTCCGTAACCCACACACGTGCTCTTCATTTACTCGCTAAAGTTCACCAAGTCAGCTTTCCTCACCTGCCTTGCGCCCTAGTCGCCACCCACCACCCGCCACCTACTGCTAATCTAGATAAACTTCGCTACAATGAGATAAAGCCACGTGATAGTCGCGAATTCATTACTGAACGTGAAGTACAATTGCAAAACGTGAAGCAAAAATGTTTTAGATCACGTATCCATGGTATAAATAAATAAATAACAGCACAATTATACAAAAATACGACGACTTTTAACTCTCCTTCTTTTCCCTATCTTTTTAATAAACTATAATCAGAAATATTTATGTCACAAATAACGATTTATTTTTATTTTAAACTTATCCTATTATAATTAAATTCCTATTTCTTCTTAAAAAAGTATGAAAAACTTTATATTTTGTATCGTAATTTGTGGAATCAAAATATGATTAGAATGGATTTTGAATTTAGATTTTCTCAATTTAATCTTATAAATTAAAAAATTAAAAAAACCGATTGTATGTAAAAATTTAAAAATTTAATCTAATTAATTATTTTTATCAAAACAACCATTTTTTAACAAGTTATTGACCTAGCCAAGATTGTATTAAATTAAAAAAAAATCATTAAAAACTCAGTTAAGTTAACCTAACCAAGATTATATTAAATTAAAAAAATAATTAAAAACCCAGTCAAGTTAAACAGTTATATTAAATTAATATTTAATTTAATTTAATTAAAAATATTAATCAATCCAAGAAACGTTTAATAACTGTATAAAAAACTAGCTAAATATATGCATAGTAAAATATTTATTTTCCTTTGTCAATTGGCGAGCACGGGAAAAAAAAAAAAAAAAAAAGGTTGCTTAACGCCACCCCAAGGCAAGACCCCCAAACTCTCCCACGCAACCAACGACGAAACAAACCTCCCACCACCATAAGTACTCCATACAACTATCTCTGTTTTTCTCTCTCTAACGAACCCCTCACTTTCCGATTTTTTCTCTTTCTCTCTCCTACCCAAACTCCCACGCGGCTAAACCTCCCAACAGACAAAAACTAACTCCTCTTTATCTCACAATGAACTCCCCCCCCTCCTCCTGCTCCTCCGCACTCACTCACTCCACCTCTTCTTCCAACACCGACACGCCACCCTCCCCCTCCGCCGCAGTCTGCCGTGCGCTACTATTAATCCAATCTGATGATTTGAGTTTGAAAATAGAAGCGGCGAAGGAGATAAGAAGGTTAACCAAAACTTCTCAGAGGTGCAGGAGGCAGTTAGCTGATGCTGTTAAGCCACTGGTTTGTATGTTACGAGTTGGTGATGATGACTCCGTTGAGAACGAGTCGGCTCTCTTGGCTTTGCTTAATCTTGCTGTAAAAGATGAGAAGTATGTGATCCTTATCTTTCTCTATCTTTGTGTGTGATTTTTTGGGCAGTTTTGTAATTAAGTGGGCTCTTAGTGATTTTTCTGTAAATTTCCTCTGTCATGTGGTTTCTGGAATTTTTTTTTTGATTGGATTGTGTGTGTTTTTTCAATTACTTTTAAGGTTTAGGTTTTTTTTTGAAATTTCTGATTTTTTTTGTTATTTTTAATTTTATTTTTATCAAAATAAGTTTCTCGTTGTTTTTCTATTTTTTGTGGGTCTGTTTACTAATTAATTGGATTTACGGGGGTTTGTTGCAATTTGTAGAAATAGGGATTTTTTTTATACCTTGCAGTGGTTAAATTTACATTTTACAAGAGTCAAGGTGAAACTTGTTTAAAATTTTATGAATTTTTCTTTGAATTGTGAAAAATTGATGCTTTTTTCTAGAATTAATTCAATTATTAAGTCTGATGAGGGTTTAGCATCTAGATTCTGTTTTGTCTTTAATTTGGAATTATGAGGATTTTGTTGTGAAATTTGAAGCTTACAAATCGATGAGGGCTTAGGTGAAATAATTTTTTGTTTAGGGTATTGTTGTAGAATTATCAAAAAAATTGATTGCTGTTTGTGGGGATTTTGATAAAGATTGGTTCTTTGCTTGAAGTTGAAGATGGGATGGTGACCCTGTTTCACTTTCTTTAACTTTTAAGATAAGATTTTCCTTGGATTCCTCAATTTTTGATGTCCAAAAATCTATGTAGGTACTGTAAGCATAAAGAATCTATTCTTTTTCTTTGGTTGCCTTTCTTCTCTCTTTTGCATTTGATTGGTTACTTTGGATTACTGGGACTACTTTGACATTTGGGATATTAGTTTATCCAATTCGAGGAAGTTAGTTTATTTTGCTTTACGGGATATTGTAGAAGGAGGACTATAACATGTGGAAAGAAAAGGGCCAAATTAAAAAATGGTAATTTTTGTACAATAATATATTTTTAAAAAATATATTATTTTCTGATTGTTGAATGATATAATATGTTTGTAATAGTGCTTAGATATTTATTTGTTGGCGGGTTTAGAATTTGTTGGTGGAATTATTAATGAATGAAGGCTTTAGAAAGAATTTGATACTTTTATGGTTGGAAATTAAAAGCTATTTGATTGGAGGGGGTGGTGGTTTTTGATTCACATGTTGATCTTTATCTTTTTTGCCTTTTCACTTTTTCTCTTATCTTCTTTATGAAGTTATCATATGATAATTATGGGTTCTTGGTTTGGTGGTGGGTGAGGGGGAGGTTGCATAACTTCTTGGAGAGGGAAACTTATGTTCTCTTTCTTTCTTTCTTTTTTCGAAGTGTTTCCCTTTCTGCATGTGCCAATCTTTATTAGTAAAGACTGCTGGTGTTACTCTTTTATAATCCTAATTGAGATTTATCTTCTTACTTTGAGGATATGTTGAATATATTGGCTTTGGTGTAATATGAGGAGGGAAAGGTGAATAAACTATCTGAATGAATTTAATTGTGGACTTAATTACCTCTTGGGAGTTGATGTGAGAAAAAAGGAGAAAAAAGGATAAATTTCTCCAGGAGAGAGAGCTTGGTTCTTATGCATGCTTTGTCCTTGTACTTTTCTAGTGTAGTCAGCCTTCTTAATGAGCCTGTATTCTGCAAGATTTTCTGCGATAGGATATTGATACCATTTGGTTCTTATGCATGCTTCGTCATTTCACTGGTTGTTTAGCACTTGGATTGGTAGATATCATTAGCAATTGGACTTATGCTGCTGCCTTTTGAGTTTGAACAAGGAAACTCATACATTATGGCTACCATTTAACATGTTCCCCATCTTGTCTTGGGATCTAAAAGGTCTGTTTTGGTTGGCTCTGTGTTCATAGGGCTCTTATTCTGCTACACCTTGATTATGCTTGAAACAAACTCAAATTCATTTGGAGTCTTTGCAAATGAGATACATGCAAGTGATGGTATAGGAGTAAGGTTGTTTACACCTTGATTATGCTTGAAACAAACTCAAATTCATTTGGTTAAGGTACACTAGTTTACAATTACAATTTTAACCTTTTCCTGTTGTATTCTTTTTCTCCACATGAATGTTTTCATGGTTTTGCTTCGTGTTTTGTATGACGTACTTTGTGACAATGTCTTCAAGGTTGAAGCTATTTGTAATGTATGATTTTTATTTTGGTAACAGATTCGTTATTAATTCGGTGATTGATTGTTTACTTTCTATATTTCTCTGCCTTATCTTGCAGGAACAAAATCAGCATTGTGGAAGCTGGAGCTTTAGAATCCATAATTAGCTTCCTTCAGTCACAAAATTCAATCTTGCAGGAGTATGCAACTGCATCTCTTCTCACTCTATCTGCCTCTACCATTAACAAGCCAGTTATAAGTGCTTGTGGTGCCATTCCTCTCCTTGTTGAAATCCTCAGAAATGGCATCACACAAGCCAAAGTGGATGCTGTAATGGCACTTTCGAATCTTTCAACACACTCCGATAATCTTGACATAATTCTCAAAACAAATCCAATCCCTTCCATAGTTAGTTTACTAAAAACCTGTAAAAAATCTTCAAAAACAGCAGAAAAATGCTGTGCTCTCATAGAATCTTTAGTTGGTTTTGACGAAGGTAGAATTGCATTAACATCTGAAGAAGGTGGAATCCTAGCTGTTATTGAAGTG
This sequence comes from Populus deltoides, assembly GCA_015852605.2. Lineage (NCBI taxonomy): Eukaryota > Viridiplantae > Streptophyta > Magnoliopsida > Malpighiales > Salicaceae > Populus > Populus deltoides. Next base: position 15,848,802 of record CM027573.2, read on the forward strand.
CTTGAAAATGGGTCTCTCCAAAGTCGAGAGCATGCAGTTGGGGCATTGCTAACCTTGTGTCAGAGTGATCGTTGTACATATAGAGAACCAATTCTCAGAGAAGGTGTGATCCCTGGACTACTTGAGCTTACTGTTCAAGGAACACCCAAGTCTCAGTCAAAAGCTCAAACACTGTTACGCTTGCTGAGAGACACTCCATACCCTAGATCTGAACTTCAACCAGACACATTAGAGAACATTGTGTGCAACATCATCTCCCAGATAGATGGAGATGAACAATCTGGTAAAGCAAAGAAGATGCTTGCTGAGATGGTGCAAGTTAGCATGGAACAGAGCTTGAGACATCTACAACAAAGGGCTTTGGTATGTACACCTACGCCAAATGACCTTCCTATCAGTAGTTGCACTTCTGAAGTATCTTCAAAATGATTGTTTTGGCCAACAGTTTTTTACTTCTTTACTTGTGGGGTTCGTGAGACAAGTTTTCCTCGTAGAAAAGAGGGGGAAAAAGTATAGTGAAGAATGCCAGTCCAGGCCGTTGTCTAGGTATCAGGTGACTGGTGAGTGTCAATAATCTGGAAGCTGTATGACGTTGAAAAATATAGTTTTGTAGTTTCAAAATCAAAGAAACTTGGCTTGTATAGTTACTATTGTACCGAATGTTATACAATCAGTACAGTTTCCTCTCCCTTCTATTTTTGAGCTTTGTCCTGATTTTCTGATCTAATCCTCTGTATTAATGATTTGGGTAGACCTGAAATCAAACCATGTGTCTGACCAAGAATAGAATTTCTTGATGATGACATTGAGACTGGTAGCCGACTAGGGTGACTTATTATTCAAGATTCATGGACATGATGTCAACGTCAATCCAGTGCATGTTAAATTGATCTTTGCTTCTGTTTGTTCCAAAAATTTCTTGACTCGATTCCTCTGGCTTCTTGGTTTGTTCAAGAATTTTTGGAATCGTGGTAACATGATTTCTTGACAAGTTAGGTAAGATAGGGAAAGTAACCTGCTAGGAATCATGGAGGGGGAGAATCCTACTGAAAGCGTTGAATGGTTATTACCTGTCTATACCTAATAAAGCAGTCTTATCACTTATAACAGCTCCTTTGTTTTCTTCGATTTTGGGTTGTTGGATGCAAGTTTGAATCAGAACCTGCCATTTTGTTAGCAAATTAACTAGCATCATAATTACGGCTTACTTCCATGGTTACATTTCTTATCAAGAGGAATGCCAAAGGCAGTTTACCTTCGCAGTCTTACCTTGGACTTCCAGCTCTCTCCTAGCAACTCAAGTCTCAAGTCCAGTACACTGCCTTGCCGAGCTCTCCTTGGATTTTTTATGATAACAAAACCAGGAGGTACTGTTATCACTAACAAATTTGAGTGTGCGGGCCTTCTTTTGGACAGAATCAACAAATTCATTTGAGTTATGGACTGGAAGCAAGTGTGAGGCTGCCCTTTCAAGCGCACCCTCTTAGAAAGGGGAAAAAAAATCCCAACAAATACCAAAGGCTGTATGCTTGCCTATATTCACTACTGTCAGTCATCTTGATTCTCTCCTTCAAGACCAGACCAAAACTTTAAACTTCAATTGAGATCAATTGAGCCATACTTTCATACTTTACCCCAATTACTTGAATGAAAGAGAGATACTCTTTAAAAGGAAGAAATTTATAGGAGCTTGAATACTTGTAACTGGTATACCACTATTGTGCCAAATACAAGGACCAGACTGCCTGAAGTGTATTTACCAGAAAATAAGTAAACGATGTAAGAAAATTAGAGTAGTTTTATATCTGTTTCTATCTCTTGCTTATTATATAAAAAAAAAACTAAAAAAATTAGTAAAACACCGTGACCCAAGACATATTTAATTGTTTATTAAAAGAGTAAAATAATATTTATGTTATTATAAAAAAAACTAAACAAGCTTGCAATTGAGGGTAAATCCGTCTTTTTCTAGAAGATCTATTGTACATTGCAAAATTTATTGGGACAAATTGTTTGGTGCAATTTTTTAATACATAGAAATGAATTTTTTTTTAGGTAAATTCATCTTTTTCTAAGAGATACATTAAACATTACAAAATTGATTGTTTCATTCTTTGGTTCTTTGATACTATTAATGCTAATTTTAATTATATAATTAGATTTACTTTTTTTTTTTATTCAGTAGTGTTTATACTTTCATAGAATTTCACTTGGTCACTTAGTATTATTGTGGGGTGAGATTAACTCTTGGTTTATGATTTTCGAACAACGATTCGTAGAGTTCGAAAAACGACAACTTATTACATAGATCTGGTTCATTATCTAAAATTATAAACCAAACCAAAAAACCTCAATATCACTATAAATCTCTCCATATTATTCTATGATTGATTCATTATTAATTATATTATTTCATAATTATGATTATGCTATTAAATATGAAAAGATTCACATTCTAAATATGAATTGATAATATATACAAATTTAATAATTTTTAATAATTATATTGATGAACCCATAACACCATTCTACACAAATTAAATTTGAAAGAATAAATCTAAATTGCTCCGCATATATTGTGAATACTAACAAGTAAACAAAGTTGGCAATCGATGAGTTCTCAGGTTATGGTTATCTGTTTCAGGCTGGGAATGTTCTTGAAAAGAAGTTAATGCATATGGACCCTAATTTTTTATCTGGATAAGTTCGGGGAAGGCAATGGATTTGAGTGTTTTTATTTTTACCAAGAAGCATTCACTTTTTTTTCTTCCAAAAAGTTACTAAAATATGTATAAAATTAAGGAAGCTTAGAAGTAATATAATTAATTGAACCACATAATGTAAAATTGATACAACAAACACTTATTTAAGTGAAAAGAAGAATTAACTAACATTAATGTTCATTCTTCCAATATATTTGAAGTTTCTAGCAATAAACTTTCCACAATATTTAGCTAGAAAACTAGATTTTTCCGCTGCATTGATGGCTCATTTTTTTCTAACATAAAAAAAGATGTCCAGACAATAATAACTTGAGTGAACTCAAGTTAATTTGACTAACCCGCGATTTAGGATAACTCTAGAGCAAGAAAAGAGAAAAAAATAAGAAAGTTCAAGGCCCAATAAAGCTAATTTCAAATTTAAATGATGAAATTAAACAAAAAACATTAATTAAAAAAAACAGGAGAAACAAAACTCGAGTCAACCCGGGTTCAATCTACTAACCCACCACTCGCGACATGAGATGGGGATAAGAAAACTATTTTTAAAAAAAAATGACAGAAAAAAAAAATCAAAGTTTAATAAATAAAAAATATTGAAAAAAAACCGAGTTACCCTAGGTTAATCTAACGAACCTGTGACTATGGATAACCCTATAGAATAAAAAAGCATAAAAACTAAGAAATCTCGAGACCCAATAGTTCAACGTCAAAGGATAAAATTAAAAAATTAAAAAACATTGAAAAAAATTTAAAGCAATTTGAGTTAATTTAACTAACCTACAACCAGGAATAACACAAGAGGGCACATGCGGTGTCCATTTGCTAGCGCATGTGACACACGCACCATCAACTATTTCTTTATTATTATTATTATTATTATTATTATTATTATTTATGAAAAATACTAATTTGCCCTTAATTCAAATAGAGCATACCAAAAAAAAATCATAAGGAAAAAAAACTAAAATACCCTTTGACTCATTCTTTAATTTTTTTTTTTTACTTAGAGGACAATAAAGTAATTGTATTGCTTGTAAATTAACTCACATGCTACAATAAAAGAATTATTCCTTTTAGAGTTTTTATATATAATAAGATGCAATTTGAAAATAAAAGAAGAGGAAACAAAATACTATATATATAGTTTTAATTATCAAATACACAACTAGTAAACTATATATATATATTTATTGATGAGACTATGGGTCTCGGGCATCTAGAAAAATTGCTGAGCCTATTGTTGACAGGTGGTTTGGCTGAGGCCCTAGTCATTAAGATACTTGCATGTTTCTGAGTCTGAGTGTGTTTGGTATTGCGGTAGCTGTTGTGGTTGTGGTTTAAAAAAAGTACTTTTAGTTGTGGTTGGTTTGAAAAAATAGGTGTTTGGTTAAAACTGTGGTTGAAATTGAGGTTGAAGAAAAAGTAGTTTAATGTGTTTGGTTAAGAATGTTTTTGAAATTGAGGTTATAAAATAATTTTAAAAAATATAAATTAATATTGATGGTTTTTAATTTAAATATTGTGGATTTAACTATTACGGTAACATCATGAAATAAATCATACTTTATATAAAAAAAATTTATTGTTCTATTAAACTATCTACAATTCCATTACATACAAAATTTATCTAACAAGAACTACAGTTTCCATAATTTTTTAGCGTGTAATAAAATTAGATAAAATATTATCATGTATAAAATTCAATCTAAACTAGTTTTTCTTTAAAAAAAAATTAACAAAAAAAAATTAAGACACTTAATAAAAAAAAGAAAAAGAAGAAGGAGAAGTCCACGCAGTGCAAGTGAACAGTGCAAGAGAATTGCACTGTTCACTATTTTTAACATGAACAGTGCATCCACTTGCACTGTTCATGTTAATTGCACAGTGCAATTAACACCACAGTGCAAGAAAAGCATGTTACATTTGCTTCTTCCAATCTTGCGTTGCAAACACAGAAAGTGATGGGCCCCATGAACAGTAATTAATGGTTTTCTCTTTACCAAATGCTTGGCTCTTGCGTTTTGATTGAAACGCAATCTCTACCGCGTAAACAAACGGCCTCTTCAAGTGATACTAAATTAACCATTAATTATTGTTGTCCTCTGCCTGGAAGTGAGTTATTGACGAGTTATGTAGGTTTTCTTGTTCTTACAGCATTTCTTTGTTGGGTTTATTCCTTAATTGATTCTCTCTGTATATATATTCTTTGATTCTCTTTTTATATATGATGTATATGAGAAGAGCATAGTTGTTAAAATGGGCTTGATCCCGTAAAAGGTTAAAAAAAAAATCAACATTTAAAACTTAACTAGGTTAAATTTTTAATTAAATCAAACAAGATATTAACTTAGTAAAACTCGATTGACTTAATCAAGTTTTTAGTAATTTAGTAGGCTCAATCAAACCTAATTTAAGCTTGATCAGATCAGCGCTAAAAAAAGTATATATTATTTTTTGTTTTAATTAAAATAATTAATTTAAATTGATCATGTGACCTGTAGTTTGATCAAATAACTTGTTAATCAGTTTTACAATTACGAGGAGACGTAACAGAGGGAAAGAATGAATGAATGATGCAGGCAGTGTCTATCTAGCCTGGGTATTTGTTAAACGTTAGTGATAGTTGTTTAGGCGTTTTTTAGTGTTTAAGAATCTGCATTATTTGTCTAGTAGAGCTGATTTTATGACATATTAATATGTTTAATTCTTATATTTATCTGAATTTAGCGCAAAAATGAAGTGGGGGTGTGAATTATCTTTGTAAGCGTATTAATATGTTTAATTCTTATATTTATATTTATATTGATTTTGTAATTAATTAATGAACTAGTTATTAGCATATGCATTTTGCTCTCATATCCAGCTAATAAAGCCCTACTGAAAATTAAATGACATAAATCATCTTGGCTTTGGTAGATCACTAAATTATTTCAAAAAGTGGTTCTTTTTTTATATTTATTAAAAAACAATAACTTTTTTTTTTTTACAAAGAAAAGGTTTAAAAGTTATGAAAAATATGGATAAATTTAAGGAAGTTGGTAAGAATTTAATTCATTAAACAATATCAAACATGATTCAACATTCATTTAAATGGAAACAAAAGAAGAATTAACTAATGTTAATGTCTCATTCCTCCAATATAGTACTTAAAGTCTCCAATAATAATATTCCATAATATTTAACTATAAAAGAAGATGCACTTCTAGTTATGATTTTTATTCGGAAGTTTTGAAAAGAAAGAAAAAAAAACATACACAGCCATTAAACTATACATGTAGAGTTGGGGTCTTAGGTCATTAAAAAAATTGACGAGTTTCATAAATAAATGGTTAGGCTTAGGCCCTAGTGATTAGGAGCTTGGGTTAGTCTAGAGATATATATTAGGATTATTCTTTGGATGATGTTGGCTATGTTTCGAAATAAGTAGAAAGGTTGGGCAAACTAGGAATGGATATCGGTGAAACTGAATTCTCTTGAGAGACTTGCAAAATAACTCTGGCCTTCAAAGCTAAAGCCATTAACAATTAAGGAATGAAGATGCTAGTAATTGTAACAAAACTTGAAATTTGCTCCATAGAATCATGAGTTTTTTCGCGGTAGAGTGATGAACTTTAAGTGTGATTGGGTTTTTAGGTCTATATTCTCTAGCAAAATAAACTCTTTCTAAGGTCCAGGAAACCCTCAAATGCTTAAATTATCAAGGTAAAGGGAAGTAAAGTGGGCATAAATGTTATGTGTGGTATGCAAAAGAGGAATTAACCTGGTAAAGATATAGGAAATAAAAGTAGCAAAGAAGAATGTTTTTCTTTTTCCTTTTTTCATCCTCTTTCTTCTTCATTGTTATTGTTAGAGAATAATATATATCATATCCTGAGACCTCACCTGACAGCTTAAGCTATTGGGTTGAGATGATTTTTTGACATGGTATTAGAGTTTTGATGACTAAGTGGTCACGAGTTCAAATCTCACCACCCTCATTTATTTGATAAAAATCAAGCATGTACAAGTTTCAAGCCCAAATGGCTTTCACTTGAGAGGGTGTGTTAGAAAATAATATAAATTATATCCTGAGACTTTACCTAACAACTTAATCTATCGGGTTGAAATGGTTATTTGACAGTTATAGGATTTATAAACTAGTTTCTTTCTCTAATTCTTGCATGGAAAGAGGGTAAAATGGGGATAAAACCTTTATCATTCATTAGAGATAATCTTGTAAGATGATTGACGTTAGGTTATTTCACAATGTACGAAAGTGCATGCTTAGGGGATAGGTCTAGGCAAAACATGCTTTGATGGTATTGAAATGTTCCTTACTTGGTGGGGTTCTTAGATAAATGTTGCTAAGTGGTAGACATGTACTAGGCTAGAACTTCTAGGTTGCATGATTCATAGGCTCGAGCATGAAAGTTCCAGGCCCAGCTGGGATGACACATACTTAGGCCAAATGAACTCCTTAAAAAGTGGTTTTGTGGATCATTTTTCATGGAATTGGTAAAAGAGTGATCCCTGAACATATTTGGTGAAAATAGTGATTTAGAGTCTCTATATAAGCATAAAGGATTCATTACGAAGATTGGACCCATGAGCCTAGGGTTGTTTATTTTAGGTCCTTTAGTTGTCCCTTCCCCTAAGTCTTTATTATCTTTATTGTCGAAACAATGAAAAGACTTGAGCATAGAAGATTGACATTGTGCATTTTTTAAGGTCATAGAGTTCTTGGCTCATGGAAATTTAAAGAGGCATAACACGAGTCCATAGAAAGGGAGAAGCAAAATGTTGGTTTTTTTTAAACAAATTTACATAGTTGAAAAGAGATATGCCATTTGTCTAATTCATGGGTCGTAGCTAAAAAAAATACATCAAATTTAATTTATAAAGGGCAGACATATATAAAGACAAAGTTGCTCATTTTCTTCATTTTTTCAAAAGATCAAGTTGCTTCCTTTTGTTTGAGTTCTTAAAGACATAAACCACTTTGTGGTATTGCTTAGAGAACCCTTGCAAAGAATTATTAGGTTTTGATTGGATTCAAGATTTTACAAAGGGTCTTAGTTAGTGGGTATTATTAGCGTTCAACTATTCATATATAAAATGTTACTTTTTTCTAAGATTTTATTAGGTTATAGAATGGTGTAATTAACAAGTAGATATGAGATTTCACAACTAGAGGAGCTTTTATTGGTTTGGTTTTGGATCCCCTGGTTAAAGTGATGGAATAATTGAAGGTCTTGGTCATAGAAAGATGGCATAAATGGTGGATAGTTATAATATGGAGTTTAGGATCCAAATCTTGAACACTTGTTGGTAGTTAAAGAACTAGCCAAATCTAGTATAAACTTGATCAGGGCAAAGCTAAGAAAGAAATGAAACATTATCATTTTAATAAAAATAAATAACTTGAATTTATCCTATGATCACTCCACGACCAAAAACTTGAAAATTATGATTTGCTTGGTATATATTTGACAACATTCTTGAGTAGGAGGGGACTTTGTGTATTAATGTGAGGCTTATGCTGGACAAAGCTTCTTAGGTCCTAGGATTTAGTGTTGCTAGTCTATTAAGCGTTTGGCGGGGGGTTGGGGCTTTTCAAATAACTTTTGGCGAAATGCACAATGATTTTTATTTTTTAAAATCATTTGAAGACAAAATACAAACGCCTTTTGCAAAAAAAAAAAAAAGAAATTAACTTTGTTAAGGCCTAATCCCCAATGAATGCAAGCTTTATAATTTTTAATTTACCAGTAGGCAGGCATTCTTGACATGGTGAGTGTTGGTTCAAACAATTTAGCTTGGACTAGAAAAATTCAACCAAATTTAATTGAATTGAATAACTAAACCAAACTTGTTAACTTGTTTCGTCTCGATTTTATATATTTTTTAAACCGAATAAGTCCAATTTAATTAGCTGGACTTTTATTCTTTTATAATTAATGAGTTTTTTTTAATTTAGTTTTGTTTAGTTAGTTTTTTCTTTAAAAAAAAAAAGAAGAAGAAGCTAAATTGAATCAATTTTATTTAATGTTTTAACTGAAATTATCTAAAAAAAATTAAAAAATCATTTGATTCAGTTAATTTTGGATAACTTGATTAATTTATCCCCACCTAATTAATACAAAATTAAGAAAACAATCCAAAATGCTAGAAAAATCAAGTTGCTAGGTTTTTCAATTACAATGAAGAAACACGTATGTGATCATAAACAAAAATTACAGTCAACAATATATAACTATTAAAATGAAATATTAAATTAAATACATATGTTATAGTGCAGAACTCCTTTTGACAGTTTTCTACCCAATCCATATTTTATTGGGGAGATCAATAGATACATTAGTACAAGGAACGGAATTAAGAAAAGCTGAGGGCCCAAAATAAACTAAACAGCAGCAGAGTAAAGTAGCAATCCAATTTTTCGACAGAAATAACCTTATAGATTTTAATGTAGTATCGATATATCAACTTTAACTCAATAAAAATATATGGGTTTGATCTACTTGCTGCTTATTACTATTACTTGCAACACTACAAATATATGGGTTTGAATGACTAACAACTTCAAAATATTTGAAGGCAAATCACCTACTTTCAATGTTGATATAAACAGTGAAAGCAGGATTGTTTTTCTTTATTGATTTTTTTTTAAAAAAATATATTTTCCAGATTGATTTTGAATTTATCTTGATAATTTGTTTTGAATTGTTTTTTTTATAAGATTATTATAGTCTCAAATAAACATCATGAAATTTAGTTAAACTTAATTTTGTGAGCATCTATTTTTGTTATCAAGTAATTATGTGAAAAATATATTTTTTAAAAAATGTTATTAAACCTAGTGTAGTCCATGACCCGGATTATGAGTTTGAAGAGTTAGACCGCGAATCTCGAGTCGATCCAATATGTTATCGTCTCAATATTAAAAAAATATATATATTATCTTGAATTTTTTTAAAAAGTCAATTCATGTTTTCACAAGTCATCCGGGTAAATTTTGGTCCCTTCAAGTCGACTGAGTCACATCGGGGAAAAAATAGGTTTTTAAAAATAAAGTTATTAAATCTAGTGGAATCTATGACCTAGGTCACGGAATTGAGTTAAACTATGAAGCCTAAGTTGATATACTATGTGGTCGTCTCAATATTAAAGCAGATATATCATCTTGAAACTTTTTCAAAGTTAATCCATGTTTTTCCACGTCATCCAGGTAGACTTTGGACTCGTTAAGTCAACCGTGTCACATCATAGAAAAAATATTTTCAAAAAATAGAGTTATTAAACCTAGTGAAGTTCATGATTTAGATCATAAGTTTAAAAAGTTAAGCTGCAAATTCTGGGTCGATCTTGTCGCACCCAACATCACGGTGACCTTTATGTTTTAAGGAGGAAAAACAGATATCTAACATCTTGTTATTTAGAGAGGAAACGTCTTATTTGAGGAGTCGTTACCTAATATTATGGTTACTAGAAGCCCATATTGGTCAACAGAAATTCTATGGTATGAGACTAATAACGCAAAAGGAAAGATATTATCACTCTTTAAACGTCCTACCTGAGGTAGATTGCATTGCTGATTTTGTCTTAAATTGCTAATAATTTGTTGTATTATGCTTTTGATAGTCTGCCTATAATATTCCTGACTCTGGTGCCAATGAATATTCAACTACAAATATTTTCAACTCTAACGTTGATAAATATTACATAAAAAAAGGTAATGTATCATTGACTTTGACGTCTATGAATATTGATGATTCAAAATAATTCTCAATTCTATTGTCAATATTCCTAACATTGATGTTAGTGAATACCGAGAGTATTTCTAATTTTGGCATTAGTGAATACGAATGTCCCAGACACTGGCGTCAGTACATAAACAAGTAAAATTTGAATTGAAAGAAAAATATTTTTTTTTGTATTTTTGTAATGAGGGAGCATTTTTTTTTTTTACTTCCAAGAAAAAAGAAAAGAAAAGATAGGTATATTTATGCCATATTTATATTTTTACAGTATAAATTTGCAACCCAATACTAAGTAAAGTCATAAAAAAAACGTGTGAGGGACTCATAAATAAATTCAAGAGGGTCCCTGAATTTTTTCAAAATTTTCTGATATCTTTAATTTGGCTCAATATTAAAATAGAGAAGAGTAAAAAAAGGAAAAAGGCATAAGGGTGTGTTTGTCAAACACACCCTTAGCCCAAAGAGCAGGCTGGATGGGCCTGTCAAAGAACCATCTCAACCTAATAGCTTAAGCTTTTAGATGAGGTCCAAAGATATGATTTATATTATTCTCTAACACACCCCCTCAAGTGAAAGCCCTTTGAGCTTGAAACTTACACAGACTCACACTACCTTTTGCTTAATTTTTATCAAATAGGTGGGGATGGTGAGATTCGAACTCGTGATCACTTGGTTATCAAGGCTCTGATACCATGAACCCAATAAAACTACTTGCTGATGGATCAATTAATAGATTTAAAGCCAGATTAGTGGTAAAGGGCTTTAATCAAAAACCTGGATTAGACTACACTCAGACTTTCAATCTTGTAGTCAAACCGGTGACCATTCAAATAGTCTTATTTGTTGTCGTGATGCATGGTTAGCCTCTACGACAATTAGATGTTAATAATGTTTTTCTTCATGGTCATCTTACAGAAGAAGTATACATGACACAACCTCCTGGTTTTTGAGATCAATCAAAACCTGTTTATGTTTACTGCCTTAGAAAAGCAATTTATGGTCTTAAACAAGCACCACGTGCTTGGTACTTTGCCCTCAAACAAGCCCTACTGGAATTTGGTTTTTTTAATACTAAGTCTGATTCTTCATTATTTGTGTATGTTATTGAGTCAACTACTGCATATTTTCTGGTAATGTTGATGACTTAATTGTCACTGGCAATGACTCTTATTTGGTTGTAAGCATCGTACAAAAACTTGGGAAGAAATTATCTCTCAAAGACTTGGGACCTTTACTTTTCTTTCTTGGAATTGAGGTGATTCCTACCAAAAAATGGATTGTTTATCACTCAATATAAATATATTAGAGATCTTCTGGCCAAAACATGCATGGATAGATCCAAGGATGTCACCACTCTACTGTCAACTTCAGTCTTTTTGCAGTTAAATGATGGATCAACAGTTGTCGATCCCACCGAATATCGCCGGGTAATTGGTGCATTGCCACTGAATATCACCGGGTAATGTTGATGACTTAATTATCACTGGCAATGACTCTCATTTGGTTGTAAGCATTGTACAAAAACTTGGGAAGAAATTCTCTCTCAAAGACCTGGGATCCTTGCGTTTCTTTCTTGTAATTGAGGTGATTCCTAACAAAAATGGGTTGTTTCTCACTCAACATTAATACATTAGAGATCTTCTGGCCAAAACTTGCATGGATAAATCCAAGGATGTCACCACTCTACTGTCAACTTCGGTCTCTTTGCAGTTAAATGATGAATCAATAGTTGTTGATCCCATTGGATATCGTTAGGTAATTGGTGCATTGCAATATCTTTCACTCACTCGACCCGATATCAGCTTCGCAGTCAACAAGCTATCACAAGTCATGCACTACCCTTCTACAAATCACTGGACTGCCACAAAACGGTTGTTACGTTACCTTAAAAACATAATTTTTCATGGCATCTCAATCCATAAAAATATTAGCCCACCTCTTACATGCTATTTAGATGCGGATTGGGTTGGAAACCTAGATAACTGAAGCTCTACCTCAGCTTAAACTTTTAGGTTGGGATGATTCTTTGACATGGTATCAGAGCCTTGATGATCAATTGGTCACAAGTTTGAATCTCACCACCCTTATTTATTTGATAAAAAATCAAACATATGGTAATGTAAACCTGTGCAAGTTTCAAGACCAAATAGGTTTCACTTAAGGGGTATGTTAGATAATAATATAAATTATATCTTGGGACCTCACCTATTAGCTTAAGTTATTAGGTTGGATGGTTATTTGACTAAATCATATTCTGGAACCTCACCTAAGAGTTTAAGTTATTGGGTTGAGATGATTTTTTGACAGGGCTCGGGGCTAGGCCTAACCTGGTTTCAACAGTTCTCTTTTTTTTTTCTTGGGTTGGATCCAGTCCAGCCATTAATGGGCTTAATCCAGCCTACCCAGCTTGGTTGTGACCAAGCTGGCAATAACAACCAGGCAAACATGCGTGCGTTATAATTCATGTATGCTTGCACAGTGACAAGTTAATAAAATGCAAACAGGTGAGAAGAACTTACCTGGTATAGTTGTTGCTGGAGGCGAAGCTGATGGCGATGGTGCGTCTGGTCGATTGGGTGGCCCCTTTACAACGATCCTTCTTTGCTTCTCTCTCTTTCTTCTGTTGTTGGTTTTTTTTCATCTTTCTCCTCTCTGGCTTCCTCCCTGTTCTCTGGTTTCTTCCTCCATTTTCTTTTTTTTGTCTGTCTGGTTTTTGTTGTTTTCTGTTTTTCCCCTCTCTGGTTTTTACGTTCTCTTCCTCTGCTTTCTGGGTTCCCTCCTTTTTTGTCTCTTCTCGGTTCTGTTTTTTTCTTTTTTTTGTGCTGGCCCTTCGCTAGCTTTTATAGGGCCAAAATACAAAATCCCATCATTATCTTCCTGGGGATGGTGATCTTGTATGAGGATAACTACTGCTTGGGTATGGTACAATTTTGGTGAAATAACAACACCAATAGTCCTGCCATTATTGGATTGTTGGAGCCGAGTCCTTCGTGTTAGAGGAGAGTCGTGAAGGCGAAGGAGACGAAAACAAACTGAGAGATTTGAAGGTGGCGATTTAGGCTTATAATTTGGGTTGGGTTTGATGAGAAGATTGGGTGTAACAAAGGCCATTAGGATGGCTTCTTCGGACAATCTCCCCTGCTTTAGAGGAAGGAGACGATGAAGAGGTTTTGGAATGACGTCGTTTTAGGCTGGAAAGGCTCATTCTACAATTTGCCCCCTGAAGTTCTAATGCCTTGCAATCAAGCCTTTATTTTTGAAAATCTCTTCTTTTTTTTAATTTCACCCCTGGATTAAATAGAATTGGACCCCTAGATTTCTGCCTCATTTACAAAATAGTCCTTAGTTTCAAATTTAATTAATTCAGTCCTTAATTGACCTCTCAAACTTTTAATTATTTCAAAATTACCCCTAGTAAAATCAATAAACCCCCTATAGTATCAGCGCCTATTCACTTCGGTCCCTAAAATTTAATTTCTTGTAATTTTTACCCAAATTGACCCTGAGCTTTGATATTTTTTCAATTAAACCCCTGATTGCATTAATTAAACTAATTCAATGTTTAATTAAGTCCTTAAACTTATCAATTCTTTCTATTTTTTGCCAAATTGACTTCCAATTTTATAATTTCATTCTTATTAGTTCCCTAAACTTTCAATTTGTGTTGCTTGATCCAATTTTCAAATTATTTTTTTTATTTTTTATATTATTATTTTTTGAAAATTCAAAATTAGGTTATGACAGCTGTCCATCTTTTATAATATTTACTATGCGAAGACATTTGAAAATTTCATTTTCTTTTGGCTTTGCGTTATAAATTTGTAAAGAAAAGTAGACATGGAAAAGAACTTTTATTTCTTTCAAAAAATCTTGAAAACTTTGAAAGTAGTAAATTGACAGATGACTTTCATTGAGAAATAGTGAAATCTAAAAATTAGTCATTTGAAAGACGGTCTACCTTGTTAATGAAAAATCCAAACATTTTTAAAAATAGTCTAATTATTCCAGGCGACTTGTCTATTGGTGAAAAATACAAGAATGTCTAAAAAATGATCTAATTGTTCCAGACGACCTGCCTATTTGATGTGAAAAATTCAAAAGTTTTTCAAAAGTGATCTAATTCTTATAGGCGACCTGTTCGTTAGTGAAAAACTTGAAAGTTTTTCAACATTGGTCTTATTGTAATGAATGACCTACTCAATTGAAAAGTACAAAGAATTTTTAGCTGACCTAATTCTCATGGGCGACCTTTCTACGTGAAAAAATACAAAACAATTTCGGTTAATCTAATTCGCATGGGCGACCTACCCGCTTGTGAAAAAATCTTGAAAGTTTTTCAACATTGGTCTCATTGTAATGGGTAGCCTACTCAGTTGAAAAATACAAAGATTTTTTAGCTAGCCTAGTTTTCATGGGTGGCCTATCCAAGCGAAAAAATATAAAAATTTTACAGTTGGTCTAATTCTCATGAGTGACTTGCCCATTCGTGAAAAAAACTTGAAAGTTTTTCAACATTGATTTCATTGTAATGAATGACCTACACAATTGTAAAAAAAACAAAGATTTTTTAGTTAGTCTAATTCTTATAGGCGACCTGCCCATTGGTGAAAAACTTGAAAGTTTTTTGACATTGATCTCATTGTAATTGGTGACCTATCCAATTATGAAAAATACAAATATTTTTCAAAAGTAAAAAGTTTTTAGAAGTATTTTCAATGTTGGCCATTTCGAGGTGACATTTCTTTTGATGGATCCCATCGAGATTTTTTTTATGAATAATATGCAAGAACACATTGTTCAATGATTTTGTGTTAGATGATATGTATGTATCTTTACCTGATTTGAAATATAGATCTTCTCTTCTCTTCAATCTCTTTGTTGCTTGATTGGTGAGGTCTGTTATTTTTGATCTTTTGATTTCTAGCCTATTCGAGTTGGCTTATATAGGTTTTTTTTCAAGAATGTTTGTAATTTTACTTAGCTCAACGTTCCTGATGCCTAACACAATCCATTTACTTGTTGAAAATTCTATGTCTTATTGATCATTTTAAGATGATTATTTATTATTCCTTTTTATTACTAACAACCTTTAGTGTTGCTAATTATCCATTTACTTGCTGGAAATTCTTTGTCTTATTGATCATTTTATTATTCATTTACTTGCTGAAAATTCTTTGTCTTAGTGATCATTTTGAGAGGATTATTCATTATTCCTTTTTTTTTTTACTAACAACCTTTAGTGTTGCTAATTATCTTGAAATGATCAAACTATCTTTTGTAAACAACTCATTGTAAGAAATGTTCCTTCCCTCTTTTTTATCGTTACCTTAAAGAGATCAAATCTTTTTCTAAGCATAATATTGCCCTCTTGTACTGACCATTATCTCTAAAGGTGCTTTGTCAATAACTCAGATAAATAATGATTTTGAGTAACCTTTCTATCATTTCTTTTTTTTTTCAGTAAAGGAATCTTTATCCAAAAATAACTTTTGAAATCTTGAACTTGCATTTTGAAAGGAAAAATTGTTTCGATATTAGTTTAAAATGTTTTGCTTTTGAAATCTTGCAATTTATTTGTAATATTTTTGAAAACGGGATGATTTGTTCTTGTGTAAGTAAGATAGCAATTGATGAAGGTATATAATGAGATCACCTTCTATTTTTTATGGGTTTCAAAACGAGAAGTTCAAGTAAAAACATGAGGTTTTGTTTGAAAAATTTTTTACACACTTTTTTATCACCATAAAAAATAATATTATCTTATAGGTTACTGTTTTAATACTAAAAAAATTTTAATCTTAATTATTTTTTTAAATTATATTTTTATTGATTATATAAATTATTTTTTAATTTATTAAGTCAACTAGATTAGATTAAAATAACTTTGGTATAGTTTAATTTAAAACAATAACAAAATAAAAAATAAGGTAAAAACGTTTTGAGATCATCTTACATAACATTGCCGAGAATTTTTCCAAAAAAAAACATTGCCATGAAATTCCGACAATTGTTTAACATTCAAATTCTTGTGGTCCAGTAAACTAGTCTTATAATTAAAGTAAAATAAAGAAAGAAATGTTCAAGTCAAGTAAAAAAACCGGTGCTTGACCTACCTGCTCTGTAATGACTTAAAACGCTCGAGTCAACTACAGCCACTTCAAAGTTCGAGCTTTCTTTCTTTCTTTCAAACCTTAAAACGAAAGCCAACGATCGAGTGATCATATGGGGTTCCAAAAAGACATGCCGTTGCTTCCAGAGAAGGAAGCATTTGCCGATGATTGGGCTGAAACCGTCAACAAGGTTGTCCCTGCGGTGGTGGTTTTGCAAACAACGACATGTCGTGCGTTTGATACTGAGCTTCCTTCCTCTGGCTCTGCCACCGGGTTCGTTGTTGACAAGGAACGCGGTATTATCCTGACTAACCGACATGTTGTCAATCCTGGTATGTTCTTTAACTATTTCTATTTTTTCTGTTGTTGTGAATTGTGATTATGATTTTTTCTTCTAAATTATTATTATTATTTTTTCAATGATTTATTTATTTTTGAAATTATTATTAACTGTTTGGTTTGGTTGATAACTGAATATGGAAAGCGGGAAAATGTTAACCAAATAGTTTTCCATACCCAAATCAGAATATCTTGTGTTCTTATTTTACGTTTCTACCCTTTTGTTTTGTTTTTTTTTTTTTTTGAAAAAAAAACAGTTCGTATAATTTGAAATATATTACATGATCTATATTAATTTATGTAATTAATTACTAATGATAGAAGGGTAATGCTTGAAGACATGATCCCGTAATATATATGAAAA
This sequence comes from Populus deltoides, assembly GCA_015852605.2. Classification (NCBI taxonomy): domain Eukaryota; kingdom Viridiplantae; phylum Streptophyta; class Magnoliopsida; order Malpighiales; family Salicaceae; genus Populus; species Populus deltoides. Next base: position 15,866,077 of record CM027573.2, read on the forward strand.
AAATAATTATCTAAGTAGTGGTCATATTTTTTGCCATGTAAACATTAGTAAAATAAAAATAAAAATAAAAATAAAAATTTACCTATTGAATTATCGATTTGAAAGATTTATTTAATGCATGTGGTTTTTAAGGCCCCGTCAATGCCCAAGCTATATTTGTAAGCAACGAAGAAACTCCACTGCGTCCAATATACAGAGATCCGGTGAGTTTTATTTTTATTTATTTTTGTTATTATTATTAATTTTAATTTAAGGTTTCAGTTGCATAATCTTAATCATAAAATTTGGTTCATTATGCTTCTATAATCACACTTTCTCCGTCACAAAATAATAGTTTGGTACGTAGGATGATAAAAATCACAGTCTATTAAAAGTGTTTTTTACTTCTATTGTAGAGTTTTTTATTTTCCGCCAGTCGGCAATGGAATTGTAGTTCTTAAAACTTTGTAAAATAAATTAAAGTTTTTGACTTTGCATACCAATCAACCATCACCTGGAGCCGCTCATTCTGCTGATGATTGAATTATGATTAATTATTTTTATTAAAATGATATTTTTTTTGTTTTTTATTTTTTTTTTAATGATGATCCAACCAAGTTTAAATTAAAGTTTGTTTGATAATGTGATTCTTAATACTTTTCAATTAAAAATGTATTACAATAATATTTTTTATTTTTAATATTAGCATATTAAAACTATAAAAATATACCTAAAAAAATATCTATTTTTCATATAAAAATAATTTAAAAAGTAGAAGCTGGGAATTGGGCATTAACTATGCACATGCATGAGACAAGGAATAATAATTTGGATTGGACGAGGGAGGCCTACTTTTATTATTTGCCCAAAGATCCATTGGGACTCAATGATGAAATATATAATGTGGTAATTTCTTTTGCACTCACGTTTTCTCCTATCAGGTCCATGATTTTGGATTCTTTTCTTATGATCCTGGTGCGATACAATTTTTGAACTATGAGGAGATTCCTCTTGCCCCTGAGGCTGCTTCTGTTGGACTGGAAATCAGAGTTATTGGAAATGATAGTTCTGAGAAGGTATATATTTACCCCTTCACGTTTGAAGTTACTCGTTGTGTTTATATTGCTTTGTTACTTGGAAGCAAAATTTGAAAGGGAATATGCATTTTCAAATGGCTATTTTGGTTGCAACTTGGCACATATTTTGTCCTTGAGACAACAGATTGTTGGTTTCTTCTTGGTGAGCAAATCACTTCCTGTTACTTCTTTATTATGGTGATAAAGTCTTCTGTTTATAGGTTTCCATTTTGTCTGGTATCCTTGCTCGTCTGGATCGAAATGCTCCTACTTATGAAAAGTATGGTAAATTTATTCTCTTCAATACTCTTCTTGGATGACATGCATTAGGATTATATATACATAAATGGCTTCATCCCAGCTATCGAGTTTGCTCATTTTATCAAGTTACGATTTTGAGCCAATATGTATCTCCCAAAAGTAGTCATTTTTCTGCAGTGTAGGGCTTGCTCCCGCTCCCTAACAATGATTTTAAAGCTGCGAAATTGAACGAAACAGATGATTTAGGCTATGGTTTCATGTAATGATTTTAAAATTTGATAAACATGGATATGGTGCAAAAGTTTGTGGCATTAGGTTTACTGTGGCTGTTACTTGGCCCTCTAGAGTTTTGAACTATAGAGAGCAATGAATTAGTAATCACAGTAGTGTTGGTAGTCTATGATAATATGGAAGATTTTTCTTGGCTGTTCTTCAGCACTTCATACACTTTCTTTTAATGGTGACTGTTATTTGGTGCAGAGATGGTTATAATGACTTCAATACCTTCTACCTGCAAGTAAGTAGTTTATTCATTAATGCTATCAATTGAAGGCCAAATTATTTGTGTTACTCGAATTGTTATTGAATTCATAATGAGGGATGTTAGAGAATAATATAAATCATATCTTGGGACTTCATTTAATAGTTTAAGTTATTGAGTTGAGATGGTTTTTGTCATGGTATTAGAGCATTGATGATCAAGTGGTCACGAGTTCGAATCTCATCATCTCCATTTATTTGATAAAAATTAAGCACAAGGTAATGTGGACTTATGTAAGTTTAAAGCCCACTTGATGGGGTATCTTAGAAATAATATAAATCGTATTTTGGGACCTCGCCTAATAGTTTAATATTAGGTTAAAATGGTTCTTTGACAATGGACCTAAGCCCACAATCTTATGAATGTGAGATTCTATATTGTCAATTGCTTCTTAGTTTCTAGTAGGAATATGTGACTATAAATGACTCTGGCTTCATGGTTATTTAATAAACTGCTCTTCATGTTCGGTACCATTCAATTTCAGGCAGCATCTGGAACTAAGCCTGGTTCCAGTGGTTCCCCTGTAATTGATAAGCAAGGCAGGGCAGTGGCCTTGAATGCTGGGAGCAGTTCATCAAGTTCATCAGCCTTCTATTTACCTTTAGAGAGAGTGAGTATTCTATTACTTAGGGGCCTATTTATTATTTTGTGGTTAAGGAGCTATCTAAAATGTACTGCAACTCTTGCAGCAAGATATGAATTTAATGGAGATGACTCACGAGAATTTAGTAAATAAAACAACAAGCTCCGTGTTTTTTTTTTTTGTTATTTTTTCATGTCACCTTTAAACACAAATTAAAGTGCATAATTTTTCCGAATAATATCCCCTTGGGAAATATAAAGTTGAATAATATAGAGTCTCACTCAAGAATAAAACTCTTATGTGAATTCAACTCTACAATCTTAGGCTCTTAATTATTCATGTGTTTGGTTTTCAACATATAAGCTTTTGAACAAAATTCTACATTTCTTGGGAACTGATATATATGTTTGCTTAATTTTAGGTTGTTGACTCTCGAGAATTTAGTAAATAAAACAGCAAGCTCCGTGTTTTTTTTTTTTTGTTCTTTTTTCAAGTCACCTGTAAACACAAATTAAAGTGCATAATTTTTCCGAATAATATCCTCTTGGGAAATATAAAGTTGAATAATATAGAGTCTCACTTAAGAACAAAACTCTTATGTGAATTCAACTCTGCAATTTTAGGCTCTTAATTATTCATGTGTTTGGTTTTCAACATTTAAGCTTTTGAACAAAATTCTACATTTCTTGGGAACTAATATATATGTTTGCTTAATTTCAGGTTGTTAGGGCATTGAGACTTCTTCAAAAGTGCAAAGATGCTCGTGCCAATAAATGGGAGACAATATCTATACCTCGTGGTACGCTTCAGGTCTGTTGTTTATATTACTTCCAAAATTGTTGTGATTGGTGGTCCTTGTGAAATTGGGAGATGTAGGTTTTCTGCATATTTTTAACCAGGAGAATCACAAAACTAATAGTGAACTCTTAAGTTTAAATGTTCAAGTATTCAACTTATTTTTGTTTTTCAATGTTCTGTCTCAACTCTTTAAAGTCGACAAGGTGCTAATATGGTCAAGTTTTGCTAACAAATGTTGATACGCAAGCGTGCGTGCTAAATAATCTTAAAAGTAGTTTTCCATTATGGCTTCCTCAAAATAATATTCTCCATTGAGATGGATCAATCCCATATTCTTGTTCTTAGCAATACTGATGTTTTGCTTGTCTTATTTTCATATATGATTACACTATCTAAGGCTCTTTTTTTTTTCCTTTCGATTCAACATAATATAGTGATTTATGATACAGGTAACATTTCGCCATAAGGGATTTGATGAGACACGCCGACTTGGTCTTCGAAGTGAAACAGAGCAGGTATTTCTTTCTCATGTGTAATTGCTTGGAATATTCGTAGGTTTCTCATTCTGTTATTAACTTTTTAGATGGTACGACACGCGTCTCTGCTAGGTGAAACCGGAATGCTTGTTGTCGACTCTGTGGTGAGCATATTTTGTGCTTTCAGATTCCAAATTGTCAATGAAGAATTTCTTTAGCAACACTTGCTTACTTTTATTGCTTCTATGATCATGGACTTCTATAGGTGCCAGGTGGTCCAGCTTATGGGCAACTAGAGCCAGGGGATATGCTTGTTTCCGTGGATGGGGAAGTAAGTTATTCCTTTATTTACACAACTTTCTTGAGTCTTGGTTAACTGCAATGAGCAATCTTAACCCATGAATGTGAATTCTAGCTTGCTGTTGCAAATAGAAGGACCAGTTTCCAATGATCCTCTCTCTCTCTCTCTCTTTTCATGACGTCCTCTTGCCTTATTTATACATTGTGGCTCTTGTTTTGGGGCTCCTTTCTCTTTGTCTGTTTCGTACTGGACCTGATTGTGCATGTGTATCAGAGCTCTCTCCCCTAAAGACCTCGTTAACAGTACGATGCTGCATTTGTTATAGTGGGGGCTATAGTAAATAGCAGGCTCAAGACAATGGTAAAAAAATGTATTTGTTCTCATTAGTTCTACAGTGAAAGTTCTCTCTAAAGAACCTGCTGTGAAGATTAAAGTATATGAGATGTTAGGCACTTCAAATTGCCTCTCTGTTTTTGTTCTCATTAGTTCCAAAGTGAATTAATTTGTAAGATTTTAAAGGTACATCATCCGATTTTTCTATGTTACATGTGTCAAAATTTGGAATTCCATGGAAAATATAGAAGACATTTCATTTCAGACCAACAATCTTCTGATTATTTTCATATTGCATAGAGTTTGAATACACTGTTTGATGAATTTCTCTGTGCAGTTAACTACTCGGTTTTTGAAATTGGAGACATTACTAGATGACAATGTTGATCAAAAGATTGGGTTACAGATTGAAAGGGGTGGCATATCATTGACTGTTAATTTAACGGTAAGTTTAACACTAACTTAATAATTATCTAAACTTATTTGGTGCTTCTAATTTCATGAGAGAAAATTCTTTAAATAGCTTGTTTTAGTATGGCTTTCATATTATCTTGATTGGACAGGGTTTCAAGTGTCAAACAACATGCTTTCATGTTTATGTGTTTCTGTTGTTTGGTCATTGGTGCCATATCTTGTATTTGTATCCTTCTTCATGGTTTTATATCTTAGGATGTTTATGAGTGTGGTAGAAATTGTTTTTCGTTCAGAAATGCATCAAAATAAAGTTTTTTTTTATTTTTTTAAAAATTATTTTTGACATCAACACATCAAAATGATCCAAAAACTTAAAAAAAATAATTTTAAACAAAAACAAAATCAAAATTTGGTGAAAAGCAGGTTGCACTGCAACCCCCAAACACCCCTTTAATCTATATTGGTGTTATTATTTGTTCACATTCCTCTCCCAGGATCATTTGTGTTCCATATTTCCTTAGCTTCTTACAAAGGAGGACTTGTCATATTTCTATCTTTCACTTCAGGTTCAGGATTTACACACAATAACTCCTAATCATTTCTTAGAAGTAAGCGGTGCAGTGATACACCCATTGTCTTATCAACAGGTAGGGTGGATTAAATTATTTATTCAGATAGCATTACTTTGAAGTGCTTAAAACTGATGCTCATATTTTTATTCTGCTTGTAAATGTGTATGTTTTCTCATTACTGTGAACATCTTGACATGTGCAACTTTTGTGTGAAACAGGCCAGAAACTTCTCTATCCAATGTGGTCTTGTATATGTTGCAGAACCTGGGTCAGTTTATCCAGATCTTTTCACAATTTTAATTTGGCTTCTCTTGCATTTATTTGATTACCTGAATGGAAGTGATAGAAAACTATAGGCTATAGGATGTAGAATCAGTTGTCTCTACCTCAGTAGCTTGAAATGCCTTATCTGAATGCATGTAGCATTTGTTTAATTTTCTTAGCAAGCTTTTTCTTTATTGATAATGTAAGTACCTCATTTTGTTTTGATGATTAAAACAATTTAAATTGCCCTGGATTCAAGGATTAATATATCCTGAACATCTGCTTGTCGGATTTGAGACTGAAAGAGAAGAAAAATTGAGAGGAAAAAAAAATATGGATGCAGATTTCAGTTCAAGTTCCTTGCCATGCCATCATTAAGTTTTTTTGCTGATGTTGAGATATAACTGTCATGGTCTGCAGGTACATGCTACAGAGATCTGGAGTTCCTTGCCATGCCATCATTAAGAAGTTTTCTGGTGTTCAGATATCACAACTAGAAGAACTAATCTCGGTTTTCTCTAAGCTATCAAGGGGTGCTCGAGTGCCATTGGAGTATATAAGGCACAATGATCGTCATCGAGCGAAGGTATGCAATGCATGAGTTGCTGAGGAAAATGTTACCTAGTGGATATGTTGTTATGCACTGCATTTTTTTTATTGTTTAAGTTTTCAGATATCTGGTCTTCTGTGTATTCTTTATTTCTGAACAATACAGATCAACTCTTCTTTTCTTTGCGTAAATCAATGGATAATTGAATATAAACATTGGGTGCCTGAGGAAGTGAGAATTCTAATTTTTAGAATAGAAATTTGGATGATCTCTCTGTGTCTGTGCACATGTGCTTGAGTGAGTGTGTTCATGCCTATGCATGTGTGCTTGCGTGTGTCTTCATGCATCGCTGTGCCGTTCTATTCTGGTGATTGTGTTTAGGATTTTGGTGGATTTTTGTTAACTGTTGTGATGCCTGCAGTCTGTGATAGTCTGTATTGATCGCCATGAATGGTATGATGCTCCAAAGATATACACTCGGGATGATAGTTCGGGTTTATGGATAGCGAGGCCTGCTATTCAACCTAAGTTCCTGCAGCTGTCATCTTGTAGCAGTGATACTGAACAACGTCCAAAAATTCAATCTTTTTCATTATCTGGTGAATCTACTCTGGCAAAACATATGCATCAATCTAACAAACAGGAGTTGACAAATGGTGTTGCGAGGATAGAAGACAGTAATGGACATATTTCTAAGGAAGCCCATTCTGGAGAAGAATACGATGCTAAAACTAAGGAGTGCCAAGAACAGGAGCATTTTTCTTCTAAGGAAATTGTCGCTGCCAACTGTTCTTCTCGTGAAATTGGAGAAATTAAATTGAAGGATCCAACTACCACAGAAAAAACAGTGTTGAATGGCATTGAAACTGCAACTTCAACTGCTTCATTTGCAGAAAGTTTGATAGAGCCAGCTCTTGTCACGCTCGAGGTAATATCTAACAAGTTTTATCTCACAATCGCCTTGAATCAGCAGCCTGCTTTCACTTAAATGCTTTGACTTCTGGTAATCTATTCTGAAACCTCTGTATTCACTCCTGATATAGCTTTATGAATTTCTTTTCCTTGGAAGAAAAAACTTTTGCCACGTTCAACTTGATGACGAATATTGAAGGGGCATGCAACTTTACTCTTTAGATTGCACAAATAACCGTCATGTTGGATGTCCCTTAAATATTCATCATCATGTTGAGCATGCTTAACTTGATACTGATTTTTGAAAATAGACCCTTAATTTGTTGTTCAAACATGTAGAATTCAGGCCACCACTTCTTTTTAATAAGTTTATTGTTCATGTTGGAGGGAGCTGGGAGCCATTTTATTCAGTACCTTACAATGGATAGTATGACCTTAATTTCTGTGGAATTTTCACCAAGCTGTCTCAGTAATGACCTCAACCGAAAAGGAGCACAATGCCATTAGCAATCTACCTTTTTATGAAGCTCATATGCCACCTTTTATCTGATATTAGGTGCTGCTGTATTGACTTTTTGGGTTCTCCATCCTTGTTATAATGCTTCTTTTTATGCTTTTCTTGCAAATGATGTTGAATGTGTTAGAATTTCTCTCCATAAATGTTTGTTGTGAGAGCTTACATTAGCATGGTGTCTTAGTGCTTTTTAAGAGTGTACTACCAATCTTTGTTCTCTTTTAAATATATCTCATTAATGAAGTAAATACATCTTTATACTTTCAGGTTGATGTCCCACCATCTTGTTTGCTTGATGGTGTCAAGTCAGTGGCGTCTTCTGGGACTGGTGTTATCGTGCATCATTCTCAATGTATGGGGTTGGTTGCAATTGACAAGAACACAGTTGAAATATCTGCATGCGATGTGATGCTATCATTTGCTGCATTTCCTATTCAAATCCCTGGGGAGGTAAGATTCTGAGAAGTAGAGATGCTGGAAACCATTGTTGGTTCTTTTATTTACTGCCTAAACTCCATTGCAGGTTGTGTTTGTTCATCCAGTTTACAATTTTGCTCTTGTTGGTTATGACCCCTCTGCTCTTGGAGCTGATGGTGCTTCAATGGTTCATGCTGCTGAACTACTTCCAGGTGCGTTTAATTATGCATTTATTCTCTAGTGATATTATATGACAAAGTGCGAGTTTCTTTAGCCTTTAAATTCCAAACTGCTATTTTGTTTAGTTGCAGAAAGCGAATCTTCACATTTCAGCTTTATAGTGAAAATTTTTGTCTGATAAATATGGTTCTTCTAAACCATGGAGTGAACGAGGAGGAAAGACGTGGGTTTTTTCCAGAGGATGAGGGTTTTTCTGGAGCTGGTAAAAAGAAAAGCAGAGCCAAAATTCAAGCTTTTTGAGCTTTTCTAGGAAAAACTCAAGGTCATCTCCACTCAATAAAATTTTGACTTGAGCATAGCTCAGTGAGTTTGCTTCCAAGGCAAAACTCAAGCTTGACTCATTTAAGTTATTGAAAGAAGCAATTAACATTGAAAATCTTACTATCACCAAATAATTGCTAGTTTTACCACTGACTCTTATGAGCAGTTACGGGGCAAATTTAAATCCACAAATAAAAACTTCAGGCTAGCTGACTTATAGAATCACATCCAAAAATAATCCACCTTGGCCCTTTTACTTGATTACGCTTGCTTGATAACTCCTTTCATTTCAGCATTATTTGCCTATTTTTTGTTTGTACGTTTTTGCTTAGCAAGTAATTGTGATATTATATATCTCCAAGCTGGTCACTGTAAGGATTATGTTTGTACCTTTTGAGACAGAGCCTGCACTATGTAGGGGAGATAGAGTGTATCTTGTTGGATTAAGTAAAAATCTACGAGCTCAGTCTAGGAAATCTACTGTAACAAATCCATGTCTCGCATTATATGTTCACCAAGTTGATCGTCCACGGTACGGAGCAACAAATATGGAAGTGATTGAGCTTGATTCAGGTAAGAGAACAGATCTTAATTTCCCAAGTCTTGGTTTATATTGGTTTCAAATGTCTATTTTATGTGGTATTTCAGGTTTTGGCAGTGAATTCACTGGCGTGCTGTGTGATGAGCGTGGAAAGGCACGGGCTATATGGGGGAGCTTTTCAAATCAGGTTTCATGGTTAATTTGCTTCTCATAGTTTGCTTTGTTATGCTGGCATTTACAATTATTGAATCTCCATTTTCAACCAAAATCTGTTGGCATTACATCACAGGATTATCAATTTGTTCGAGGTATCCCAATATATATGATCAGCCAAATAGTTGACAGTATTATATGTGGTGGAAATGGGCCATCTCTTCTCATAAATGGTGTCAAAAGGGGAATGCCACTTATTAGGACTTTGGAGGTTTCACTTTGTCCCATGTTGCTTTCAGAGGCCCGGAATTTTGGTCTCAGCAATGATTGGATTCAAGTATGCTTCTTCCTGGTCCAATATTTTTATTTCTCCTATCTTTGCTTGTGTGCTGTATTCGCATATTATTCCTTAGGCCTTGGAAGCATGTAATTGTAAACAGAAATTTATACTAGTCTGTAATTTTTCCGTTATGTGCTTTTCAAATAAGTAACATTTCCAAAGAAGATTGTTCCAATTAATACCATGATTGCAGACTGCTAAAACCTTGAGTTGTAAAGAGTGAGCATTTTCCAGTCTTTCACATGCTGGGTAACTGATCTTGAACTTAGCATACTTTTGCAGCAAAATTTTGTAGGGTAAGGGCCTTTTATTATTCTGAATATCAACTATTAACTGTTATTTACTGTAGGCACTTGATGAGAAAGATCCAGTTAGACGACAAGTTTTGTGTGTAGAAGGTAGTTATGCTGGATCTAAAGCTGTGAACGTATTAAAACAAGGTGACATGTTGTTGGCAGTCAACAAAGAGTCAATTACTTGCTTCCGTGACATAGAAAATGCTTGTCAAGCATTAGAGGAGTGTGGTGACAGTGATGGGAAGCTTAAAATAACCGTCTTTCGCCAGGTAAGCATGTATAATGACTGTATAATGACTGTTTGAACTGATCAGAAAGAAGTATTGTAATTTTCTTGCTAGAAATGAATGCACGTATCTTCTAATATGTCATTAATGTGAGAAAATAATTTATTTGATTATGTCTTTTGAGTGGCTTGCCAGGGATGTGAAGTCGATCTTCTTGTTGGAACAGATGTTAGGGATGGGAATGGCACCACACGGGCGATAAGTTGGTGTGGGTGTCTTGTTCAGGATTCTCATCCAGCAGTGCGTGCTCTTGGATTTCTTCCTGATGAAGGTTATGGAGTATTTGTGACAAAGTAAGGATTTCTTTGTCTCAGAATTTCCTGTCTCCTTGGGAATAACAACAGCCTGACAGTGATGAAAACTACTTGTGGGATTTCCTTTATTTTAATGCAAAAATGCTTTATACGGTCGTGGGAAAATGGAACAAAAAGATCCATATAGCTAACCCCATCTAGTTTGGGATTGCGGCTCAGTGGTAGTTGTTGTAATGCAAGAATGCATTACATGGCCTCCAATAAGAAGTTGATTAGTTGACATCTTTTTAATCCGACAACTTGGGCCTAAAATGTTGGCGGATTGCTTATATACTGAGCTAATTAACTGGTAGACTCAGAACTGTAATTCTGGGAACAAGCAAATGTTGATTGTTAGATTTGTTAAGCTTAACTTTGTAAAAATATAGATTATTGCATCATAGACACATGTCTTTCTTTCAACAAAAGCCATCCTACCAGAATTCCTCGAATGTCTGAGGAGTGGCATATAAGGAAAGTTTGTGTTGACTCGTATTTCCTCTTCAATGATAACCAATTACAACATCTTATCTTCAATGACAATTATTTATAATTTTGTCAGGTGGTCTCTTGGAAGTCCTGCAGATAGATATTGTCTAAGTGCTCTTAAATGGATTGTTCAAGTCAATGGAAAACCAACTTCTGATTTAGATGCCTTTGCTAATGTGGTAAAGGTATGGCTACAGTTCTTTCAGCCTGAAAGCATTTCGTCTCTGATCGATATTACTTTCTTATCAGAATAACTCAGAAATATGAGAGTTTAACAGTAACATTATTGCGGTTTCTGGTTCTCAAGCCTGTTCAAAAAAGAAACTAGAACAAACTTGATTTTGCTGCATTTGTTTTTTTTATTATATTGCTGCATGCGTTTTAATTTCTGGAAATATGTTTCATGATTTTTTGTATCAGGAACTAGGACCTGATGAGTGTGTGCGTGTAAAGACCGTTGACCTGGATGGGAAGCCACAAGTGCAAACACTAAAGCAGGATTTGCACTACTGGCCTACGTGGGAGTTGAGATTTGATCCAGACACCGCAATGTGGCGTAAGAATACAATAAATGCATTAGATTGCAGGAATGGATAAACAGATTGTTCTATCAAATTTTGGTATTCCCTGGATCTTTTGGGATTGAGGATTCAGCTGCACTTGTCTAAGTTTCGAGTTTCTAATTTGATTTCTTTCAATTATCTCGATTATTATCTGATTGGTCTCCACCCTATGCTGTTCTTAGTGGAGTTTTATTCTGGTTTTTTCTGCAAGAAACCTTGACTACATCGTTTCTCTGCTGCTACTGCTGGTATTCTAGCGTATTTATCAGTCTCGGTTTGATAGCTATAGTTTTGCTCGTTGTAATTTTGATAGCTTCTGTTTTTTAAATTGTTTTTAATTTAAAAAGAAATTAAATTGATATTTTGTTTATGTGTTTTTCAATGGTTTTAATACCTTAATGTTAAAAAAATTATATTTTTTTTAAATATTATTTTAAAATATTTTCAATTAAAAAATATTTTTAAAAAAATACTCTACATCATATTATTAAACAATAAAATAGTCTCCGCTAAACTTGATTTTATTAAACAATAAAATTGTCTTGTTATATCTTGGCTTCTCTTGATATGGCATCATCTGCCTAGCGGTGCCTAGGAAATTCATGTCCGGATGCTGCTCTTTCACATGCATGCTTGTGTTGTTTTGATTTCTAGTGTATATTATTACCATGGGAGGAGATAAATCTTAATTCTGCATGATTAAGGTTTTGGCCTTGTATATCTTTAACAACACTTTAATTATGATCATCGATCATGAATGGCACGAATATGAAACAACCACTCTTTATGGTTGTTTTAATTTCTTTCAAATTTATTCTTCTTAGAATCTGTTAACTGTAGGCACGCAGTAGGTCTCATTTTTATTTTTATATAAAAAATAATATTTAAGAGTTGTAAACTCGTTTAAAAAAAAGACTCGGAATGTAGATTTTATTGGATCAAATAAATTGATTTTATTTAATTAGATGATAAAAATAATAATGATGGTAGATAAATAAAATTAAAAAAATAATCATGATAACATGGGAAAAAAATATATATTTTTTTAAAACTCAATTTTTAGTTCATTAAATATGAAAGCACAAATTATGTAAAACAAAGAAACTAAAAAATCATCCTGAGTCGATCTAAGTTAGCATAACAAACATAGTCCTTGATAATCAGGATTGAGCCAGCTCGAGTTATCTCATCAAATTTGTGATCTAGATTATAAAATCGGGATGACCCGATAGAAAAAAAATAATGAAAACCATAAAGCCTTATTTTTTTATTTAAAAAAAACAATTTTAACTTGTGTTAGCTTTTTAAACATATGACCTATGCCATTAAACTGAAAACACCCTATTTAGAAAAATTATGAAACTCAATTTTTAATCAATTAAATGTTGAAAGATAAAATTAAAAAAAATAATTATACAAAAGGATTAAAAATATAGCAATTAAAAGAATGAGGATCAAAATTAAAATACAAGATAAATTTTTATCTTTGATTGAAGGGTGAAATTGAAAAGAAAAAACCAATTTATTAAAAAGACTCAAAAAAACAATAAAAAAAAAATGAGAATCAAGATTGAAATAAGAAATACAAACAAATTTTTTATTGAAGGGTAAAATATGAAAAGAAAAATCAATTAAAAAAATAAGGACCAAATTAGAAAAAATATATGACAAATTGGTACTGAATGATAAAATTGAAAACAAATAAAACTATAAAAAAACCAAAAACAAAAACTAGTCCAATCATATTTTCAAGGGATGAGAGAGAAAAGAAGCAAAAAAAAATAGTCTACTAGCAACAAACCATCCTACTATGATGACACGCATAACCCCAACAAGAAGAGGACATAGTGGTGCTTCCAACAACATGATGGAAGAGTATTTTTGAATTTGGTGGGCGCCACATGTGCTGTCAAAATTACATAGGTGTCAACCATACACTAGAGAGTGTGTCACACGCGTCTATATTTTTTTTTTTTTATATGTAGTCAAATATCAAATTGTCTCTAGAATGACTTGATTATTAAAAAAAACATTGTGAAAAGATGAAAAAGCTTTATTGGTACCAATTTTATTTTATTTTTTGTTTTTAAGGGCATTTTGATTGTTTCATTATTATTTTATTTTTTGTTATTTTTTATATTTAATTCAAAATTAAATTGTCATTCATCTAACTTGATAATAATGAAAAAATTATTGTGAAAAAACAAAAATTCCTCTTCATGCTAATTTTTAAATTTTTTTGCTTCCAAGAATATTTTGATTGTTTCTATGCTTTAAAAATTAAAAAAAAATGTATTCATATTTTATTAATTTAATAATGACTAATAGATATCATAAAACGATTTCAATATCCCATATAATTAGTGTTAAGATTTTTAGCTTTTTTGGGTGGAAATCGCAAAACTACAGAAACATTGTTTTAGTGAATATTGTTTCCACTTAAATGCTACAATGGTGTTTTAGCTTTTATTAATAATCTTATAATTATCATCTATTTACAAAAAGAAGAAAGAATAATTGTTTCATGAAATGGGCTTCCACTTGTTAAATAAAGAATATACAATAATAACTTTAACCTTAAAACATGATTTAAGCAATGTTGGGTAAAATAGTTACAATATATTCAAAAGTGTTGTTACTTGATATCTTTTAAATAATCTTGATATATTAATGCTGAATATATATATATATATATATATATATATATATATATATAATATTAATTTTAGTTTAAATATATTTTTGCAAAAACATCAAGTGTGAATGGGGAATATATTTTGATGCTCTCGAACCTAACTTGAGCTTGATAAGCTAACTTGTTACCCGAGCCTTGATCAACTTGAGTTTTATTTGAGACCATTCATGTAGTTGTTTTGGATAAACCCTAGTTACTTGATAGGTTAACCTGAATTTAATGATCTAGTTAAAATTTAAATGAGATTTGATTATTTTTTTAAAAAAAATTCAAAATAATATCATTTTAGTTTTTTTTTTAATATTCAAAACGACACCATCTAGTACAATTTTTTTTTTTAAAGAAATAACCAATAGACTTGCGTCAACCCATTGACCCGCAAGTTGACCAGACCAACTTATAACCCTTATGTTGTTCTACCTAACTCATGAGCTAGGCCTTAAATCGAGTCATAAGCTGGGTCGAGTTTCTTTAACTACCATATATTCTCATCCTGATTGATCTGTCAAAAATAATAATTAATGAACAATAGCTATTTAATTTCTTTCCTCTTAATAATCAATCAATTCTCACTTTAAAATTCATTTATTTGACAACCAGTGACTCCATAATTTAACAAAACTCTAAAACACATGGTGAATAGCATTAGACACAATTTATTGTGGATTTATACAATAAATTTACCTTTATACCCCTTAGTAAAAAGTTGGAAGGTTGGGATATAGGGGTATTTTGGTCTTTCACACTGACCCAATGGTCATTAAAAGATTAAACATGGGTATTATTGTCCTTTTAGATTATTTTGTACAGTAAAAATATTATTCTACCCCCAAGGTCAATGAAATTTAAACCTGCTGGCCAAGGGGTTTTTTGACTTTGCACAAACTTTAAAATAAGTAAAATACTTCTTTGCTATTAGATAAGAAAAAATAGCTTCTATGCATTCAGGAGTGTTTAGATATTTTTACATTGGTTTATTTGTTATTTTCAGGGTTATAGAAGGATTTTTAGTAATTTAACATTTATTCTTAATATTAAATTCAAAAAAGTTGTTGCTGTATATTTTCTCGCACTAGCATTGGTGGTGTCCATGCCATAATTTTTAAACTCGGCCCGGTCCAAGGCCCGGGTTCTGGGTTTTGACCAAGTCATCGAGTCGCCTGGGTTAATTCCATTTTTTTAAAAATCAAAACGACGTTGTTTTAGTAAAAAAACAAAAATCAACGGGTTGCAATAGGGTCTTGGCGGGTCAACTCGTTGGGTCACCTCGGGTTTTCCCTTTCCCTATTTTTTCTTAAACCCGGCCCGGTTCCAGCCCTGGGTCGACCGCCTGGCCGGGTTTCAAAATATGGTCCATGCTCTTTCAACGATGTATGCGACGCCACCGTTTGTTTGAAAATAGCCTTCTATCGTTTCACTGGAAGCGTCGTCAAATGCTCTCCCTCCTGGTGTGGAGCGTGTCGGTGGCGGACCAGTGGTTTGTCACTTTGTTGTTGACAATCGTTTCTTCTTTCTTCTTCCTACTTTTCTTTCTCTTCTAGTTAATGTAACAACCTTGGTTTTTCTACATTCTTTTTTGCGATATATTGAAAATTTTCAGGTAAATTTTTTTTTTTGTGATATACAGGTTCCACCAAAATTTCTACCAAAATTTCGGCAGAGTCTCCCCTATACTAGTAGGTTCCAAGTTATCGACATATACTCTGTTTACACTTCTAATATCTTACATCTCATAACTCAAAATCACGACCCAATCATCCTGGATCTCCACCCAACTCATTATCATCAACACAACACATCTTATTCAATAACATCATATAATATAGTTTAAATGAAAGATTCAATTTCAACTATAAATGTGCATGGTCAAATAGGTACTAAAAGTTTAAACCATTAGAGTAAAGACATACATTCAAATTTACGGATTAATATTACATCTCAAGTTTTATAATTTACATAGTCAAAAGCAAAGAATATCTAAACTAGCATTACCCTTGACGCGACCCTGATGGACCTGAAAATAGAAATTAACATGTACACATAAATATAAAAGATAGTAACAAGCAATAACAATGGCAGACAATAATCTCTACGAAATTTCTTTTGTATATAAAATTAGGCATAAAACTCTTTTACAACATATATTTTCCATCTATTACCAATATCCATATAATATCCTATCTCATTTGCCAAGAATAATTCCATCTTGGAAATCTCAACACAACTCAACGGTTTGCGAACACCATCTCTTTATAAATCAATTCTCACTTGATACCAAGATATTCCTCTCTTGGTATTATTAGTTTATCTCATTCTTTTGGAATAACTAATCAATATTTTCCCTTTTCTGAATCTGTTGCCAGAAGGTAATCACTGAAACTAATAAATCTCATTAGTATCATTAATCTTCTAATATTGGGCTAGACTAATCAATTTAAGAAATACTGGCACCGATGAAACTTCATCGATACCAATAGCAATCCAAACCTGGATGGCTAATCAATGCCATTTGATTCTTCCATTTGTACCGAACCCCTTTTATTTTTCTTATTAACATCATATGCATTGTAACCACGGTTGCCAAGTATTATTTACACACAATCTTAGTTATCGACACTACGGTCACTAAACATCCTTCACATAACTTTGGTCACCCTCATCACAGTGCCAAGTATCAATTTATGCCCTTAACCATCATCATTATGGTGTTAAGTATCATTGTAATGTATCCTTAACCACCAACACTATGGTAACCAATTATCTATCAATTCCCCTTCAATCTCCAAGTCATTGTATCTACCCAATAACCACATTAATTAATTTACTCAATATGTTAATCATATATTAATTATTTTACTCATAACATTTAGAATTTACTATTTCTAACTTCAATCAATTAATTTACATAATCTTTTCAAAACTTAACTATCCAGCTAACTCATCTCAATTGCCAATAATTCTGGTAATTTCATATAATTACCCACACTTTTGGTTAACCTTCTACGGTTACTAATACATCTGGTAATTCCATACGAATTACTCAGCCTCCAGCTAACTTCTTTTGTTAGTCAATCAATCCTGTAATTCCATATGAATTACCCCATATCCAGTTAACTTTCTTGTTAACCAATAAACCCGGTAATTCTCTTAATTGTCTAAGAAAGCTGGCTAACCCATCTTGGTTGTCAAAGTCAATCCGGTAATTCCATACGTATTACCTAGCATCCGGCTAACCTCTTTTGTTAGCCAATTAATTTGGTAATTCCATACCTTGTTAGCCAATGAATCCGGTAATTCCATACGAATTACCCATCATCCAGCTAACCTCTCTTGTTAGGCAATCAATCCGGTAATTCCATACGAATTACCCAATATCCAGTTAACTTCCTTGTTAGCCAATCAATCTGGTAATTCCATACGAATTACCCAAGAAATCTAGCTAATCCATCTTGGTTGCCACAATCAATCCGGTAATTCCATACGAATTACCCATCACCCGGCTAACCTCTTTTGTTAGCCAAATAATTTTGGTAATTTCTCTTAAATTACCAATAATTCTCATTTGTAATAATCACTTAACTTATTCATTTGTTTCATTCTTTTAACATCAATTAAACACACAACACAAATATTTAAGAAAAACTAATAATTATAAAATAAGGCGATGAATCACCTACCTAGAATAGGTGCACATGCTGCCACTCCATGCAATTGTCCAGTCCCCACAGCTTTCCCTGTACCACCAGGGATTTAATTTTTATCAATAATACAACCAACATCACATCTTCATTTAATTCTCATTCAACAAGTATTCTCAAACTAATCACAAGGAATTTTCTTTAAGATCTCATACTCTTACTCATTTTAATGTTTATATTCATTCCTATAATTTTGTTATCAAAACCATCACTCAACAGTAATTCCAAGCAACGATTAAAAATTATCTAATTCCGATCAATTAAGCTTAACCAACCCAGAACACTATCTAGTGTCTTAATCATAACTAAAGTTGTAAAACTCAGTTTTGGGCGTGATTTATCTCTATGAAAGGCTAAACATAGAGATACAACTTTTATGAAGAAACCAACTTCAAATTATTTTGTTTTAAGGCTCAAAATCAACAATCACAATAGCCCCTTCTTTATAGCTAAATTTTTAGACAAAGAGGATTTTCATTCCTTGGAAATCCTTTTCAACTTCCAACTTATTTTCATGCAAAATCAACATCATCCAATGTCATTTGACATCATTAAATCACAAATTCAAACTAATTCTAAAGTAAAACATTCAAACAATTTCCTTACCTCTACAATATAGCAAGATTAGACCAAAATAAGGAAACTCATTCCTTTTGAAATTTCTCCTATTATTATTATTATTATTAATACAACAACATGATGAACTATTAATTTTCTTTCGCTTTCTCCTCGTGCGATTAAGCATAACGGCAAACCTTAATAATTAATATTCTCAGATCATTATCACAACAATAATTTCACCCTACTAATTGAGATCCATGACAACCTTCATTAACTAACCATTTGCTAAAAACACTTATGACTAGCTTTAAATATGTTTTATTTTCCAAATTTCTTTCATTTCAATTTCTTCATGGTTCCACCCCATTTATATCCACACAACCAACAAGTTAGCTTTCTATTCAATCAACATGTTCTATTCAATCAACATGTTCATATAGCAATGTTCCTTACTATTCTTAAACAATAATCATTCTTCCCCTCATATAAAGAATACACAATTAATCTATAATAATACTAATAACAAGAACATATTTTACCATTATATCTTCCATAAAACCTACACCCACACAATTCTAATCTCATCAAAACATGTATTTAATCAAGCTTACTACATTTTGCCAAAACTAGCAATATATTCAAAAGGCAATAAGTCATCAACCTCGAATTATTGTTTCAAACCCAACGGTCGGACTACATATCATAGAGTTGTGCATAATATATCTCAAAATCATAATGATCCAACGGTTAAATCTCCCTAGATCTGAAGAAACCCGAGCATACCTGAAAATAGACGAGCTACTGTTCAACATGCACGAAACCTTGCCGGAGCAATATTTTCCGTTCTCCACCGTCCAGAATGAAGGTAACATCTAGGCGCACCATATATCCAAGAATGAGCATGATCCAACAGTGGAAGAGAGAGAAATCGGCCGGAGACCAAATTGCCCTGCAAGTGCGTTTCCTTTTTGTTTTCCATGAAATTCCAGATGATGATTTATGTCAACTGGATTCTGTTCCTTCCAATCGCTCCGGTCAGTTAGTAGAGGAGTGTAATGCGAACAACATATCCAAATAGCAGCATGATCCAACGGTGGATTCCAGAGATATAGCTACCGGAGCGGTTTTCTCCAAAATCTGTAGCTCTCTCCCCTTATCTGCTTTTCTCTATTTCTTTTCTTTTCTTTTCTTTTTTTTTAACTGGTGGCTTCTTTGCAGTTTTATAGGCACCTTTTTTTTTCATAATTATAATTTTGTCCCTCTTTCATGCTTTTAAGTATTTTATTTTATTTTTCATGTAAACTACCTGGTTTATTTTTGTTTAAATCGCTAGTCTTTACCAAACTCCGATTGGGATGAGATATTCAACCAAGGTAGGAAAACATATTAATAGACTTCATACAAAATTTCATCCCGATCCGATGATTAGATTGGGAGCTCTGCTTCCTAATGTAAAATTGGTCAATTCATAACTTTACATAAACAATCTAGATTTTTCTTATTTAATCTTCACAAAAAAAATCATATCAATTATCATTCTAAACCTTTAAGGTCGTTTAATTATTTTGTAATGTATTCATTTTAGGATTTCTACATTTATTTATTTATCGGGCTTATTATCGTTTCAAAATAACATCACTGATTTTTAAGTGGTGCTTGCACCTTCAGTCCTACCCTTTTCATTGTACTATCATTTATTAATAATGTATTCTTTATTACCTCACTTATTTTCTAAAAAATATTTTGTCATTTTTCTCATTATTTCATCCATCAAAACACGTTACTACTTTCTCTGTCCTTATGAATTCTAAACCAAAATTCATTCTATGAAGGTCATCTCTTTTATTAAATATCATTATTTATCTATTATTTCTAATTTTGGTTTCCATCACTCATTGAAATATTACCACTTTCAGTCTGATGTTTACACATTTACATATTTAAATTATAAATTTCCAAGGGTTTCACAGTTAAAGTACATGTTTGTCCTCTTTTCTTTTTGTTTTTCAATTTCAGTCCTTGTGTTTTTGAGTGCTTATTTCAGTCCTTGGCTCTTTTAGAAAAGTTTTAAAATTTTTCAATTTAGTTCTTAAATTTACAATTTGTCATATATTGTTTTCTTCAATTCTATCCTTATTCTTTTGTTAAAATTTTATTAGTATTCAATTTCATCCTTCAATCAAAGTTTATATATATTTTTTAATTTAGCTTTCATTCTTTTAATTTTTTTTCTTTCGTTAATTGTTTTTTCTTTTCAATTTAACCCTACAATTTAATTTTTTAGTGCCCTCAAATTTATTTTTTTATTTCGGTTTCCACCCTTATTTTTTAATTAAATTATTTTATGTGGTTAATATTTTTCCCGGTTACATCATTCGGTGTTTTATTTATTTGGGATTGAGCTTCATAATTTTTTAATTTGTCATGCTTCCAATTTAGTAATATGGGTCATAAGTTTTAGTTGTTAATATGGTTAGAAATTCTTTTTTTCCTCTTTTTATTTTGCATTTTTATGTGGTTACCTTCATATTCTTTTATATTAGTTTGTCTTAATCTTATTACCTAAACCACGAGTTTTTCAAGCTGTTTTTGGATAAATGTTGTTTTTTTAAAAAACTTGTTTTGTTTTATGTTTAATTTTTGCTGATTTTTTATTTTTATTTTACTTTATACAAATAGGTTTTGTTTTGTAATAAAAATTATTATTTTGAAATAATATTTATTATATGTTCGGCAATGCATATTTCTTTTAATCATTATGTTTTATATGTATTTTTATCATAGTTATTAAACCTGGCCCGGGGGTTGACCCGGCCAAGGGGCCGGGTCCCGGGTTTCATAGGTCGACCTGGGTCAACTCGGGTCAACCCGGATCAACTCAAAAAATTAAAAAAATTAAATTTTTAATATTTATATGAAAAAATTGAGAAAACAATTCATGTAAATATAAGCTATACATATTGTAAATAATGAAGTTTAAAAAATATTTTATCCCACATTAAAAAGATATTATGTTAAGCTTTTAAGTTGAAGTATTTAAACCAAAAAAGTTTTTTTGTCCCACATTGAAAAAATATAGTTTTTTTCTTATGAACATAGAGTATATATACAAATGTGTTTCAAATGCCACATTAAAAAAACATAACTTTTTTCTTGGGAACATAGAGTATTAATACTAATGAGTTTGCAATCCCACATTGAAAAAAGATAACTTTTTTCTTGGAAACAGTATATATATATATACTAACGGGTTTCAAATCCCACATTGAAAAAACATAGTTTTTTTCTTGTGAATATTGAGTATATATACCAATGGGTTTCAAATCCCACATTAAAAAGATACTATGTTATTCTTTTAAGTTAAAGTATTTAAACCAAAAAGTTTTTTATCCCACATTGAAAAAACATATATTTTTTCTTAGGAATATAGTGTATATATACTAATGGGTTTCAAATCTCATATTTGAAAAAAAAAAACCAGGTCTTGGCCAGTTCTCACCCGGGTTAAGGGTTGACCCGCTAGGTCGACCGGGTTTGACCGAGTCGTTGCACTGACCGGTCTTTTGACAAACCTTGATTGGTCCAGCCCCCGGGTCGACCCGCTGGGCCGGTCCGGGTTTAATAACACTGATTTTTATTTCTATTATTTTTTATTTATTTTAATGAACAAATTTAGTGGACACAAATAAATAAATATCTTATTTTGTAAGATCAAATATTTTGATCTATGTTCATCTCTTAATTTTTTCAGTTTCTCTTTTAGTTATTGTTAACTATTTTTATTTATTTATTTATTTACATAGATGATTATTAGATGTGTGGATAAAATTTTAATTTTAATTTATAATTTTTATTATGTAAAAAAAAAAAAACATATCAAAATAGTGTATATATTTAAGAGTTTTTTTTAAAAAGAAAAATCACAACTCACTACAGAGCGCATATCAAATCAAATTTTTATTTACACTCTAATATATTTTTTTCACTCTAATTTTTTAAATCCTTTTGTGTAATTGATTTTTTTTCTTGATTTCATCTTTCAATATCTGATTTGTTGGAGATTTGACCTCATAAGATCTTATCGCTTTGCACTTGTTTTCTATGAGTTTATACCGGTCTTATAATTCAAATAACGGGTTTTTGCGTGCTATTTTTTAATATAAGTATTTTTAGAGTTGTTTTGTTTGTGTTTGATTTTTTAAAATGTTATGCTAATTCATTTAGATTTATTTTTTGGTTTTATATAAATGAACTTTTTTTTAAATAAAAAGAATATTCATTTTTAAATAATATTGCTGATGTGTTTGACATTGAATAATATTATCTTAGGGCATGAGTTTATTTAATCAATTTTATTTGTGTTTATTTTTTAAATCATGAGTTTTTTAGGTAGTAGATTTATCTTTTATTGATTTTAATAAACAAGTTCAATAAACACAATTAGATGAATATCTAATTTTGTTTGGTAGAATAACTGTTTAATTGAATATCTTTATCTTCATCTATATTTATTTTTAATTTTATTATTTTTTTGTTATTATTTACAATTTTTCCATGTTTATTTACATAAACAGTTACTAATTTATTTAACAAGATATTTGTATAGATTTTTAAATTTATACTTTAAATTTTTTATATTAAAATAATTTATACCTGTTTGTTTGCTGGAAAGTAGTTTTCTGTTGGAAAGTGAATTCTGAGAAAGTGAATTATTTTCTGATGTTTGACAGTGTAATGAAAAATAAATTGGAAAACACTTTCCAGTATTTGGTTATGTCATGGAAAATGAGTTGGAAAATAACTTATTAATGTTTTATTTTTTCCAAGTTTATTAAAATAATGAGGAACAAATCTTATAAATTAAAAAGTTGAATGAGAATGAAGTTGAAAAAAATATAATTTCATAAATTATCTCAAATAAAATAAATAATAATCAAAATAATAGAGATAAAATCTAAAAAATAAAAAAAATAAAAGATGAAGAATTTAAAATAATAATAATTAATATTTCATAAATTATTTCAAATAAAATAAGTAATAATTAAAAGAATGATGATCAAATTTGATACATAAAAAATTTCAATAAAAAAAAGATAAGGAAAAAGCAAATAACAATTATAAAAATAAGGACAAAAGTTAATATAAAAATTAAATTTTAAAAGATGAAATTGAAAAATAAATATTCAAAATAAAATATATATAACAATCAAAAGTTTGAGGATCAAATTTGATATAATCAATAAATAATATGATATTTTTAAATTTTTTATAATTTCGAGAAAATATTTTTCACCTAAATTTTTCAGGAAAAAACTTTTCTGAAAATCAAGTCAAATTTTTATTTGAATGAAAAATATTTTTTATTAATTAATTTTTTTAATAGCAAATAAACAAAATAAAATTTTAAAAAGTGAATTTTCTGAAAAGTGACATCCATAATCATTATTGTTTTTTAAAAAATTATTACCCGCAGCAGAGAGGGTTAAATAAACTGCTCTTCTTTTACACGACATTGACATCGTATTTATCATCAAAACCACCAACACTTTGCCATAAAAAAAAAGACAAATTGCAAATTCCAAAACTGTACCTGCTCCCGTAACGACTTAAAAGGGAGGCCAAGTCAATCAGCTCCTCTTCCAATCCCATTTCCAATTTTAAGAATGAAAGACTCAAATTCGCGAGAGATATTAGAGTCAGAGATGGAATCCATGGACTTACGAAGCCAGGAATCGACTGATCAGGTTGAGTTAGATAGTGAGTTGCCACCAGAGAAGGAAGTCATAACCGACGACTGGAGAGACGCCATCAACAAGGTGGTCCCCGCTGTGGTGGTTTTGCAAACCACCGCGTGTCGCTCCTTCGACACCGAACTTCCTTCCTCGGGGTCCGCCACTGGGTTTGTTGTTGATAAGAATCGCGGTATCATTCTCACTAACCGACATGTGGTCAAGCCTGGTAATTTCTACTATCACTACTCGATCATTCTTCTTGTTGTGATTGTGCTTGTTGATCGTTGAATTCTTTTTGCTTTTCTTTATTTTTGGTTATTAAAAAAAACGCGGGAAAAAGGGTAAGATTGGTATTATGCGAATGATTGAAGTGGATTTACTTTATTGCCCTTGATATTTGTGTTATTTTTCTTTTTGGTTAAAAATCTGTGGTTTTGTGATTGCAATTTTCTCTCGTCGATTATTCGTTGATGAGGTTGGTTGTTTGGGGAACGTGACAGAATGCTTAACGAGGAAAACATTTTGCATTATGAATTTACATTTTTGCCTTTTCAATTTTTGTTTTGAGTTTATTTTCTTAAATATACTTTTGATAATCTATATGAATTACTTGTTTAATTATTTGTTTTTGGAATGTAAATCCTAATTATTATTTTTTTAAATTTTTTTTCAATTATGATGGTTGTGGTGTTGTAGGCCCTGTAGTTGCCCAGGCTATATTTGTCAACAATGAAGAAATTCCAGTGTATCCGATTTACAGAGACCCTGTGAGTTTTTATTTTTTGTATTTTATTTGCATATTGTAAAGACTACAAAAATGGGGTTTGTTTAGTTTTGCATAACATGAGTTACACTAATATACTATGTTTCTCCAATTTCTATCAGGTTCATGATTTTGGATTCTTTCGTTATGATCCTAGTGCAATACAATTTCACAAGTATGAGGAGATTCCTCTTGCCCCAGAAGCTGCTTCTGTTGGGCTTGAAATCAGAGTTATCGGCAATGATAGCTGCGAGAAGGTAGTCATTACTTCTCATTTTGTTATTTATTTGTTTACCAAAACTTGTATATGAGAATTTGCACCTTTAAATTTGCTAGTTGGTTGGGGTTTTAGTACTTATTTAGGTTTTGAGAGTCAAGTTATTAGTTTCTAATTAGTGCTGGTAACATCAATTTCATAGGTTTCCATTTTGGCCGGTACCCTTGCTCGTTTGGATCGAAATGCACCTACTTATAGAAGGTATAGCAACTTCACTAATCTTTTGCTTGAATCCCTTGCTAAAAGTTGCAAGTTGTTATTATATGTAGATGACTTCATTGTCCATCATGCTATCTATGAGTGATGATTATAGGGATTTTGTGTGATTTATCATGTTGCGTGATTTTTTTTAGCTAATATGTATCTCCAGAAAGTTATAACTGTACGTGGGTAATAAATCATGTATGTGTTTGCAAGGAAAAAGGTCACGCATCCCCACATAATAGTAACAGCTAACTAGATGAATTGGTTATAAGCTCGCCCTTGGAATGTTCCATAAAGTATTTATTTCTGAATTGCAAGTGGAGTGATGTTAAATTTTCTAGCTTTACTTCTATGGTTTTATTTGGCACATCTTATCTCTTCAAACTATACTTGAACAATAAGTTAGTATCATAGTGTTAACTAGTCCATGATATTTGGAAACTCAGTCAACCGACCTGTAGATGCTTAATCATAAAGATTAACAATGACTATTGTTTGGTGCAGAGATGGTTATAATGACTTCAATACCTTCTACATGCAAGTAAGTAGTTTAATTCATCATGCTGGCAATCTTAGGCAAACAGTTATCTATGGCTTGAATCATTTTGAATTCAGAATCGATAATTCATTTTCCTTTTATTATTAGTTTGACACTTTGACATTGGTGCCTTTTAAAGATGAAGTCTGAACTGATTTAGGTTTCATTTAATGGTTTCTTACTGCCCTAGTTTGGCATATCCCTTTCTCCTTTCCTTATAGTTGCATGGAAGATTTATTCAGTGGTTGTAACCACTGAAAGATCCATATCTTGCTGTTTATTGTTGACAGCCATTTTTTTCTTTTGTTATTTCAAATTGCCTTTATACATAAAAAATATAAAATTAAAACATATGCAGTGATACTTCTAATGTCCAGCTCAGTGTGAGCTTGTTATCTACTCCGACGAATATTCCCTGGTTCAAGCAGTTTGGTACCATCACAGGTAGTAACTGAACCACCTACTAGTCCCTACTCTAAGATCCTTATACAAGGTTATGACTCTGAGGGATAAGCCTAAATCTTATGAGTAGCAGATTCCAAACAGTCAATTGGTTCTTTATGTGCAATAAAACTTCTCCAAATAAACCATTTAATAAACTGTTCTTTAATATTTGTTTCACTTTAATTTCAGGCGGCCTCCGGAACTAAGCGTGGTTCTAGTGGTTCCCCGGTGATTGATAAGCAAGGGAGGGCTGTGGCCTTGAACGCGGGGGGCAGTGTATCATCTTCATCAGCCTTCTATTTACATTTAGAGAGAGTATGTTATTATTTAATGGCTTAATGCATTATGGTCTGTTTAAGTTTTCATCTGAAATGGATGGTAACTCATGCAGCAGGGTGTCTAATGAAAATTCAAGTCTTCCATTCTTTGTTACTTTGGTTTGCAATATATGAAGCCTTTAATTTTACATAAGCACCTGATTTTGAATAAAATTATGTGTTTCCTGGGCACTGAATCACATAATTACTTGATCTGCAGGTTGTTAGGGCATTGACATTTCTCCAGAAGTCCAAAGATGCTTGTAAAAACAAATGGGAAGCAGTTTCTATACCTCGTGGCACCCTTCAGGTCTGTAGTTGATGTCACTTTCATGCTTCTTGAAGGCTTCAAGTATTATACTGCATTATGCTAGAACATAGATGGAAATTTTGCATTTGACATTAGGCCAGATTTCTTTTAATGCTAACTACGTGGAAAAGATCATATTTGGCAGTAAAACTATACTTTGTTGGAAGATGAAAACATTAGCCCCCTTGCTCTGTAGTCCTTCATTCTGTTTTATCAAATAAAAACTAAGCTAATGTCTTAAAAAGTCTTGAAAATAGTTTTCAATAAAATGTTTTGGTCCCCTGCAATGGTAATAAATTTATCATCCCACCTTTTGGTTTTAGCAATATGGATGCTTTGCTTTTTTATCCTATTTGTATGTTGATTTACAATATGGATTTTTCTTTTCCTTATAATTTCACGTGAGTTTAGCTATTCATGATATAGGTAACGTTTCTCCATAAAGGATTTGATGAGACACGCCGGCTTGGTCTTCCGAATGAAACAGAGCAGGTATTTCTTCCTTGCATAGAATTGTTAAGAATAATGGCGGGTGGCTCATTCTGCTGTCTTGTTTAGATGGTGCGGCAAGCCTCTGCACCAGGTGAAACTGGAATGTTGGTTGTTGACTCTGTGGTGAGCACATTTTTGTGTTTTTTAATTGAAGATTGTCAAAGAACTATCTTTATCATTCCTAATATCATGAACTTCTTCAGGTGCCATGTGGGCCAGCTGATAAGCAATTGGAGTCAGGGGATGTGCTTGTGCGTGTGAATGGGGAAGTAAGTTATGCATTCAATCTCAGACCACTGAATCTTGATCCATTGCAATGAATAATCTTGATGCATTGCATGTAAATCTCTACATTGATTTTATAGCTGACTTGCCATTATATATACAAGAACATGATAGTATTTTCTCTGTTTTTTCTTGTCTTTTATTGTCTATTTTGTTTTCCCTGTATGTCCTCTTCTTTCCTTCTTTAGATATGAGATTTATATATGCTTCCCCCCCCTTTTTTCTTTAACACACTTGTCTATGCATGAGAATCAGACTTCTCTACCATACATTTACCTAGTCAACATTCAGAGGCTGCACTTATTTATCATTTTTAGGTCAGGACAACTTTCTATTGTTTGGGAATTGTCCAAAGACTAGGTTAAACCAAAGGTAGCATCTTGGTTAGTTGATTTACATGCAATCCAAAACACCATGGTTAACCCTTAATAGTCAAATGGGCAGGTCCAGCTTAGGCTTTAAAATCACTGGTGGGAGTTCTTAACGTGCTTTACTTGACTTTTCCATTTCTCATGTATCCAAAGGATTTTGACTGGGATCATGTAGAAGATGATACTACTGAAATAGAGAATCTCTTTTTATCTACATCTCCTGTAGTGATTGATATGTTGATTTTTGTTTTTGACAAATGTCTTTATTGCAGGTGACTACTCAGTTTTTAAAATTGGAGGCATTGCTTGATGACAGTGTTGACAAAAAGATCGAATTACAGATTGAAAGGGGTGGCACATCATTAACCGTTAATATAGTGGTAAAACTTACTCTGGACATAATTTGATTTTGTTAATAATCAAGTAAAATTTCCCACTGCCTTTAATTTCATTGGAAAATATGCTGTAAGCAGTTGCTTTCTAGTATAACTACTCATTATCTGGACTGGCCTTCGTCTAATGGTGAAACACATTGGTTTGCTTAGAAACCATACCTGTATTAAAAGTTGTGCATTGGCTTAGAAATAAAAGTTAAAAGATTCAATTAGAAATAAATGGAAAAATTCACGCACACTTGGTGAACACGTCAAGATGTTAGATGTCAATTTCCATGTTATATATATTTAACAGATCTAATAGAAGCACTTGATTAGAAAACAAATAGAAGGTACACATGCTTAAATAACAAAAATAAAAGCAGTAACACTCAAATAGATAAAATCAAAAAGTTGGCACACCAAACATGTAACAATCTCCGAAATAAAGTATCACCAATTAAATCAGTTTTTTAAGTGCTTCTCCGAGGCCTATGGAGATAACTGTTAGAAACGAGAGTGAAATAGATGGCATCAAAGGTATAGCAATAGGTAATTTTGTAATCCATTTAGTGTTTTGGACTTCTCCACTAATGTGTGAATTTACTTTATCTAGTACATTTTCTAATATTCTAAGTTTGTGTTTGTATTGTATTGTGTCCATATGTTCTATCAATGTCCGTCCTTGATAGATTCATGTCCAAGTCTATCCTGGTGTAGGTACATGGTCATATTGCTCTCCTGGGATCACTTGTATTCCATGTTGCTTAGGTGTATGGAGAAAAACTAGTATGCTTATGCGCCTATGCTGCAGGTTCAGGATTTGCACTCGATAACTCCTGACTGCTTCTTAGAAGTAAGTGGTGCAGTGATACACCGTTTGTCTTATCAACAGGTTGGTTGGGTTTATTCATCTATTAATCATTTATTTATTTCAGTTAGCATTGTTTGTGAAGCAACTAAAAGTGTTTGCAGTTCTTTTTATTGTGTTTGAACTATGTGCTCTTGCTCATCATTTTCATCATTTTAACGCGTGCAACTTTGTAATTGAATCAGGCCAGAAACTTCTGCTTCCAATGTGGTCTTGTATATGTTTCGGACCCCGGGTCAGTTTAATCAAGATATCTGTGTTTTTTTTTTTTTTTTAATTTGATTGAGTTTACGAATTCCATGAATCATCTCCTGTATTTTTTTGTTTCCCTGAATGAAATTGACAAATTCAAGGCAAAATAGAAGTGTTTTTGTTGAGTAATTTGATGGGCTTTTAGGGAGAAGGAAAACTGTGTGATGACTCTTTGATGCTTGTTTTTAAGGAAACCATGTAATAGCAAAGGGGCCATTTCTTTTTACATGATAAGAATTTGTACATTTTGCAGATACATGCTATCTAGGGCTGGCATTCCTCGTCATGCCATCATTAAGAAGTTTGCCGATGATGAGATATCACAACTTGAAGATGTAATCTCTGTTCTGTCTAAGCTATGTAGGGGTGATAGAGTGCCATTGGAGTATATAAGCTACAGGGATCGCCATCGAAGAAAGGTAATGCGTTAAATGTGCTGATGTGCAGCATGACATTGCCTGCACTGTTTTTTGTTTTTTTTTTTGTTTTTTGGTTGTGTAGGTTTAAGATATCTAATCTTTGATGAATCGATTCTTGTAAATTGTACCATATTCCATGAAAATGAAAGACTTACCATTCATTTCCATAAATCAATAAATTAGAAAATTGTGTTTAAAGCACCATGGGAAGTGAAAATATCTGATATTTAGAATAGAATTGTGAATGATAATCTCTCTGCAAGTGCACACTACTTTTATTTTGATTAACAAATTTAGGATGTTGGAATTTTTTTTCTTAACTCTTGTGATGGCCGCAGTCTACCCTGGTCACAATTGATCGCCATGAATGGTACAATGCTCCGAAGATATACACACGGGATGATAGTTCTGGTTTATGGATGGCAAGGCCTGCTATTCAACCGACCACCCTGCAGTTGTCACCTTGTAGTAGCAATGTCACTCGAGGTCTAAACAGCCAAGCATCTTCATTGAATAGTGAATCAACTCCTGCTGAAGGTACGGATCAAGCTAACAACCAGGAGTTGGCACATGATATTATGAGAACGGAAGCCGGTTATGAACATATTTCTGAGGAGGCCCATTCCAGGGATGAGTGTGATGTTAAAACTAATAAGCAACAGGTACAGGGGAACTTGTCCTCTGATGAAATTGCAGTTGCTGACCGTTCCTTGCTTGAAATTGGAGAAATGAAATTGGAGACTCCAGGTACCACAGAAATTACAGTTTCGAATGGCTATGAAGGTGCAATAGCAGCAGCAACTAATGCTTCATTTGCGGAATGTGTGGTGGAGCCCACTCTTGTAACATTGGAGGTAATCTGTGACAAGTTTTATCTTCCTATTGTCACCAATCAGCTGTCTAAATGCCTCGGCTTATAGTCAACCATCTTGTGAAACCTCCATATTTGTTTCTGGTATTGCTTTATGAACTTTCTCCTATAACGCTGCTACATAACATGACAATAATGAAATTAGACATAGCCTTCAAAACTACTGTGCTTTGTCTCTTTACTGAGAATTTATCTGTTTGTTAGTGATTTTTCTTATTTAGAAATCAGATTCTAGATATGCTTTATTCTGTGTAAGTCTGAACAGATTTATGTTCTCAATTATCAAGTCAAAGATACGTCATCATCTGATCAGTGTCTGTTATGAACATCTCGCTGATAAAAAAAGAGACAAGGAATGCTGAAATTGGATATCAAATTAGATATTTATACTTGCAGGTCAATGTGCCGCCATCATGTTTGCTTGATGGCATCCATTCAGTGCATTCTTCTGGGACTGGTGTTGTTGTTCATCATTCTCAAGACATGGGATTGGTTGCTATTGACAAGAACACCGTTGAAACATCTGCATGTGATGTGATGCTGTCATTTGCTGCTTTTCCTATCGAGATTCCAGGGGAGGTAAACATTTTCGAAGTAATGCCATGAAGTTATTATAAACCATTGAGGGTATATCAATTACTGCCTATACTTCATTGCAGGTTGTCTTTCTTCATCCTGTTTACAATTATGCTCTTGTTGGTTATGATCCCTCTGCTCTGGGAGCTGTTGGTGCTTCTATGGTTCGTGCTGCTGAGTTACTTCCTGGTAGGTTTGGCTCTATGTATTTATTCCCAGGTGATATTATATGATCCCGTAGAACTTATTTTCTTTTTAAATTCTGAACTTCTACCTTATTTAGGTGCTTGCTTTCACCTTTGATTTTCAGTAGTGGCATATTCTTCTCATCGTTGAGGGAGGAGGATCAAGGGTGAGGGCTTCTATTAGACTGCAAAAAAAGTCAAGTAGAGCCAAATACTATTTGTTCAAATTTTGCAGAGAGTTAAGAAACTCAAATTTATCTCTTTAGAGATTCAGCTTGAGCTTACCTCGGTCAATTTAGATCCAAGTCCAAGTTCAAGCTTGACTTGTTTATGCAAGCCACAACATTGAAAACTGACAGCTACCTTGTATTTGTTAGTCAATACCACTACTATTCTGAGTAGCAGTGCTGGGAAAAGCTTGAGCCCATAGAAACATGCTAGTTAGTGAAAACAATGAGTCACATCCATGAATGTTCAATCTTGGTTCATTTCTTTAATTAGTCCTGGATTGATGAATCCTTTAATCTCAGCCTTTTTTTGCCTATTTTATTTGTGTTAGTGTGAGTGATCTTTCAATTTTCTCTCTCCAAGTAAACTGAAAGTAGATCCAAGCTATTCACTGTAACGATCATCCTTGTGCTTTTTGAGACAGAGCCTGTGTTATGTCGTGGAGATCCAATATATCTGATCGGGTTAAGTAAAAATCAACGAGCAAAGTCTAGGAAATCAATTGTGACAAACCCTTATGTCGCATTAAATTTTGGCTATGCTGATCGTCCACGGTATAGAGCAATAAATATGGAAGTGATTGAGCTTGACACTGGTAAGAGAATAAATTTGAATTTCCCAAGATCGTGTTTATATTTAGATTTAGTGTCTTATTTTGTTCTGTATTTCAGATTTTGGTAATGCATTTACTGGTGTGCTATGTAATGAGCATGGAAAGGTTCAGGCTATATGGGGGAGCTTTTCAAATAAGGTTTTCACCACTAATCTACTTGTCATGATTTGCCTTATTATGATAGTATGTAATAACCTTGAATCTTCATTTTCAGCCAAAATCTAGTCACACTACATCAAAGGATCATCAATTTGTTCGAGGTGTCCCAATCTACATGATTAGCCAAGTACTTGACAAAATCATATCTGGTGCAAATGGGGCTTCTATTCTCATAAACGGTGTCAAAAGGTCAATGCCACTTGTTAGGACTTTAGAGGTGGAACTTTGCTCTAGATTGCTTTCAAAGGCCCGGAGTTTTGGTCTTGGTGATGAATGGATCCAAGTATGTCTTCTTCCTAGTAAAATATTTCTGTTCTTTCATCTCTGCTTGTGCCCAGAGAATGCATATCAATCTTAGCTTGCCACTCTCTCATGTTTCTTTTATTTTGTTTGCAAATGAATGTGTGTTAACATTTTCATGGAAAATTCTTTCAATAAAAATCATGAAAGTGATGGTCTTAAACTTGAGCTTTTGAGAGTGAGCATTTTCCAATCTTAATCTTGTTTTAATTGAATATTGTTTCTGGTAATAGAATATTGTTTCTGATAATATAATGTCTTTCAATTGGTTTTTGTCCTGGATAACTGCTCTCTTGAACTTAACATGCTTTGCAGAAAAATGCTGTAGTACAACGTTGTATCATTATTCTGAACATCAAAACTTGACTGATATTTTACTGTAGAGACTTGTAAAGAAAGACCCAATGAGACGACAAGTTTTGCGTGTTAAAGGTTGTTTGGCTGGATCTAACACTGAGAATCTATTAAAACAAGGCGATATGTTGTTGGCAATCAACAAAGAGCCAGTTAGTTGCTTCCAAGACGTAGAAAATGCATGTCAAGCATTAGAGAACTGTGTTGACAGTGATGGGAAGCTTAAAATTACAATTTGTCGGCAGGTAAGTTTATGCTCCTAAAACCTGATAGAGGTATCATTATCTTGTGTTTGACATGTTATTATAACTATTATTTCTCGTCTGGTTTGTGAAGTATTTTAGCTTGTTTGGTATAATCTCTGATGTTGATGTAAGTAAATTGATCTGATGCCCTTTTCTGTATGGCTTGCTAGGGAGGTGAAGTTGATCTACTTGTTGGAACAGACATTAGGGATGGTAATGGTACAACACGAGCAGTAAATTGGTGCGGCTGTCTTGTTCAGGATCCTCATCCAGCAGTTCGTGCCCTTGGATTTCTTCCTGGTGAAGGTCATGGTGTCTATGCAGCAATGTAAGAATTTTTCTTTGGGTCCTAAAAGTTCTATTTCTTTCTTTTAAAAAAAAAACTTATTTTTTTTTTCTGTTTCTTGATGTTGAGAAAAGAGTTACCTTTGCAATGTTGGAAAAATAAGAATATAGCCTTACAGTTACAGTCTACATGATGTGAATGGAAATGGACTCGAAAATTTTGCTAATTACTTGCAAGATGAACTTAGTAATGATATGTTTATGGCTGTTTTGCTGGATACAGTCAATATAAATTTGTCATGAAAGAATAATGGTCTTCAACAAAGGAATTCCTACCCAATTTCAATCAGAAGTCAACCAATGTCAGAGGAATGGCATCATTCTAACTATTAAGTTGTCCTGCATATTTTCCCCAATGATAATCAACCACATAAGACTGCAAATGTTGATCTTATTGAATACATATTTGACATTTTCTCAATTTCATAGGTGCTGCCGTGGAAGTCCTGCAGATAGATATGCTCTAGGTGCTCTTAGATGGATTGTTCAAGTCAACGGAAAACCCACTGCTGACTTGGATGCTTTTGTAAATGTGACGAAGGTATGGCCACTCATGTAATTTTTTTGTGTGGAGTTGTTTTTTATAGAATGCATCTGCAATCAGTGCATTTGCTTCCATCCAAGTGGAAACCGCAAATTCTTAAAAACAATAGAATATATGGAAAGCTATGAAGTAAATTAGGAAAAAGGATAAAGAATACAAGGAACAGAAACAGTTGATTAAAACAAATTGACTTTTAGCTTCGAGTTCTTTCATAGTGTCTTTTGTTGCGGGAACATGATGACTGTTTTTTGAATATGGGTTGTAGGAAGCAAGGAAATGCGTGTGCATTATATCTTCATTAGATTTTTTTTTCCTTTCAAAAAAGGAAAAAAGAAAAGAAAAGAAAGAACAAGAATAAAGGCATCATTACATTTTGGTATCTATTTACTAAAGCTATGATACAAATCACACTTTTGAAGTCTGAATTTGGGGGATGCGACTCTTTGAGCACAACATTATGTAACCCACAAGATACCACCAGTACATGAAAAACTATGTGTGTGTGTATTTTTACCATGACAAGCATTGTGAATAGGAGTACCTTTTGTGAGCCAGTGGCATATTTCTTCAAAAATTGGAATGTCCTTTGTGGAGCAGTTCACAACTTTCATGAGAAGTTCACTTAAGAATCTTCTAAATAAGACTCTCAAGAGACAAACAGTGGGAGTAGACTAGTACTAGCATGCTAATTAGTTTCGCTCCTCAAACATTTTTTTTATGATACTCTCTAATTTCTCTGTACTTACATCTCGGAATATGCATTAGGAGTACAAGAATAATTGATCGGGGAACTATCCTGCATGCTTTGTTAGTATTTATTTCACTTTGTACTGTATTACATTTATCAGGGATTACGATATGATGAGTTCGTTCGTGTAAAGACCATCAATCTGGATGGGAAGCCACGAGTGCTAACGTTGAAGCAGGACTTGCACTACTGGCCTACATGGGAGTTGAGGTTTGATCCGAACACCGCTAGGTGGCGGAGAGAGACAATAAAGGCTTTAGATTGCAATAATGAATAAACAGATTGTTCTGATCTCACTTCATGTTCTTTCCTGGAATGTTTATTGCACGTGCAACACTGCTTCAAGAGCGTCAATGGTCCACGAAACAGTTGGTGATTTGCACTTCAATTAGGTCACGCTCTTTAATTGGTTGAGACTTCTTTTGACAGGCAAACATGCCTGTTTTAGTGATGTGTAATAACAGTCTTGAAAAATAATTGTACTTTTAAGACAACAATGCATATGGTATTTCATCAATTAAGTGAAGTTTCTGTATTTGAATGGAAAGCTGATGAGAGGCCAGCTATAATAAGAACAAAAGCGAATGTTTTATTTTGTGATTGTAAATTTTTTGTATATATTTTTATTTATCAAGAAGCTAAATAAAAAATAGATTTGGAAAAAAAATATAATTCCATTGGAGTTTATAACTTGATTTATAAGTTTGATATTTTAGCCTGAGTTATCCAGTTTATAAATTTGACAAGTTCATCCATTGAGTGCATATGTTTTTTTAGTTTTTAGTTTGTTAATTATTTATAAGTTGTTTTTTTTCTTAATAGGAAATAAATTGCATGCTTTATTATTATTAATTTTTTGCTTTTTTTAGTGTTATTATTATCTTAAATAAGTTTTTAATTTTAAGTTGATCAATTTTGTTATTATATATTTTTATTATATAATTTAAAAAAATTATAAAAAAATAAATTATTAAACTTAATGAAGTTTATAACATAGTTTGTTTAGAGACTGAGATCGATCTAGTTTGTTATTGTTTCAATAGTTTTTTTGATAAAAAAATTATTAATTTAGAGTTTTGTTAAAAGCTAAGTAATGTTTTTACCCGTCATTAAAATTATATTTAGATTTATAAAATTAATCAATTTAATTTGAGCTAACTCTGCGTGATTTAATTTAAAAATTAAGTCAGGTAAAAAGTTAGGTTATAAAATTTCAAAATTGATATATTAAGCTTAGTTTAATAATATAGTAAAAAAAGTTCTTTATGCTTTAATATTTATTTTATATTTTTAAAAATTTATCCAACTTAAATTCTTTATGCTTTAATATTTATTTTATATTTTTAAAAATTTATCCAACTTGTGGCATAATACGAGTAAATGAACTAGGTGGATAATTTATACTTTCATATTTTCTTTTAATGTGACTTGATCTATGACATGAGAGTGTAGTTGTTGGATGTGATTATGGATATGAATTGAGAAAAAGAAAAAGTTGGGGTTAATGAGTTCATGAGTTATTAAAAAATTCAATTGGGTTTTCTGCAATTCAACTTACGTGAATTTCTCATATTAAATGTGGTTAAATAGTGTTATAAAGAATGAAAAAAAACAAATGTTGAAAATTAAAGGGTATACAAGTTGTGGATGTAAATATCAAAGGTGTTTCTTATCCCATAATTGACTGAGACTTGGAAGTGTTTCTAACTGAGTTATTTTTTAAAATATTTTTAATTTATTTTTAATTTTTTTATCAGCATATCAAAACTATTAAAAAAACTAATTTATATTTTTAAGTTAAAAGTATTTTTGAAAACTTTTTTTTATTTAGATTTTTAACTATTTAGGGTGAGGGTCACCCCATTTCCTTGTCAGCACTTCTTTCTTTAAGTGGAATGCCTTTTATTGATAGATTTACAGACGATATTATAATGGAATTAAAAATAAAATATCATACGATGACGTGATACTTTTTACCAACATAATGACTGATGGAATGCCCGACAGAGTAATTTTGTCAATAAATCCATTAATAATATTTAATTTATAACTTGACGATTCACCCTCCTCTTGCCATCCCCCTTTTCTCCTTATCTCTTATGCATTTTTTTTGCAACAACTAGCCACCCCACCCCCACTTAATCTCAACACAAATTCAACCTCACACAACAAATTCAACCACCACAATATTTGGTTTGTCAACATCTGTGTTCTGATTTAAATTTTATTAAGGATTCTCCACTATAAATAAGAAAATCTACCTTTTTTTATTTGAACATAATTTTTAAATGTTATTTTTTTTGTATATTTTTGTAGTATATGTATTTTGTTTAAAAATTATCATGAAAAAGTTTATACATTTTAATTATAAATATTTCCAAGTATAAAAATATAAAAAAATAAATTTAATGTTTTACATGCTAATATTCATTTTTTTATTTTAAAAACAATGAAAAACTTGTGAAGAAAAACTATGGAGAATATTTAAAATGTGTTTTTCAAACTCAATATAAATTTAAGAAACTTAAAAAAATAGTTTTGTTTTCTTTATATTTGACTAGAAGTTTAATTTTTTTTTATAAAAAAACTCCAATCTTATTTCTAAGACCCATGTTTTGACCCAACAGATCTAAGCCCAAAGTTCAACAAAAAACCAACCCAACTAACCTAAGTATTTAAAGAAAAGGTTGCTAGAATTTATATTTCTCTCTTTTCTTTCTTTCTACCTCACTTCCTCCCAACAAGTAAGTATCCTTATCTTTTATTATTTTTTATTAAGAGATTTATGGAAGGATTTAGGAAGTGTTTAGGGTTTTTTATATTGTTTTAGTGATTGAAGGATTTAAGAGTTTGAATTGATGTTCTAGGGTGTTAGTTGGTTTAAAATATACTGATTAGATATCTTGAATTTTAAGCTTGAAGATCAAATTGTGTGTTTTGGGGTTTTACAGTGATGAAGACTGACAAATTGGAATTATAAAAATCTCGATCAACTAGTCGACCGGTTGACTGAATCGGTTGACTGGTTGTTGTGAGTCGACCGGTTGGCTTGTGGTGGCGGTCGATCGGTTGACCTAACAGTTGGGGCTAATTGTGTTTATTAGGTTCGAGCAGTTTGGATTATGTTCGGGATCGATCATGTGAATCAATTCAACTTTATAATTATGTTTTGGTCTCTAAGCTTAGAGTTTTAATCTTTATGTTATTTTTCTTCGAGTTGTTTTTGAGTGTTTTCTGTATCCATTATAGGTTATATTGACATTTTTTTTAATTATCTTTAATAGTCTTTAATTCTGCATCCGTTTGTCTTTTGCTTTTGTTTTCTGGTGAGTAAGATAATCTTTAGTATGAATATAATATAAATAATATATGTGTTTTGATTATGTTATGAGTACAATTGATTAATTCTTGAATATTTATATATGTTGCTTTAT
Organism: Populus deltoides; assembly: GCA_015852605.2. NCBI lineage: Eukaryota > Viridiplantae > Streptophyta > Magnoliopsida > Malpighiales > Salicaceae > Populus > Populus deltoides. The sequence continues at coordinate 15,904,736 of CM027573.2, forward strand.
TATCTAAGTACTCATCTATTCTTGGATTTACACTCGCAATCTATTGAATTTAAATTTTATTCGATACAACATTCATTTGCTTTGATAATGATGCAAATATTTATTATGTCTTGATATAAGATTTGTTAGTAATTTCATACTAACGGAGAGTTATTAGTCCATATGCATATAATATTTTATATACCTAGTTGGTGAGAGAGGCACTAGCCTGTGGCAACTGACATTCCCATAGTGGTCACCTTCAGGTGCCATCTAATTTGTGACATGTATTTCATTATCTTATGTTAATATTCTTAGTATGTATATCCATATCAAGATATGTACAACTTGTAAATTATTAATATCTAAGATGTATATTAAATGTTATTATTTACTAAATTGGTTGAACTCACCCTTGCATTTTAATATTATTTAAGGTTATTAACTTTTGCTAGCAGGTCAATCTTTGATTGAGAGTTCCTGCTACCTTGTTTGTTGGTATGCCTTTTTAGCTTCCGTGAGGCTTTTCTTTTTTATTCGATATTTTAGACGCTTCATTATTACACTACTTTATTTAAATTTGAATTTTGACAATGTAATAAGTATTATGGATTATTTGTTTTTGTTTCATTTGATGATAAGGAGTTTTTGAAGTATCATTTGATATATATGTTCTTAGGCTTAGCATAAGTGGAGTGTCCTTATGACACCACTCTTGCATTGCTAGTCATGGACCCGGGATTCAGGTCGTGACAAAGGTGGTATCAGAGCCAGGTTTTGTTAAAACCCCTGTAACTTGGTTTAGTTAAAACCCCCGTAATATGTGGAACTTAGGATCCATTTTGTCTTGTTGCCATTCCTCTCTAAATTCTTTAATCTCATGTTAAGTTTGTCTTCCTTAAACTCTTTTATAGTTATGTTGATATACATGCATTCTTTTCGGAAAATACCAAGAGCCAGACGTGTAGTTAATGCTGACCATGTTGGTAATTGTTGTATATGTGCGGCGTCGCAACGATGATCCTCTTAGGTCTGGATGGTCAAGAATGGTGTGGGAATAAAGGACAAGGAATTCTTGTCCTTTATCAATAACAAAAGGGAATGAGAGTCGTCACCTAGTATTTTTGGTTACTAGAAACCCTAACTGGTCTCAGAGTCTAAGAAAAGGGACTGATTGCGTAAAGGGAAGGTATTAGTACCCTTAATATGCCTTACCTGAGATAAGCTGTATTGTTTATCTGTCTCATATAAACTAAGAAAATATTATATTTTCTAACTGTTGGTCTATTTATGGTTAAAGAAAAGTCCTTCCAAGTAAGAAGGTTATTATCTTATCAGATTAAAAATCTAACCGTTCTAATGCCAAAATAAAAATAAATAAAACTATCTTTTTATTTAATATCAGGAATACATCTTACGTATAAATTCATAATCCCATATACTACAAAAAAAAAAGATTTTTTAGTGTTTATGAATTTAATATAGGGAATATATCTTACATATAAGTTCATAATTCCATATATTAAAAAGAAACAAAATAAATTTGTTGGTATTTTTGAAATATATACCAAGTTCTCAAGATTTTAATAAATTGGTTATTAAATCCAAAATGCATGCAAATATATAGGACTATTTTTTATGATTTTTTAATATGATAAAATATGCAAGTATAATTTATTTTTGAGAGACTTGACCATATGTAAATTAAAATAGAAATTGTATTTTTGAAGGAAAGATTTTTTTTTTTGTTGTTTTTTTTTTATGGGAGGGAACCGATTAGTTTAATATAAAAAAAAACCTCGTGTGTCGGTTATAATTCCAAATATTAAATATGAAAGGGTGAAAATATGAAGAACTCAAAATTAAGTGCAAAAATGATTTAGTGACTAGACTAAGGCCTTGTTTAACAAAACCCAAATAACATGTTTTTATCAAACTATTTTAACCACAATGTTAATTCAAAACAAATAATTGCTTATCGACTTAAAACCAAAAAACACCAAACATCCAAAGATTTTATTAATGTCACCTACTACGTTCAAATTTCATGCTAAACAAATAAATCAGAGTGTCCATAAAATCATGTCATTATAACTTATGTACCGATATTAATTGTCCACAAAACAATCACAATCCCAAAAAAATAAACCCATAATTCAACGCAAATAATCAAGTCATTTCAAAATCAATAACACATATCAAACCAAAGTGTTCATAAGTCTAAAAAATATACACCATAATAAGCATTTGTCTCAAATTTTATAATATTTTCGCAATTTTTCCAAAAAATGAATTAAGGTTATAGATCGACCTTCTGACGCATTTAACATGTCCAAGAAATAAAGGAATCAAGTTTGGAGTCTTTTGAAGGTACAGGAGTAGCATCGGAAAGCCCTTGAAAATGGTGGAATAGTGGTGGCACGTGTATTTATGTTTTTGGTTTAAATACTTCAACTTAAAAGGATAACATAATATCTTTTTAATGTGGGATTTGAAGTCTTTTACTATATATACTCTATGTTCACAAGAAAAAAGTTACGTTTTTTCAATAATTCAACTTAAAAAGATAACATAATATCTTTTCAATGTGGGATAAAAAACTTTTTAAAATATTATTTTAAACTTCATTATTTACAACATATATAGCTTATATTCACATGGATTTTTTCTTAATTTTTTCATATGAAATATTAAAACTTTAAATATATTTTAAAATTTTTTTGGGTTAACCCATGAAACCCGGAACCCGGCCTCTTAGCCGGGTCAACCCCGGGCTGGATTTGATAATTATAATTCTTACAACAACATTGCTGTGTTGTTGGTTATGAACCTAGGATTTGGGCAGTACATTATTATTATAGTATATTATCTTTTCTAAATCGCTACTGACCTTTGCAAGAAATTTCTCAAATGCTGTCTGGCAGACTCCTAAGACTTTTCACAGATGAATCCAAATTCGACAAGTCGAGAGTGGTGCCCAATTGATGAGGGCAAATTACATAAGCTTTTACAAGAGGAGAGGTCTAATTTAGCAAATCTGGTGCAGTATTTAATGGGGTAAGGTAACCAAAATACAATACCATGCCAGATTTAGAACCTCAAGATTTGGGACTTTAGACAAGTATGCATTAACTAAGCTCAGCTTCGTGAAGGAATTGAGGTTCATTAATGTGAAATTCATTAGTGGCTGTAAAGTAAACGAGGCAAGGTAAGAATAGATAGATGCCCATCTATATTTTATAAATTAAGAAGAGGAAGCTAAAGCATACCGGATGTTGATTCCAAACGTGTTCAAGCTGACTAGCAGGCATTTTGAGTTCAACAAGTTTCTTTGGACGAAAATTAGTTGGCAACGATTTTAAAGGGAACCAACCCAGCAAAGAATCCTCAACTCATCTGAAAGAAATTGGAGGCCTTGAGAAAAGTGGATTCCGGTTGATTTCTAAAATGTCTATCTTCAATCTTTTAGGGTGTGGTTGCTCAGGCTCGTCAATATAATCTTTGGACAAACAGTGGATGGACTCCTTGAAAAAACAATGAGAGTTGATGCTCCAAAAGAACTCATGCTCCCTTTAAGAACTCATGCTCCCTTTTCAAAGGACTCAGCCTCTTTTCTTCATCTCCTTTGTTGTTGAAAATGAGATCACTCTGGACTCCACCTTTGGTTATCAAATGGCATTCACATCTAATATCAAAGTCACCATCATTCTGACAGGGGCCAAATGAAACAACAGCACAAAAAGTGAAACCCGAGAACTGATCAGTACTATTAGTATGATTCCTATGAGCTGGTAGCTTGATTTTTACTGAAGATCCTTCGGTACTTTTATAACTGAACCACTCTGGAACTTCCGACCCAAGCACACATAAGCAAACTCGAATTGGCTTACCAAGATATTCCTGCATAAAAGAGAGTGAGAATGTGAGATACAGATACAAAACTATCATGATTTTTATATATAAATCAAGATCAAGGGAGGAAGAATTCACCTGATTAAACAGTGATGTTGCAAAGTGTCCAATTCATAACCGGGTATCACACATAATTCTAATGCATGAATTCTGATCCGATTTGAAGCAACCGACAAAATTGAATTGCTGAGAAGCAGCTTCATACTCTTTCTCACCTTGTATGGATACACTTGCTACTGATTCTAGAGAGACGCAATCTGACGCAATTAAAACTTGTAGACTCGGTGGATTAAGCTCTAGTAAACGACGAAGCCTCTTGAAACCATCTAAAACGACTTTAATTAGCTTAGAAAGTTGCTTGATGTTTGCAGGTATCCTCTCAAAATGATTCCAAGATAACTTCAATGACATCAAAGAGCTTAAGCTGTCAGGAATTTCTAACATACCATAATCTCCTAAATTCAAAAATTAGAGAGCCTAATTTATTGGTGGATGATGCTATTTCTTCTACTTCTGCAGACCATCAGTTCAGAATCCATTCAACATAGAACAATCTTGTACTTTAAGCCATTCAAGAGATTCCAGATCATAGATGTTGTCTGGAAGGCTTTCTAGCTTTTTGCAAGGACCAAGATTAAGCTCTTTAAGATATTTCAACTAGGTAATGATGTTTGGTAGACTTTGCTAGTTCAGAGCAAGAGGCAAGATCAAGCGTCGCAAAAGATTTCAACTCGTTAATGTTGTTCGAAAGGCTTGCTAGTTTGAGCCATAATAAAGATGACACTTTACAAGACATTTCAAAAGTCTCCAATGTTGTTAGGAAGACTTGCTAGTTTTGATCAAGGAGAAAGATCAAGCTTTTGAAGAGATTTCAACTTGCCAATATTGTTTGGAAGGCTTGCTAGTTTTGAGCAAGAAGAAAGATGAAGCTCTACAAGAGATTTCAACTCGCCAATGCTGTTTGGTAGACTTACTAGTTCTGAGCAAGAATTAAAATTAAGCATCACAAGACATTTCAACTCGCCAATGTTGCTTGGAAGGCTTGCTAGCTTCGAGCAATAACTAAGATTAAGCCTTAACATACATTTCAACTCGCCAATGTTGTTAGGAAGACATGCTAGTTTTGAGCAAGAAGAAAGATGAAGCTCTAAAAGAGATTTCAACTCGCCAATGCTGTTTGGAAGACTTGCTAGTTTTGAGCAAGAAGAAAGATAAAGCTCTGCTAGAGATTTTAACTTGCCAATGCTGTTTGGCAGACTTGCTAGTTTTGAGCAAGAATTAAGATCAAGCATCACAAGACATTTCAACTCGCCAATGCTGTCTGGAAGCCAAGCTAATTCTGAGCAATGATGAAGATTAAGGGTCATAAGACATTTCAACTCACCAATGCTCTCTGGAAGCCATGCTAGTTTATAACAATAACCGAGATAAAGCTCTACAAGAGATTTCAACTTGCCAATGTTGTCTGGAAGCCATGCTAATTCTGAGCAATGATGAAGACTAAGCATCACAAGACATTTCAACTCGCCAATACCCTGTGGAAGCCATGCTAGTTTATAGCAATAACCAAGATGAAACTCTACTAGAGATTTCAACTTGCTAATACTATTTGGAAGCCATGCTAATTCTGAGCAATGATGAAGATTAAGCATCACAAGACATTTCAACTCGCCAATGCTCTCTGGAAGCCATGCTAGTTTATAGCAATAGCCAAGATGAAGCTTTACAAGAGATTTCAACTTGCCAATGCTGTCAGGCAGACTTGCTAGTTCTGAGCAATAATAAAGATTAAGCTTTGCAAGAGATTTCAACTCGCCAATGCTGTCAGGAAGACTTATTAGTTTTAAGCAATAACCAAGATCAAGCCTAGGAAGACATTTCAACTCGCCAATGCTGTCAGGAAGACTTGCTAGTTTTAAGCAAGATGAAAGATGAAGCTCTGCAAGAGATTTCAACTTGCCAATGCTGTCTGGAAGGCTTGCTAGTTTTGAGCAAGAAGAAAGATGAAGCTTTACAAAAGATTTCAACTTACCAATGCTATCCGGTAAACTTGTGAGTTCTGAGCAATAATTTAGATCAAGCATCTCAAGACATTTCAACTTGCCAATGCTATCTGGAAGGCTTGCTAGTTTTGAGCAGTAACCAAGATTAAGCTCTACAAGAGAATTCAACTCGCCAATGCTGTCAGGTAGACTTGCCAGTTCTAAGCAATAACAAAGATCAAGCCTCGAAAGACATTTGAGCTCACCAAAGCTATCAGGTAAACTTTCTAGTTCTGAGCAATAACCAAGGTCAAGTCTCGAAAGACATTTCAATTGACCAAAGCTATCTGATACACTTGCTAGTTTTGAGCAAAACTTAAGATCAAGTGTCGCAAGACAATTCAACTCGCCAATGCTGTCTGGAAAGCTTGCTAGTTTTAAGCAATAATAAAAATCAAGATTGTTAAGAGATTTCAACTCGCCAATGCTATTTGGAAGGCTCGCTAGTGCTAAGCAATGATGAAGTTTAAGCTCTTTAAGATATTTCAATTCGCCAATTTTGTCTGATAGACTTATTAGTTTTGAGCAATAACCAAGATAAAGCCTCGCAAGAGTACATTTCAACTCGCCAATGCTATTTTCAACTCGCCAATGCTATTTGGAAGGCTTGATAGTTTTGAGCAATGGCCAAGATTAAGCTCTATAAGAGATTTCAACTCACCAATGCTGCCAGGTAAACTTGTTAGTTCTGAGCAAAGCTCGAGATCAAGCATCGCAAGACATTTCAACTCACAAATGCTGTATGGTAGACTAGCGAGACCTTTGCAGTGGGTTAAATTCAATTTAACAAGTCGAGTGAGGCACCCAATTGACGAGGGCAAAGTACATAAACTCTCACATTTCCTAAGATCTAATTCAGTAAGTCTGGTGCAGTATTTAATAGAGGAAGGTAACTTAACCAAACTACAACACCATGCCAGATTTAGAACCTCAAGATTTGGAACTTTGGACAAGTCTGAATTAACTAAGCTCAGCTTCGAGGAGTAACTGAGGTTCATTAATTTCAAATTCTCAAGTGGCTGTACAAAAAAAAAAAAAAAAAAAAAAAGAGGCAAGGCAAGGCAAGGTAAAGAATAGATACAGGTTATGAATAATTTAAAAAATGTCCTATATTTGATAAAGAAGGATGCTAAAGCATACCTGACATTCATTCCAAAGTTCTTCGAGCTGGCTACAAGGCATTTTAAGCTCAACAAGTTTCTCTGGACAAAAATTTGATGGCAAGGATTTCAAAGGGTAATTATACCAGTAGAGAATCCTTAGCCCATTTGAAAGAAATTGAAGCCCTTGAGGAAGGCGAATCCTTGTTAGCTCATCTGGGGAATTTGGATTATGGAAATCGAACAATCTTAGATTATATATCCCATCAAATGCTGTAGGACTTAAGTTCATTTCTTTAGTTGCAGACATGTCGAGGGATATGGCTTCCACTTTTCCTGTCCCCTAATTACCAAAAGCAAAGAATAAGTTGCTGTACGAATTTGATTTTACAATTTTAACCAAGGCTACATCTCCTAGCTATTAACAAAAATGTCAAACAACAGTCAATTAATCACTTGGAACTGTTACCTGATGATTTGTTAATACATGATAGACATCCTCAGCCTCCCACAACCTGCTACGTCCTCTAGGATCAACGTTTTCTTGGTGGACAATTTGTCGCCCTAGTTTTTGCAGCATATCATGCATCCAGATCCTGTTGTCAATAATTTTTATGAGACAAATATCAGTGAGACGATCTATCCCACTTCTTTCTTGAAGATCTAGTGTTTGATGGAGAACATCCCTTCTGCACCATCCAAAGAAACATGCTATATCAAGAAATATTTTCTTTTCTGTCTGATTTAATTCATCAAAACACATTTCCAAACTTTTCTTAATGTCCTCGCCAATTTTTGTTCTTAGCTGTGCCACCTTACTTTCCCAGTATTCTACACTAGTCTTTTTGTATAGACTGGCACCTAAAGCCTCCAGAAATAATGGAATGCCTTCAACACAGCTTACCACACTTTTTGATAGCTCTGTATATCCTTGTATAGGATTATTTTGTCTGAAAGCATGCAAGCTGAAGAGTTCAAGAACATCGTCTGCATTTAAATTCTTGACCTCGTAAATGTCGTCTTCTTCGCATGCATTTATAAGCACTTGCCAATCTCTACTTGTCACAATGATTCTACTTCCTTGGCCAAACAAACCATCCTCTCCTAGTAAATCTCTTAAATCTAGAGAACTGTTGACATCATCAAGAACTATGAGGACCTTTTTTCTTTGAAGCATTCGCTTAATTTACGGGGGTAACACCTTTGTGCCTATGTTCAGATCTTTGTTCTCTAATACTTCACGAAGAATTTCCTGCAGTACATGAACTAGTCCATGCTTATGTGATTCTGCCATTACATTTCGGAAAAAGCAATGACATGAGAGTTTCGATGATATACAGCTTCAGCCGTTGTTGACTTGCCTATACCACCCAACCCCCATATTCCCATAATGATCACACCGGTTGATCCAAAGGATAGTAACGATTCAATGTCTTCAACGCGTGATTTCATTCCAATAATGCGTTTTGAATCAATTGAGGGTGCAGGCATATGCTGCAATTTCTTTTGAATGTCAGAAACAATTTCCTCGATTAGCTTGGTCTCATCCCTGCAGTGCATAATAAAAGAAGAACAAATACAGGCTAGTAAGTCCAATAAGCCACTAGAACCTAACTTTTTTTTTTTATTTTTTTTTTTTATCATAGCATCAAACACAGTATTGATTCTCGAACAAAATGGTTTACATATGCTGAGGTTTAATATGCTGTAACTAGTTAGAGTTACTATTGACATCGCTTTAACCTCAACTTTAGTTAGTTTATAACTTGTGTAAAGTCAAAGTAATGCTCTGGATTACGCACGAGGAAAAAAGAGAGAACAAGTGATTGAAAATATCTGCAGTTGAGAGAAAACACTTCCCTGTTCATAGTTGATTCTGTATAAAATTGCAGACGTCTGTTTTGTTGATTTAATCGAGTTTTCCATGTCCTCGATTACTTGTTAGTGATCCACCCATCCACCCAACAATACACACACACACACACACGCACGCACACCATACAGTCACTAAACAAAATAACTTACCTGATGACTTTCGAATCCCAGCCCTTGAGATTAGCTATTTCTTTCGAAGCATGTCTCCAACTCTCTACTTCTTGAGAACTGCAATCACTTTCATGCTTGCAAATTGCGTCTCCATAGCTCCCAGTCAGATCTTGAACATGGCTTGGATCAAGTTGGTGAAAAACTGGCAAAACCTTCTGTCCTTTGGTCTCCATGCACTCAAGAATCTTGGAGAGTTCCCTCAAACAGAAAGTGGAATCTGCATAATTTTCAGAGAAAATGACTACCGAAATATATGACTCTTCAATCCTTTCCAAGAGGGCAGGCTCAATCTTTTCTCCTCCATGAAGTTTATAATCGATGTAAGCATGAATTTGGTTTTGACACAAAGCCTTGTAAAGATGAATTGTAAAACTATTGCGGGTGTCTGCGCCTCTAAAACTGAGGAACACATCGTACTTCCAATTCGAAGGAGTAATGGTAGGAGTGGAAGCCATACAAAAAAAGGCCTGATATATGTGTAAATAAGGTTTCTACGTCTGATAATTATTCCCTGTAACAAGCAAAAAGATAACAAATGATTATAATGATCAGTAACATAACAAGTAAAAATCATGTTGGCTATGATCCTTATTCGTTAAAACCAAAGAAAATATGTTCAAAGCCAAAGCCATATTATCAAAACCAACCGGAAAATTCAATTGGAGAAGAGAAAACCAGAAGGCAGCCAGCAAAAATACGAAGCAGCGGCATAAAAGAACAGAAAATAGACCCCAAAACATGGGCTAAAAACATACAGAACCCCTTTGAACTATTGGTTGTTTGGATTGACAATCCTTTTTTTTTTTCTCTTTAAGTCTATGGATTAGGAACTCAACACTTTGGTGGTTTGATTTTGATTTATTTTGGAATGTTGATTGTGATATTAAAAGAATTGTTTTGGTGGTTTTCTGGAATAATTATCTGAAAGTTGTGATGGTAAAGACTTGCCGGTGAATAATGATAGAGGAGGTTCTAATTCAAATACCTCATATTTGATGTACTAAAATCAAAAGAACAATAGTATAGAGGATGTAAATTAAAGTGGTCGGTGGTCTAGGGTGCGCAAAATCAGATGCAGGAAATAAGACCTTAGAAAACACAAGGGAATACTACATTGGTTCATGAAAGTTGATCTAGAAGTAAACCATAACCTTCAAAAGAATTCCTTAAAACAAATTGTTGAACAAGATCAAAATGCCGAAAAGAAGATTGATATAGATGGGTCAGAAGAGAATGAATCACTGAATTATACAGAAAACTTAGCAGATTTATTTATGACTAGTGAGATAGAGTTAAATCCAAAAAAGATATATACTCGCAAACGTAAGATGATCATAACTTTCAATTCAATTATTAAATCATATTTTTCTTATTCTATAAGGGGGTCCGCTTGCTTGGAGGCCAATTTCGTAATTTTTTCTAGACTTTCCTGGATTTCTAAACTCCCAAAAGAGATGTAAAGAACAGATCAGGAATATATAAAAAGAAAACTATTAGCCAGGGAAGAAAAGAGGATGAAAATAGACCAACAACAAGAAATAGCAAGAAGAAGTAACAAAGAGAGGAGCTAGCGAATGGAGGGCAGTTGGAAGATTGCTTGAGATCTTACATCTAACAAATAAGAGGCTATGATCAAGCAAAAGTGTGTTAGCACACAGTCATTTTGAGCTAGATGGATCAGGCAATAAGAAAAGGGTAAATTTATATATATATATATATATATATATATATATAAATGATACTCTAGCAAAGAACAAACAAAAAAGATTTCAACTCAAACAGAGAGATTTCATTGACATTTGCTACCGAAACGGCTATAGAGAAATTCATCGACGTATAGGGAACATGTTTACCAGTTATTCAAGGACAGCTTGGTGATCTTCAACCCTCTATGCACCATAACGCTAAAAGGAGACCCAAATATATATATATATATATATATATATATATATATATATATATATATATATATATATATATATAATTTTTTTTGCTTGTTTTTTAAGTTTGCCCATCAAGACATCCATTGAAGAGAAGTTGAGGTGATCAGTTTCCAGGAAGGAATGCTTGCAACATCATCCTACCACCGTTTACTAGCATACCGGGGGTTGACTATTCAAAAAGGAGTTAATTTATATTAGGCCTTGTGATTTATTGGAAAAAACTTTATAGTTCATCTACAATGAAAATTAATTATTAATTTAATAGTGTACCTCCATGGCATGGCTTGACTCATGACCATACAAAGACTGAACATTTTTTGTAATCAATTATTCTAATCAGTTGAATCGATGGCCGACCAGTATACGTGATGCTTTAGATTTTATTAATTTTTATGTCCAACTAACCCCACCAAATTGCATCTAACATTGAAGCACTACTTGCAAAAAGAAATGTTTGTCTATCAAGTAAAGACCATCCAATAAATTCTTTAGAGGGTGGTTTTTTTAATTGAAAATATATTAAAATAAAATTTTAAAAATATTTTAATTATTTTTTCAGCAAATTAAAAAAAACATCTAAAATATATTAATTTAATTCTTTAATTTTTATTTTTTTAAAAAAAGTTAATTACATAAACAAACACATCACGTCATTTATTTCTTGAGTATCACAACCAGTTCGAAAAATAATTCTAAAATGAATCATTTAATTAAAAATTTTTTCCTATAGGAAAAAAAGGGTAAATTTTTTGACTAAAAATTAATGGAAATTACATTAATTGGAAAAGGAAAGATTAAAACTAAAACAATTAGTTAAAACCAGCAAAGAATTAAAAAAAAAATGATCTCAAGATGTAGTGTCAATTTGGCCCTGTTTGTTTTGCGGGGAAAATAGTTTGTTTTTGGAAAGTGGTTTTCTTGGAAAGTGAATTCTTGAAAAGTGAATTACTTTCCGATGTTTGGTAGTGTTATAGAAAATGAACTGGAAAACACTTTCCAGTGTTTGATTATGTTATGAAAAATAAACTGGAAAATAATTTATTAATGAATTATTATTTTTTTAAATTTATCTAATATATGAAAAATATTAAATATAAATATTTAATCACTTACAATAAAAGAATAAAATCNAAAAAGTGTAATGATGATTTTTTTNAATTTCTTATATTCATATATAGCTTATTTTATAAAATATAACTATATATATAATATAATATTATAGAGATATAACCTTGTGAAATTTTTCATAAATAAAACTTATTAATTTTTTTTCAATTTTAAAAGCTTAAAATATGTTTTTTTTTTTCATATGAAGAAAGCCAAATTAGTTTATGGTATTAAGTCAGAGTTAGATATTTGGGTTTTTTGGTATGAAGATTTTTTTAAAAAATAAATAAATACAAAAATATTTTGATAGATTTTTTGGATAAAGATTGTTTTTTTTTTTTTTCGGGTATAAGCAATTATCCCCTGTAATATCCCTTTAATATATATCAAATAAGCATTAAGAAATAAATATAAATATCTTACATCAAACATAGTCATGCATAGATATTAAGTTTTAATGTAATACTCATACACATTAGTTCAAATTAACAAACATAAACATGCCATACCGAATTAAACAAGTAAACATACTTGTCAAATAACAAACATAAACTTTCTTATCATAGTGAAATCATCTTAGCAATCAGACTTGTAGCAACGTTGGTTCACAAAATTCTGAACCCAAATTTTCCTCAAATTAGCATTTTTTACCATAAATGCTTTTGCCAACATTTCATGTTGGACCAAGTGATCAAATGCATTCCCAAGAGTGATCTCATCAAAGCCTTTAATTTTCATCACTTTTGTATATAGCTCATTAACATCAAGTTGATTTTTCTTGAGGCTTTGGATTGAAAATGCTACATCTCCAATATTTTTAGACAACTTTTCAACACTATCATCTTCATACATGCGATTTCTCTTACTATGTTGCCTCTTTTATGCACTAGAAGAAGATGTCTCTTTTCCTTTTGAAGTTTTTTCATATTCCCCTTCATTTTCAATTGAAATTGATTGCTCTTGAGTGTTCTCTTCCAAGTTGATATCAACATATGATTTGACATAATTTCCGGTTGCCATATATTTTCCAACAACAATTGTCATTGCCTCGTACATATCAAGTTTTTTGTTAAGATACTTGTCATGATTGGGATGTGCCTGTTCATAAAGTTTAGAATATGCAATTTTTTAGTTCCTTGTATAACATTTTGGAAACAAAAGTAAATATAAAAATTACGAAGAGTATAATATTTATCATACCTTCAGTTCTTCATCATAAACATCTTCCGAAACTATAATCATCTTCAAACAATCATCCCAACCAAAGCCATTTTTATTTTTAAGCTTGGTTATTATTCCCTATTCTTTTTTCACAGTTTTGAGATGATTGTTAACATGCTTAGGCTCGCATTGCACGTTGAATTTTTTACTAATTTCTGTAGCCACCTTAACAAAAGATTCTGCTCTAAAGGTGGAAGAAGGTTTGTTTCCTTTAAGTGACTTCTCAGCTAATATCTCAAGTAGCATGTAAGACATAGGCTTAGACCATGTAAAGTGCTTGCCCTTGCATTTTTCATTCTGTGTGGTACTCATTTCTACAAAAAAAAAAGTTACAAATTTATACAAAATATAATCATACAATATTTAGATTTAATAAATTAAATATAAAAACTACAATTAATGTTTAAAAGAGAATACATAAAATACATAAGAAATTATAATAAAGTTAACAAACAATCCAAATACATAACAAAGATAATACAAACTCAAGCAAGACATAATAAAAACAAACACATATAATTAACACTCAATTATTAGTTTCTTTGAGTGTTATAATCATTTCACATGGTTGATGCAATCATTTCTCTTTTTGTTATCCACTCCCTATTCTCTTCCATCTCCTCCTGTTGATTTAAGTTGATTGTTTGTCTAATTAGTTCACTTTTTGAACATATTTCTTCAATAAGAAAATCATTTGGATCAACTCTCATAATGTGATTATGAATAATACAACATGCAAGCACAACATCTACTTGTGTTTCATAAGACTAAAAAGATTTTTCATCAATTGATCTAAAACAACTCTTCAAAATACTAAACCCTCGCTCAATAGCAATTCCCAATTAAGAGTGTCGAAGATTAAATAATTTTTTTTCATTTCTGGTGAATTTTATCTGACAAAGTGGGTTTTGTTCTGATATCCTGAGCTGCAAGTATTATGGTAAGGAGCTTCATTTATGAGTCTTCCAGTGGTACAAAGAACTGACTCACTGACAGCTAGTAAGTGCAATAATGTATTTGAAATATAATGCACCAAGTTTTATTGCTCTCCATCAAAGTGTGCCAAAGAAAACGACTGACTACAACAATACCTTTGATTAGTTGATTGGTTTTAATTTGGAGAAAATCGATGATCTTGACTGATAAATTAAGTTCGATAATTATGTCATGATCACGGCTTTTGGAAAGTTATTTGAGATTGTGATTTATTGTTTATATATCCATAACCAATGAGCTTGTAGCTCAATGCTACTCTAGCACAGGCAAGAGAGTGAGGTCTCAGCCTTCGTCCTTTGTCAAAACTTTAATGAAATTGGAACATTTATATATATATATAAATGTTCCAATTTCATTAAAGTTTTGACAAAGGACAAAGGCTGAGACCTCACTCTCTTGCCTGTGCTAGAGTAGCATTGAGCTACAAGCTCATTGGTTATGGATGTTTTGTTGTTAATTGTGCAAAATACCAAATGACTTAATTATTTTTTTCCAGTTTAGCTTGAAACCTAGCTCAAGTTGAGCTCAGAGTTGTGGGTTTTTTGAGTTGTTCCCCAAAAACAAACCAGGTTTAACAACTATACTTTGTAAAATAAAATAAAATTTGGTAACTTGATGAAAGGGATAATCCCTCTGTATAACAAGAATATACCTCATTGATGGAGTAATTAAATGCTAAGGTAGCAATAGGGTGGTTCGTATTGGATGTTGTACCTACCTCATACCATTACTGATGCAGCTCTAGCCAGTACCGGTGGTGGCACTAATAAGTGATGGTAGATAAAGGGGATAGCTAATTAATGGATAGGAAAATTTCCATGGAGGAAACCCATAAATGCTTCCTTTTCTTGGTAAAGAAACTTAAAACTATTCTTTGCTAGCTAGGCCCGTCTCTTGTACTGATCATATGCTTTTACACTAATTTCTGGTTATGCAAATACATTGGCTAATCAAAGAGGTCATAAGGAACAGAATTTTTGTAATCCCATTTGTCAGAACTCAGGTTTGTAGTTATTTTTCAAAAAACTGTCAGTGGGCACAACCAATTTCATTTCCTGGGTGGCCAGAACAATTCATCAATTGGTACTTGTTTATGTTTATATGTAGATTACTAGAGCAATGTCAGGCCAGATCTGAATTCGGGATTCTGCAGGAAAGTGTCAATTTATGCTCCCCTCTCGGGCTATCTGCTCTAGGTGAATCAAGCCCAGTGGTCATTCCCTAGCCAGTTATACTCTACAACGTGACTTGTCAAGATTTTTGTATAAATAAGGGAAATGAGCATTTGATTTTGAAGACAATAAAAGGAAAAAAAATACAGAAATATATGGTCGTGTAACTTTTTGTATATGTCATGTAATTTTCTTGAAGGGGTCTCCTGCTGATCAACAATGCATGCAGCGTTTAAATATGTAATTATTGTTTTTTCTATATTCTAATCCTGCTAGAGAAATATGTTCCAACATTGAAGAAGCTCATGAATCAGGTTTGTTTATTCAGTCAGCCTCGTCAGTTTTGTTTAACCAGCTATGTGGAATTGAATTGTATTTTGCATGTGGTTAGTATTCCAAGATAAAAATGATAAATACAGGAAATTAAGACAGCATCGTGTTTAGATGAATAGATATAAATAAATATATAGAATAAATATATTTTGGGATAATTTTAGAATATATTTGTGTACTTCTTTCCATCTCTCAAACAATTAATTGCATGTAATAATGGAAAAATGTTCGATATTGCATAAAGGAAAAAAGAAAAACAAGGGAAAAAAGGTTTCAGTACACTAAAAAATTAAAATCAAAGTAAATAAAACAAGATCACCTGAAGCCAGAGTCACTGATGACAGATTAATGTCTTAATTTGAACCCCATATAGTTTAAAAGTGATCATCAGCATATAAATATAATCCTATTTATTGGAAGGTTAATTATGACTGTATTATAATTATAATCTAGCAATTAATTATAATAGATCAACGACAACATGTTTGATAGGACAACATTAAGAGCTTTGAACTATGTAGTAAATAATTTGAAGACGAACTAATTATTTAATTAGAACAAAACTAAAATGGAACTAGATAGCGTTGACACCAGATTCTAAGTTACCAAATCACCAGCAGCTCTATAACTCGAAGGCCAACCAAAAGCAGCAACCATCTAACAGCATTCTGTCTAGCACCACTGTAGAATTTCCAATGATCATAAGGATCAGTTTCAGACAAACTCCCAGGAACACTGGTCACATAAATAAACCTTGGGGGTGGTGGTGCAAGAGGGGGTGGTGGTGCAAGAGGAGTACAATACGGAGTCTGAGGTGCCGATGGTTGTAGTGGTGGAGGAGGAGGAGCCAGCTGGGCACATGGGTCGACACAAGGACATGATCCACACTTTATTCCAGCATCTAGTTCTCGGGGCACTAATGCTTGGTCTAGCTTTTTTGTCACGCTAGCACTACATACGGGAATAATAGTGCATCCCATGAAGGAAAGAAGAGAGAAGAGAAGAAGTTGGTGAGGACTGATCATTTGATGCATGGACGATGACATTTTCATGTTGAGAGAGAGAGAGAGAGATGATGATGATGATGATGATTTGAAGTTTTGAAAGAGGAGTGTAGGGTTATAAAACTAAGGGAGCTTTTTGCATAAAGATAGGCACATATGGGTTAGGTAAATTTAGTTATTTTGAAAATTGCTGAGAGTGGGATATGATAAGACCATTTCAATGTGTTGCAATGTTTTGAAAGCGAAATGCATGTGAAGGAAGTAAATGTTAGGGGTCATGCGTGTCCAAATTTTCTTATTTGAGGTAATTCATAATCAATCATGCCTTAATTTTACTAAGTGTTGGTTCCGTGCAAGATAAGTGAGTTCATTTTATTTATTATTATCTTTGATATAAATTTAATAAAAGATATTATGAAAAAATTAAATAAAATTTCTTGTGTGTGCACCTAGTTCGATTATATATATGTGACCTATTTAAGGTCCAGTGAAGTACAAAATCAAATATGAATCTAATGTGTTGATTATTTGTTAAATTTACATAAATTATTATAATAATTTTAATGTTTTATATAGGTATCTTGAGCATATATACTTTATATGTTTGGCAATGTATTATTCACTGATTTAATAGGAAGATACATACCCTTAATTTATTTGATTATCCTAAATGATTTTAATGTCATCCACATATATAGTTGGAGATCTGCTATCTTGGCATGCATGTACAAACACCCATGTCTCATGTATGAAGGGGGTCAAACATGTTAGAGGATGTTTGTTATTTCTACAGGTATAAAGTGAGAAATATTATTGTTACTTTAAATTTTTGTCATTATCACAAAATAAATGAAATGTTTTTTATTGAATAACAATTATGGTTGTGGTAGCATCTTTATGTGGGTAGACCCTAGATACCCCAATTGTAACTATTAATTTGATTAATTGTCACGGTTCAAAATCATGACAAAATTATATTTGATGTCATGGTTCACAACCATGATATTTGGTTAAATTTAACTGAAGTCTATGGATTTTTCCGAATTTTCATCTTGATTTTTTAGTTATAATCAAGTTGATTGAGAGACATTTTGATATATTAATAAAAACTATAATTTTAAAAAACTGGGTAGCACGTGAATTGCACGTGCTAGTGCATATGTCACTCCTCCGTTTTCAGATGACTCATATGGCGGATTACAGTGGCCAAAGACAACCACCATTAATGTGGTTGGAATTATCTCGATGGACCCTCCCTCCCTAGGCGTCCTGTGTAGCTTAGTAACCTCTTATTTGGTGTCGTCAACCTTTCCTTTCTTTTTTCTCTCTTCTCATCAATTTTCTTGCATGACAATCTAAATTTCCAAACCAGCCCTTTAATTTATTTTTCCTTCGTATTTGGTCTCTGTTTTTTTTATTGCTATTTATTTTATTTGAAATTATTTATAAAATTAGATTTCTTTTCAATTTTATCCTCCTTCAATATTTTATTTGTCACATTTAATCCTCATTCTGTTATTTGCTATTTGTTTTATTTGAGACAATTTTTAAAATTGTTTTTTTTACAATTTCATCCTCCATTTTTTTCTATTAGATTTGATCCTTTTTATTTTAATTTCAATTTATTTTTTTTCAAATCATTTTCTTAATTGAATTTGTTTTATAACTTTATCCCTCAACGTTTGATTTAATTTATTTTATTTTTATGCCAAACTTGTCCTTTATTCTTTTTATTGTTATTTGTTTTTTTATCTTTTTTTTTATGGAAATCTTCTTTTACAATTTCATCTCTCAATATTTTGTTGATCATGATTTTGGTTTAATGAATTTTTTGGGTTTGCCTTCTATTAGGTGACCCCAACCTGAGGACCCAAATCAGGGGTTTGGAAGGTTAACTCGAGTTGACTTAATTTTTTTTTTTACAATTGATTTTTACTATTGGGTTTGTTGGGGATTGAGCTTTATTGTTTTTTCCTCTTTGTTTTCTATGGGGATATCTAATCTCATATACCGGTCATGGTTTTGACAGTTAACCCAAGTTTACTCAGGCTAACTTGTTTGTTCAATTTAACTAATATTATTGTCTATTTTTTTATCATATTATTAAATTAAACAAGTTTATTGGATCCATTCAAGTCAATGACCTAACTCTCAAGTTTTTCTTGCCTTATAAAAATACTATCGCTTGAACAACCTTTTTTTATGTTAGAAAAAGTTTGATCCAACCCACGTGATAGCACGGACCATCAATCTAGTTACCTCTAATATAAGTTGCACATTCTTTTCCTCTTTTAACTTCCATTACATGTAAGTTGGTGTGATTTATGAGTATATAAACATTTAAGGATCACAAAATAAAAAGGGAGCTCATCATCGTAAACATAAAATGAGAACATTATTTTCTCATTTTTTATCATTTTCAATTATTGCACATAACACACAACCTTTAAGATAACATCCCTTCTATATATTTATTGATTTAAATATTAAAGGATCCCTTATACAATATAAAAAACTTGTTTTATAAAAATTCATGAATTACCAACCGAGCTCTTCGTCACCAACTTTCAGATCCCATAAACCAATCATGAAAATATCTAAAACTCATGAAGTTAGCTAGAACCTTAATCACTGATCAAGCTCATCGTGCAAATACTACGAGGATAGAATTGTCCTCCTATTACAAAATATACTACAAAGTCCAAGGAATTCATTATAGTAGTGAAGCAATTGCCAAAGCCGTTTTTCCCCTAATCTCTTCCTCAATTTGTTTTCAATTGCAACCTTTTATGGCCACTTCGAAGAGAAAATTGTCAATTTAAAATTAGTAAATAATTGATGAAATTACAAAAAAAAAAATCAAATGTAAAATACGGAGAAATCTCGCGGCCAATTTAAAATTGAGTGGTTAAAATGATGGATTTTAAATTTGTTGATCTTCCGTATGAAAGTTCTTGCCCACTATTTTTTTTTCCCTTCATGGTTAATCCTTCCTTTTTTTTATTCCATGTGACCTACTCTTTAATTTTTTTTTGTTTGAGTTTTTAAAAGTGTTTGAGAATATTATGTTACCATTGGAACATATTTTTTGAAAGAATAAAAAAAGTAACACACAATGCATATGTAAATTGGAAAAAGAAAAATCGATAAAAAAACCCTAATAAAAACCCAACATTGAAGGTTGAATTTATAAAAATTAATTAAATAAAAAATAGTTTCATTAAAAACAAAGTTATTAAACTCAATTGAGTTCATGACTCGGATCGTAGGTTTAACATATTAACTTGGATTGATTGAGGATTGAGCTTCATAATTTACTTTCGGTTTACCTCAAACAATTGTCTTGACTTTGAGTTGGTACTTGACTTTACAAACAATTATTTTTATTATATAATTAAATTGAAATAGTTTACAAATTTTTTTAATAAATCTAGTACAATCCAAGACCTAGATCATAGGTTAAGTCACAAAACCCTAGTCGATCAAATATATCATTGTCTTAGTTTTTTTTTTAAACAATATTCATCTTTGAATTTTTTTTAAAATCAAACCTCTTTTTTTTTAAATCCAAGTATTTTAAAAATAAGAGTTTATTTTAAAAAACAATGCTATTAAAAAGATTTCCATGAAATGTTTTTACATTATAAAACTTTTGATCCGATACATAGAGAAATAATTGAATTCCTTTTCTATTTTGCCTAGAAATCACAAAATAAACTCTCCAAGGCTTCATGCATAATTTTTTAAAAAAGATAAAAAAACATGAAACAATAACACGTTGTTCCTTTTTTAGTAATAGTCGAAAGTTTTATTAAGAAAAAGGCTACAAAGATAATAGCCTAACTTACATTAGATGAACAAGCAGAGGAAAGGAAAGCACAAAAGTTTGTTGCATGAAATAGGGGAGCGCAACAAATAGGAGGAACGAAAAAATCATAAGAAACCAACTCTTCCCTACTGAACATTCTTTATATTAAGCTCTAAAGAGCCGGAATCAAGCCACAGCCATAAAGTAATACTTTGGCGTACCATGGAGAAACAAATTTGGAGGTTAAGGGCAACGTCATTAAAAATGACGTCATTCCGATGAAGCTAAAGATTCCAAACAATGCATGAGAAAAGAAGCTGCCATGAGAGATTGTGCTACTTGCCTTTAACCATGGAAAACCATTAGTAGCACATATCATCAACAGAATTTGGAAAAACACTGCAAAAGCCTCGATTAGAAAGCAGTTTCATCCATATATTCTAAGAAAAGTGGCAGTGAATGAAGAGGTGACTTGAAGATTCCAAGCTTTTATTGCAGAAAGCACATCTTGATTCCTGAAGGGTGAGGTAGTCATGCCGAAATAGAAAATATCTTGTGGTTACTTTGTTTTGGACAGGAGCCAGAGAAAAAGTTGCACTTTTAGTGGGGTTAGTTTTATCCAAACAAAAAATTGGAATGGTTTGGCACCACCGTAGAGCAGCTGGTCTAACATTTTGGAGTAAGATTTTACACTGAAGAGGCCATCGTTGTTGAGAGTCTATATTTTCTTATCCATCTTGTGGCAAAACATAGGCTTGGTTTCCAACAAGGATGATAAAAGTGATAGTTGTTCTTATTCAAAATGAAATAGAGGTTTGCGCCATTGCAGGGACCAAAGCCAAATTCCATTGCTTCATTTACCCATGTCAGCCATTAAAGCAGATTTAGAGAAAGACAAAAGATATAACCTAGGGAAGGTTGTTTTGAGAGGGTAGTCACCAATCTAGTTGTCTAGCTAAAAGGATGTTAAACTGTCATTCCCCACCATGAATTTGCAATGATTCATAAAGACGTGGTGAACGTCGATTTAAACAATGAACA
Organism: Populus deltoides; assembly: GCA_015852605.2. NCBI lineage: Eukaryota > Viridiplantae > Streptophyta > Magnoliopsida > Malpighiales > Salicaceae > Populus > Populus deltoides. Next base: position 15,926,440 of record CM027573.2, read on the forward strand.
TAATATCCTTCCAGATCTTTAAGGGTTGGTTGCAGAAAATTAGGATCCCATTCTCATAAGCTGGATTGTACATCGAAGAGATAATCATTTTCCATAAACTTGTACTTGGGGAAGAGAGTCTCCAAATCCATCTTAGAAGCAGGGCTCTATTTTTTGATATAAAAGATCCTACACCGAGGCCTTCTCGTTTCTTATCTCGCATCACTAGTCTCCATTGGATCTTGCAGAAAGATCGTGCTTGGTACATCCACACCACAAGAAACATCTTTGGATGGATGATAGAAGCCCTGCCTACCCTTTCGGCATCTTGAATACAAACATAAAATATATAGGCAGGGAATTAAGGACACTTTTAATGAGACAAAGATGACCAACCATGCTTAATAATCTCCCTTTTCCACATATGAAGCCTTTTATGAAACTTCTCTATCATTGGATTTTATGTGGAGATATGAGATCGATTGGCTCCTAATGGCATGCTAAGATATTTGCTTGAGAGAGAGTTTGATCTGCAAAAAATAGATGTGGCCAAGCACAAGCATAAATGATCGTCGACATTGATACCAATAATAGAGCTTTTATAGAAGTTTATATGAAGGCCTGAAGTCAGAGCAAACCATCTCAAAATTCTTTTGACTTGAACTAACTGATCAATATCTGTCGGGATAAATATTAGTGTCATCTGTATATTGTAGATGGCTGAGGAAAATACATGATACGAATTGTAGCCCTTTGAGAATGTTCCCACTAGATGCCCTTTGAAAGAGGACCTAGAGGCCCTCAACAACTATGTCAAACAGAAAAGGGGAAATCGGGTCTCCTTGACACAGTCCTCGCCGAACAAAGAATTCTTTTGAAGGAGATCCATTGATGAGGACCGAGAGTTTTGATGAAGAAAGGCATTCATAAATCATGCTTCTCCATTTTCTGCCAAACCCCATACAACCCATGATATCATCTAGGTAATCCTAGGAGACTAAGTCGGAGGCTTTATGGAAATCAATCTTGAAAATCAGACCTGCCACTTTTCGCTTTTTAAATCACTCACTAGCTCATTTGCAATCATAAAGCCATCTATAATGTTGTTGTCTGCTATAAACACTGATTGGTTAATGCTAATGATATCTTACATAACAGCCTTCAGTCTGGACGTAAGGATTTTAGCAATGATCTTATAGATACCATGAATCATGCTGATGGGCCTAAAATCTTTAAAATCTATGGGGTCTACTGTCTTGGGGAGGAGAGTTATGTAGGTTGTATTGATTCCTTTGGGTAGCCTTCCTGTTTTGAAGAAGCTTAAGATTATATCGAGGATGTCTTGAGCAATAAAATCCCATGCTAATCTATAGAATTTGAAGTTGAAATCATCTGGTCCAAGACATTTTGACCCATCACAACCCTATACACTACGCTTCACTTCTTCCATTGTGATTTCCTACTCTAGCCATTCAGAGGATTCTTTAGAGAGGCATTTGAAACCCAAAGGATTTAACTGCGGCTTTCTTTCAGAGGAGGAGTCATACAACTTAGAGAAATAATCCACAGCAGCTTGATTAATACCCTGCTGAGAATTAAAAGTGTTGCCATCATGGTGGATTTTTAGGATAGATGATTTAGCGTTCCTGAAATTGTTATTTCTGTCACCCAATTGGCACCACATCTATCTTGATTTCTGTCTCTAAATAGATTCAATGTTGTTATTGCGAACCCAACGGTTTTTCAACAGAAAGTCTAAATGCTTCTGCTCTTGGTCGGTTATACCTTCTTTTTCACATTTTTCCTCTAGCATGTTGATAGCTGAAAGGGTTTGTTGAAGGGCAGCTTCTTGATTTCCAAATTCGAGCTTATTCCATTGCCTTAATCTGACTGTAATATGATTGAGCTTTTTGAGAAATTTGAAGCAGTCAGGGTGAAGGGAGCATGCATCATTCCAGAAATTTTCAATGATGTGCTTGAAATTTAGGTATTGAATCCAACAATCTAAGAAACGGAAAGGACGTCATTCATGGTCCTGTAAGAAGCTAGATAGAATTAAAGGGAAATGATCCAAGAACTCTGTTGGAAGTCGACGAAGAGATAAACTGGGGAAGTGAAGATGGCATGATGAGTTTGCGAACATACAGTCCAGTTTGGTCTTGGACCCTCCTTTGAACTAGGTAAAATTACCTTATGCTAAAGGATATTCAATAAGCTCACAAGACTGCAGAAATCCACTAAAAGAATTTGAGCCTGTAGGATGATAGATTCCACTATTTCTGTTTTTTTGAGATAGTGTTTCATTAAAATCTCCTGCTATTATCTAGGGAACTTCAAAAGCGTGCTTAAAAAGAATGAGATCATCCCAAAGTTATTGTCTGTCTTGATAGTTACAAGGAGCATAAATGCCAATAACAAAGCAATGAAAATCATTATGAACATGTTTACCATATAAACCGATCCAACCATGGCCATATTCAATATTAGAGACTTCAAAGTTAGTGTTTTTCCACATAGCAAGCAGACCTCCTTCTGATCCCTGATCATCATTACTAAACCAACTCACATGATTTTCAATCTTATATTCTATTATTAATTTCATGGTTCTTCTTCATTTCCTCATCATGCCCAAGCCACAGGAGTTCCAAGAAAGAATATTCATAACAAAATTAAAAGATCTATTTGCAGGAACTTACTATTCATTGTTGTTTCTGCCAATCTTCCCTCTTCTTTTCTAGCTGCCTTATGATAAACCAGAATTTTTTTTTCCAAGAGAGCTGGATTACCAAGACCCAGAGCTTCTCCCAAATGGATCATTTTGTTTCATTGTGAGACGACTCCGCTGCAGATTCCTTCAGGTTCCGGGTATTATTCACCCTGATGTAAAAGTCTATATAAGATATGCTTACTGAAGAGTGCAAAGAGAGGAGACTCCCAGTGGAGGATATTTTCTTTAGTCTTGGTTGTTTGGTGACATGATCAAAAGATTGATGTCTTATCCCAAGTGCAGGAGTGTCGAAGTAATAAATAACCCGACAAGACCAGGGTCGAACCACAGGGAGGTGAACTATATAAAATTATAAATAACAAATGAAAAGGAGTTAAAGATAACTTTTGAGATGTGATATTGATGTGATTATTAATCAAAGATAAAAGCAATTGTCAAGGTTAGATGATCCACTAATAGTATTAGAAATAAGCATAGTATAGACTCTTTTTATTAATTAACTGGAAACCACACACAAAGGAGGTTCTAATCGGATGATTTATCCTTAATAGTTCATTATAAATTTTTAACATGATCATATTGATTATCTTATTTTAGTAACACCATACTTTTAAATATTGTCAAGAATTCATGATGTTAATTTATGTTAACAACAAATCAAGTTCCTTTCATAGCACATGTGTCGGTTATACCATACAGTAGGCTATGAAAATGCCAAGATATTTGTTGTACCAAGAGTTGTACAACACAAATCTAGATTAATCATTTAACAAGCAAGGTATTAAGAATTAGTAAGATAAAAAAGATAAGACATGTTAATAACAAACTTTCTTGGATATAAACATTAAAGTTCATGTTGAGTTTATATTATACCTATTCTAACACCATTAGTGAAACCTTTTCCCATTGACATAATAAACTTAGGTAAAAATTGTGAAGAAGAGAAACATAAATAAACTAGATAAGAACATAGTTATAATAAAAAGCATAAATAAGAGATTAATGAAAGCAAAACTTAAACATTACAAAAATACAAAGAAAGAAAGAATATGATCTTGATCTGAAAACCCATATGCCTAAATGCATGGCAAATACCTCCTTTTATATGCTAAAATTCAGAATTATTGATTTGATGACTAATTATTTAGTAGGTGGCCACCTCTTGACTTGGTAACAATCCTTATGTTCTTGTCTGCAGAAAACGTCATTGCTAACATCATAATTTGAACATATAATCTTTATAAAAGTTCTGGGAAATTATCTCAGATTTCAAACACAATAAGAATGAGGTCATTTGGACTTCTAGAACTCGAGATATAGGCTGAACACTAAACAGTATCTAGGCTTCAGGACAGATTCCAACTTCTCTGTTGTTGCTATAATTTAAACTTGAGAATGGTCCTTTTGAATCTTGGACTCTTCATGAAAGTTTTAGGTCTATGTCTTAACTTTCTATCCATATAAATCAGATCTAAATCCAAGTTCTACAGCTCCAGTTATGATCCAATAACCAAATTGTGTTTCAATTTGAATTCAACCAGCATCTTTTTTCTAAGCTTAGCCCTCTCTTAATTTGTCTTCTCAATTTTAGTAGTTAAACTCATCAAAAAATCCTTTAATTTATGTGATAGACCTGCATTTAAAATAAATACTTATCATAAATTAAAAGTATCTTATATTATTAGACTTGTTATTATAAAACATGTTCTAGTTAAAGAGTTATTGATACTTTAAATACAAAATGATGATATAAAACCTTGATAAAAATATACTTTCAAGTATTAATTATTTGACTGTTGTGATCCGGTGTTGGTTGGGTGTATGAAGGAGGCTTTGGGCTTTGCGGTGGGATTCTAAAGAATTATCACTGCTGACAGGGGTATAAAGTTGTGGCGAGAAATAGTCTCTGAAGGCCATGCTTTGATGCTCCAGTGGGCTTGCTGAATTCACATCCTATAAGACAAGGCCCCGTTCTGCTTGGAGCTGATTTTGGGAAAGCTTGTTGGTAAAGAAACAGTGGTGGGCAGTACTAGGAGCCGCTATTTCTGGAAAGAGATCTTCAACAACGATATGTAGCCGTTCTGTGTTGTCAGTGGCATTTATTGTGCCCGGAAAGCTATGATCGTAGACCTCACATGTCCCATGTGGGCTGTGCTTGCTTTCCTCCAGCGTGTGTGCCTTGTCATCAGCTCCAAAATTCTTATCAGCAATAGCCAACCTGAAAATGTTGTTATCTCCTGCCAAGTCAAAAGCCAGGTCAGTGGACACTTCATCATCTGAGTTACTGTCAGCATCTTCTCCCTGAAGTAATGTGGTTTGAAATTCTGCCATAGAGTATGAAATACCTTTTGCCTCTGGATATCTTAAAGGGTCAATCTCATCCAGCTGAATGTGTACTAACTTGGAGTTTAGCATGAGATCTATAGAGTCGTGGATCTCCGGCAAGTGAGTACCTATAAGGATTTTCATGCTGTGAAGTTCAGATATTTTTAGTACAAGCAGCAAATAAATGAAACAAAAACATGTCCTTTTCCTTTACATCAAAGTAAAACGTTTCCATATACAAGCAACACGTAGTAACCATTGCCATGAAACGATAACACGTTGCACTCACCCTCCATAACCCAATCAAATCAGCCTCAAACCTCTCATGCCCTCAAAGCTTCTATAAAAACTAGTCACAGACTCCTCAAAACGAAAGTGATACTGAAAACCCACTTCGTAATTTCAGAAGTTGTCCTCTTCATTAATTTTTCCTTTTCAATCCATTGCCAGCACTTGCTACCTCTCTTCTTTTCTTGCATTTCTTATTAATTGACCTTTGTGTTATTTTTATCTTGTTGGTAAATATTTCTTGCAATACATAATATATATGGCCGGTGGAATCAGCATGCCGATGTGTGTCCAATGTGGCAACACTAGCAACCGTTGCCGGTGTAAGGTGTTTGGTCCAACTGTTGGGTTCTTGGCATTTGCTGACGCGGCGGTCGTGGAATGGCCGCTAGGAGCCGTTGTTTATCTCTTTAAACGCATGAAGGGCTGCAGGATCATGGCCACTGTTGTTTACACACATGCAATACCCATCTAATGGTTGCTTTTGATGAGGGTTTTTCTGGTTGGTATTAAAAGAAATAAGAGGAGCAGAGAAACAGAGGAGAGGAAATTAATATGCCACACTGCTTCTCATTAGATTAGCTGATATAAATACAAAGAATTGTAAGAAACTAGAAGCTTATTCCTAAGGATAAATGTATAGCTTAAAATACAAATTCAAAATTTAAACAAACTAAAGCCGTGCATGATAAGGAATTATGAGACTTCTTTAATATGTCCCCTCAAGATTGGGGTAGTGTTACGAGACCAATCTTGGATTTAAGTTAAAGAAATCGAGACTTGCGAAGAGGTTTTGTAAGGTCGTCAACAAGTTGATCATCACTTGAAACATGAGAAACACGTAAAATGTCATTTTGAACCTCCTCACGATTAAAATGAAAATCAATGGCAACATGCTTCATCCTTGAGTGCAAAACTGGGTTTGAGCACAAATTGATTGCCCCGATATTGTCACAATAAATCACAGGTATCTGAGGCAGAGCAATACCAAGTTCTATCAAGAGAAACTTATCTAGTTAAGCTCTGCAGCTGCGGCAGCTACTAACCTGTATTCGAACCAACCACCCCCCCCCCCCGCGATTTATTTATGAGATTAGCAAGGAGATTAATGTAATCAGACAGTGGGTGGTGGATGATTTTCATATAATTAACAGAGTGATTGGTAATAACGACATTAATATTGTATGATATAGGAGACAAATTTTACTATGACTCCTACCAATAATCTAATAAAATAATTCAAATAGTTTTTGGTACTTTATGGTCTTTTCCTAGAAGCCTCTCCAGTTTTTTCTACAAGCAGTAAGGCCTAGCTAGATCACAAAATTTAACTTAATTCTCAATAACTAGAGGCACCGTTCAAACCTTTTGACTAGTAAAAGATCAAAAAAGACTTCAATTCTTCAAGCACGACCCAAGTCAATAGTCAAGTCTATATGCATGTCAGCTCCAACGTGAAACGGAACTGCCAATGAATTCTTGACTAACTGTGTCCTCTTCGAGAATTTTAAGTAGTTAGGTTTTTCCATACTGGGTAGCCTTAATTCTCAACATCAGCTCTCCTTCACGTTTTTTGTTTTCTGCTTCTGATTTCCATGGCAAGACCTCTACTAGCCCTCTCCACGCAAAACAATTCATTTTTATCAAAAACCCCAATCTCCTATTTCCTTGCTTTTGTAGCCATACTTAGTGTATTTTCTCTTGTAACATTCCTATGCGCTTCTCATCACAAAGCAAGATCACATAGACAAAAAGATGAGGAAAGAGTAACTTCACATTCAAGTGAGAAAAAGCTTCTTTCAAAGATAAATAGTGATATTAAAGAAAAGGCTCATTCAATGGTGAAGATGATTTCTTGGAGGAAGCTGGCGCGAGATGAGGATGGTGATGAAGAAATTTGGAGGAGGTCAATCATCATGGGGGAAAGGTGTAGGCCAATAGATTTTTCCGGAAAAATTATGTATGATTGTGAAGGAAATCTCATTCCTGATTCAACTCAAAGAGACTAGAGTGAAACAACTGCTCCCTTTTGGAATTATTTTGAGGTATCAAATATTGGATGAAAAATAATTTATTCGCAAGGAAAAGTTTTTCTTCAAAAACCAAGAAATTTGAGTGGTGATATAATCTTTACCAAAATATTTTTTTGGGGGGGATTAACTTTCAGAATTGTAAAAAAGTTGTACAAAAACAAGGAATCAATGTGAATGGAGGTTCAGCTCTTTTGATGACGTATTATTGAAGGCTTTAATTAACTAATATTTTTCTTGACCCTGGCTAGCTTGTGAGTTGACTTCACATGAATAAAAAAAATTTTGTTTCAATTATCACAAGGAAACTAACTAGTTTCTATATAGTGGATGTTTTAGGAGGTGCAAGGGAGTAATTTTTTAAGTATTTTTTTATTTCAGTTCTCTGGTCTTCCAATTCTTAACATGCATGAGTGGGAATTAATGTTATTCCCATATATTTTCGTTTTTTTCTCTATATATACTTCAAAACTCCTCTGAACATTCAAGTTAATTTGCATGTGTTTTATGAAATCTCTATGATCAATTGTCTTTTTTTTGCGACAGAAAAACATTAAGAATATTAATTGCTAAGTCTACGATTGAAAACAACATGTGCTCTAGATGTCTGGAGACTTAGAGCCTTGTATCCAAATTGTTCAATGCAAGATGGTTTTTTTTTTTTTTTTTCTGGTTTCTCCTCGAAAGATAATGATGGACAGGCAAATTTTGCAAAAAGTTGGTGTTCGAAGATCAGGATCATTAATTCTCAGTCTGATAATTGGTTGGTGGATCACTTCGTTTTTCTTTTTTTTCAAGAATTCTACAGCCTAAGGATGGCTAACAGGATCCAGCATTCTGGTGTCCAGTGGGGCATTTTGTATGTGCTATTGAAGTTTTATTTGTTGATAAAAGTATTTGCGAGGGATTTTTTTTTTTTTGGTTAATCAAATTCATTTCACGTCCCTCAAATTGTTGAAATTGGCTATATCAATCTTTGTACTTGAGTTTTGGGCTTGGAAATCCACACACTAAATTTCAATTCATAATCTCATGTGCTCTTTCTGTACAACTTATATTCATTTTATGTTGGCAATGTGTACACATCTAATTGAATGAAGAGATCAGATGCTATAATACATTGAAAGTTTAAGGGTTTATATATTCAAATTAAGTTCATTGGCAATGTCTAATTTGACAAAAATACCTGTTGACATGTGGTGTTGGGGTATGAGAGTCGTCATCTAGTTGCTTGGTTTAGAGCGGTTAGAAAACCTGAATATATTGATTTTTTCATAAATTCAAAAGGCAAGAGATTGACAGCCTACTTGAAGTAGACTATATTATGTGGTTTGAATGTGGTTTAAAGATTTTGATAAGTTTCTAACCAGTGGTCTATCTATATCTTAGGATGGGGATTTATCCATTAAAATAAATCTAGCGTTTTGAATTTATTATGGACTCATGTGCACGCCCAAATGAATTCTTATAGAAAGGTTTACTACAATTTGTATATTATGATAAAAAAAAAACTCTCAACTCTTAACATTTAAATACCAATTTACTTGTAAGTCCAATATTTACACTAGAATATTGATCATTAATTCCATGAATTAAAATTTATAGGGGTTATTGAAATATTAATTAAGTTCTCATAATTAAATCCAATAAATTGATTATTAAATCTAAAACGCAACACAACATGTATTTTTATATATCTATATTTTAAGCAAAAATATGATTTTTGCATTTTTGAGATACTTGGCCGTATGCAACACGGAAAAAGACATTTGTATTATTATTATTATTATTATTATTATTTTGTATTTTTGTAAGGCCACGTTTGGCAAAAAACTCAATTTCCTTTGAAGTAAAAACCACCCAAAACAAGCTTAAAGGGTGTTTGCAAACCAAACAGGACCTAATGACTGACTCAATTTAGACCAAACTCGATTCACCCGACAACAAACCAAAACAAGGACCCAAAACCAAAACAGATTCAACATAAAAAAAAACATAAAAGTTCAAAAATTTCTTGAGAAAAACAGATCAAACATAAAAAGGATGAAGGACACCAAGAACATTTAAACATAAACCCAACAACATGAACATCAAACCATATCAAATTTCAAACAGTAAAAGGCAAAGTTTTAATCGTAATCATGCATAGATCAAGAATCAAGTGTCAATTTGCTTCGATTATGCTTCAAACATCATGATTTTGTTAGAATTATGTTTCAGTTAAAAACCAAAACAAAAAGATTAAAACCCACAAAAACATGTTATCAATGATTGAAAACCCTAGATTATTTACTAATAATGATATATGAACTTATAGAAACTAGAATTAAAATAAAACGAGACTTAAAACTAACACCTACGACAATTTTCATTAGATGAACATAAAGAACACGAACTCAAATTTGCCTATAAAACCCAGCATGGTGCTAAACCCAGAAAACACATTTTAAGCCTCTAAACCATACTCTTTTGGCCTCAACAATCCACATTATCATAACCAAACATAATTGAATAAAACAAACTTGGATTCAAAACGTCTTCCTAAACCTTTAACTTGAACCAAATAAAACTTAGAAATCCAGAAACATGTAAAACTAAAACATAAGAACATCATAACCATGCCAACATATTTGGCAAATTTCAAATCAAACTTAGATGCAAACATGACATATTAAAGTAATCATCAACATGTCAACACATTCAAAACAATGCATTTAAACCATAAAAATCAATCCATGAGGCCATATGGACTCCACTTTCAAGGCTTGTAAGAATATACCTTCCAAGATTAAAATCTTCAAATAGGGATGCATTTCTAAAGTTTCCTTCCTCTTTCTGATTACCCCTCCTTTTATAGGTGGATTCATATCTTCTAGATAAGTTTGTTAAGGTTCTAACAAAGCAAAACTAAGTTGGTTTCACCACTGAATCAATGGTTTTGGATTTAAGTGGTTTTGTAATGAACTTAGAGGCTAAAGTAAAGTGTTTCTAGCCTATTGATCTTGAGATAAAGGTTTTAAACCCTTGATAAGAACCTTTTTGGAGTTTTTAAGTGTGAACACATGAAAGAGTTGGGTGTTGTGGTACAAATGGGTGTCTTAATTAAGACTAACTGGGTTGGCCACTTTCATGGCTTCGCTGGAGCAATACTGATGTCAACATTGCCTGAGATCACCTGATCATGGTAGAAGGGTGCATCCCTTTATATTGGATCCAATCTCACTCAATTTGGAGGTCTTTAGCTCCACATTCAATCATTTCAAAGTGCCAACCTAATCAACATAGAATCTGAAAACACTGGGGTGACTGATCGTGGACAAGATGTTTATGAGATAATTGGAGAAAATAGGATGTAAATTTTTGATTTCATGGAAATGGGGTTGTATAAAGGGTGTTTTTTAGTTGAAGGGTGGTGGTTACAACCTTAAAGGTGGTCGGAAACACCACATTCACTCACTTAAAAGTGTCTACTCGATCAGTCAAAATTTTCAAAGAAGAAGGTGCATAATAGCTAAATGATGTCATACTGGCTAAATCTTAGAAATTAGGATTTTTTAATTTGAGATTTTTCAAACTTCAATTTAATCCTTGTTCTTCCCATTTCTTTTAATTTTACCCGTAATTTCCTCCTAAACTTCTAATTTCATGCAATTTCACAACTACCAAACTCAATTGCCAACCCTGAATTTGAGCGTCTTTGCAATTTTCTTCAATTCGATCCTTGATTTCAACAATTTCAAACCTTGAAATCTCATGCTTCTTATAAGTTAGTCCTTTTAAGTCTCTAATTGCTCATCAAACTTTAATATTTATACAATTAAGACCCTGATCTGACCAAATTAACTCTTAAAATTTGCAATTCAACCCATAGACTTTAATTTCTTTCAATTAAAGCCTAAATTGACTTCAAAAATTAATTTTCATTGCAATTAACTCCTCAATAAATTCAATTAATCCATGAAAAATTTCAATTGAGTCCTCAAACGTACAATTTTGAATTTTCCTACAAAAAAATTAAATTCTCTTTGTCAACAGGGTTGAATTTTCCAAATTTGTATATTTTAACCCTTCTTAACCAGTCTTTGACAATTTTCTGGGAGTTCCAGTAAATTCCAAATTCTCTTTATATTTTCTCTTTTCCCTTTTTTTTTATGGATTTTGATTGACTAGGACGATAAGTGATTGCAAAGTTGAAATGATCTACGATGGCATGCAAGATTTTTATATGGAATCAACGAACCTAAAGAAAGTAAGCAATCGAAATTTTAAGTACCCAATCCTTTTTACTATCTCTTTTTTTTAAGCAAAATAATATTGTTTGAAAAGGGTTTGAAAAAATAATACATTATTACACTTTAAAAATATGATAATTTAGCATGTTGTGCTTTGGAAATGCAACATGTATACTTTAAGACTGCATCACTTTTCTTCTTAAAAAGTTGAAGGGTGGAGATTTTTTGTTGTTTATTTGCATAAACCAAGTGGACCCAAGACTCTGACTTCCATGCTTCTAACTTTATGCGTGTCCAATCAGAATAGCACATAATGCATGTCTTGCCTAATTTAAAGAAAAAAGAAAATGAAAATAAACATGCATGAATTAAAATGGTTCAACCAGTAACCCGGCTGATTTACCTGCAATAAAATGGAGGGGAGGGAAAAAAGAAAGCTTACCTGCTGCTGGAGTGCTGTTGCTGCCGTCTTGGGCGAAGGTTGGTGCTGGCGCTCGTTGCTGGGATTCTCAAAAAACTGGGATTTTTCCTTCTGCTTTTGGTTTCCTCCCCTCTGTTTCTTCTTCTCTTGTTTCTGTGTTTTTTTTTTTTTTTTTTTGCTCTCTCTCTCTCCCCTGTTCCTCTCTGGCTCTTCCCTGTCTCTTTGTCCTCTCGCTCTCTCTACTGGTTGTGTATCGATGGCGCGGAGGAGGAAGCTACTTTGAACGGTGGATGGCTGGTGAAGACTACGACTGAGGAGAGAGTGGCTGTTCTTGTTGTTGCTTGCTCACGGTGCAGTACAGAGAAGATCGTTTGCTGGAGGTGCACCCTGCGGCCGGTGCAGGATGGGTAGCTGATGCAAGAGAGAAGACGCACGGTTGTTGCTGTACTGCTGCTGGAGCTGGAGGAGGCGCACAGTGCTGGTTGCTGGATGTTGCTAGAGCTGGAGGAGGCGCACAGTTCTAGTTGCTGGATGTTGCTGGTGTAGGAGGAAGAATCACTGTTGGGGCCAAGTTTTTTTTCGTGGCAAAGAAGAGGTGTGTGGGTTCCAGCTGATCACAGCGAGGAGAGAATTTTTTAAGAGCGATACTTAGGGAGGCTGGTTTTCTTCGTCGTGTGCATGGCCTGCTCAGCTATGGCCGAGAGAAAGAGAACCTAAATTAATTCCAGCATACCTACAAAAACTTTTCAGTTCCTTTTCAGGTCCCCATTGAATGAGTAGCTGGTGATTTTTAATTATTTTTTGTAAAAAAAATTGGAAAAGGAAGAAGAAAAAGAAGAAATAGAGGTGGGCGAGATCACGGGAAATAATGATGGTTTCACCGACAGATATTAGTGACATGTTTATTGCGTTGGTGATACTGTTTGTAAAAATAACATATCATATTTTTTTTCTATTTTTTTATTATAATTTCCTCAGTATATATAACAAAAAAAAAATTCATCAGGAAAGTTCAGTGCAATTTACTGATGGAATTTTTTCCATCAGTATTTCTGTTTTTATTTGTCAATTTTTTAGTAATGCTATTTTGTAAAGATTTTCCATCAAAAGAAGAGTTTTTATATAATTAATAGGCAATTAACATGTCCCAATCGACCACCTTTCATATACAACTTTTGAGAATATACAACCTTTCAGTAAAAAATATTTAATATGGGGAATTTATTATTTAAATATTAAATGAATTAATGAGCCAAAAAATAACATTTTAATTTAAAAATTAAAATGTAACACACATAATATTCATGCATTTAGCTTTGAAGCTAACGGAACACAATAAATTTGCAATCTTGTTACATCACAGAGTGCAAGAATATACAACCTATCTAAATAAAAAATATGAACGACTTTCTGTGGATAATGAAGAACTCTGCTAAATGGTCATGAATATGAGATCACAGATGAGTAGTATATGTGCACTCTCTTATTGATCCTCTGGTCCCGGAAACAACCATCCTCCTTCTCCTCCAACGTTGTCTTTGTTCTAGTTTTATTGTATTTGAACGTATAAATTTGTAATAAATATGTCTTTTATATTAAGATAATTTATTTTTACATACTTGAATTTTATACCAATTTATTTTTTTAATTATTTTCTTCTTCTATTCAATAGAGTTTTTAAAAAATATATATTTTTAATTATTACGGACAGGGTTACCGACGGACTCATTCCGCCAATATATTCCAAAAAGTTGGAAAAAAAATAATGCAAATGCCAATTCAACTGTTACATCACCGATGGAATTATTCCATCAGTATTTTACAAAAAGTTGGAATAAAATTACTTCAAATGCCACTGTCAATCACCAACAAAATAATTTCATCACTATATTCCAGCGGGTAAATTTGTTTTTGGTGCGCATTGTTTGTCTGTAAAATGATTGGGTTTTTTTTTACCAATAAACTTTCTAACAGACAAGAAATTACTAACGAGGTTTTTTTCTATGACTGTATTTCGTCCGTGAATCCATTGGTAAAATACACACTGATAGAATGATAGAGTAAATACTGAAAGAATATTTCGTCGGTGGTAAAACTGTTTAACAATAATAACCACACTTAGTATTTTGTTGGTTGTTTGATTCACAACATAGATAGCTAATTTTGAAGTTCTCTTCATACCGAAAGCAAAATGTTTCTAACTCTTGACCAATATTCCACACAGTAGATCATTCTCTTTTTTACTTCAAAGTTTTATGGAAAAGTGTTTGTTACTGGATTTGGTTTAAGGGATATTGTTATTATCATAATGTTCCCATAACTGGTCCAAAAATACCATGTGGCTTGTCGCACATGTGCGGCGTCATGATGATATCATCCACTCTTATAAAGTTTAAATATCTATCTGGAAAATATGGGGCGATAAGGAATTCTAGTTTTTTATTAGTGGAAATTGGAATGGGAGTCGCCACCTAGTATTTTGGTTACTAGAAATACGTCCTACCTAAGGTAAGCTGCATTGTTTTATTGTCTGATATATGCTAAGGTTTCATTGAATTTCTAATTGTTGATCTGTCTACGGTTTAAGAAAAAGTCTTCCTCGGTAAAGAGGTCCTTATCTTATCGGATAAAAACCTAACCATTCTATGTCATCAAAAGAAATATTTTTTTAATATCGGGAATATGTTTTACGTATAAATTCGTAATCCAAGATACTAAAAGAAAACAAAATATTTTTCATATTTTTTAAATATTGTCCTAGTTCTTGTGACTTTAATAAACTGGTTATTAAAGCCAAAATGCATACTAACACATATTTTTTAAATTTTTGTTGTATGAAAATACAATATATATTTTTTTTACTTGGTCATACGCAAGAAAAAAACAAGACATCCTTTTTTTGTAATTTTTGCAATGTTTTTGCGAAAATCAGGTATTTTAATACCAGATTCATATCTTTATGATATAAAAATACAAACCGATATTAGTCAAATGGATAGAAAAACACGCGAGAAAAACACAATTTTTAAAAAATATTTTTTTGAATTTTTTTTGAACTGGGCCGAACCTGGCCCACTCATTTTGGGCAAGTTTGGCCCAGTGAATAGTGGAGCACTCTCCACTGTTCATGCATAACAGTGGAGGAGTCAAGGACGACGAAGGAGAGAAGAAGCTGACCTGGCAGCGGTGGCGGTGCTGGTGTTGACGGCGGCAAGCTGTGGCGGTGTTGAGGAAGAATGGTGCAATGGGACAGGGGATTCCAGACGATGACTCATTTTCTTTTTTTTTTGTTTTTGTTTTTTCCTGTGTTTCTGCTTCTCCCCATTTATGTCTCCTGCTTCTCTGTTTCTTCTTTTTTTTTGTTGTCGTTGACGGTGGCTCAAGATAGGGGCGAAGAAGAGCACTGGTGATGGTTCGCGGAGGGCGCTGTGGGTTCTAGGCTGTTGGGTGGCGATCCTCAGCAATGCTGCTGGTAAAAAACAATGGTTCTTCTTTCTCTGTGTTGTCCTCTGTTTCTGCCCTTCCTCATTCTCTTTTGATCTTCTATTCTCTGTTTCGTTCTTGTCCTCTTTTCTTTATCTATTTTTTTTTGTTCATCTCCCTTCTCCAAAACCGCCCCTCTATTTTTTGTTCTTCTTCTCTCTTTTTTCTCTCTATCCACCCCCACTTTCTTTTCTTTGCTTTTTTATTTATAGGCAGAGGGAGAGAGGATCACCTTGTCTTGTCTTGTCATGGTGTAGGGCAGGGTGGCGTGGGCGGCTTCTGTGCAACAGCTTGGTCGCTGCAGGGCATGGTGCTCTTTCTTCTCTTCATCACAGTGATAGGGTAAGGAGGCATGGGTTGCATTAATGGTGGTAAGGTATGAAAGGGTATGGGTTGTGTTGGGTGAGTGGTCAAGTCGGGGGAAAGAGAGAGAGAGCAAGAAAAACAATTTAAAATCTTCTTCTTCCCTGCCTCTGCATGCACAAAAAAGAAGGAGAACCGTGCCATTCAAAACAGCACTATTTCATTTTTTTTTTTTAAGGAAAGGAAATGTAATTGGAAAGAACCCAAAAATAGGTTATGACAGTTGCCCCCCTTTTACAATGCTTACAAAGCAAAGACTTTGCGTAGTAAGTTTTTTTACAATGCTTACAAGCTTAGTTGATCTGAAACTTTGTCTTTACAACAATTCCCTTCAATCGGAAACTAATGATCAAAACCATGTACAACTTGGTTATCTCGTGATCCCGATCAAGTGATCTTCTAAATTTTGTCTTTGGTTGGGTTAACCTGAAATCACATCTGGTAATTCCCTTTAATCAGAACCTAAAATTATTCTTCTTGATGGCAGGGTTTGAACTTTCTTCTCTTTTTTTTTTGAGAATTTCTTAATGGTAGGGTTTTTCTCATTTTTTCTTCCAATGTTAAGATAATGTTGGTAACTTGGTCAACCTGAGATCTCATCTGGCGACTCCCTTTAACTAAAGCTAAAATCTGTGTGTTGGTTGGGTTAACTTGAGATCTCTTCTGGTAATCTCCTTTAACCAAAACCAAAGAAATTATGTGTGTGGTCTTATTGTAATGGGTGACCTACCTAGAAAAAATGATTGTCTCATTATAATGGGTGACCTATCCAAGTGGAAAAAACAAAAGAGTGGTCTCATTATAATGGGTGACCTACCTAGATAAAACAAATATAGAGAATGGTCTCATTGTAATGGGTGGCCTACCTAAGTGGAAAAAAAAAAGAGTGGTCTTATTATAATGGGTGACCTACCCAGGTGGAAGAATGGTCTTATTGTAATGAGTGGCCTCCCTAGGTAAAAAAAACATGGAGAATGGTTTCATTGTAATGGGTGACCTACCAAAAAAAAAAAGGATGGTCTCATTATAATAGGTGACCTACCCAAGTGGAAGATGTTTTAAAGAGATGACAAGATAGGGCTCAAAGGCGCACTTGAAAGGATGTAGGGTTAGAAAACGCACTACCTGAAAGATGAGGGCTTGAAGACACACTAAAAAAGAAATAAGGGCTTGAAAGTGTACTCAAAAGGAAGTGAGGGCTCAAAGACGCACTTAAAAGGAGGTAGGGTTAGAAAATGCACTACCTAAGAGATGAGAGCTCAAAGACACACTCAAAAGAAGGTAGAGTTAGAAAACACACTACCCAAGAGATGGTGGATTAAAGGTGCACTCGAAAGAGGTAGGGTTAGAAAATGTATTACCCAAAAGATGATGGTGAAACACTGATCTGCCAATGTTGAAAACAATATATTATGATCAAATGCATGTATACTTACTTAAGAAATATAGGTCCCCTTTTCTTCATTAAGTTTTTCTTTTCTTAAAATTTTGAGTCTTGGTAGCAAACTTTGATGGCCTTTTCCATCTTGCTTACTCAAGTCACATCTTGTGATCTTGACCTCTCGAAGGGCTTGATATCATCATACTTCTTTACCCTCCAACCTTTATCTCAAGATTGCCAATTCTGCCTAACATTTTTCTTAGAAAGGGAATTATGGAGACAACCATAACATGTATGTTTGGATTCCCCCCCCAGCTTAATTATGCCCCTAAGTGTTCAATTGGGCTTTCTTTGGGATGAGGCTATATGAAAGAAGCTCTGGTTATTTACAAGAAGTTGTTTTCATGCAGAATTTTTGGAATTTCAAAGCTATTCCAAACACAAAAATAATTTTGACATCGGTTTAAAGCAAACTTGTTCTGAAGAAATTCAAGTGATTTCTATGGACAAGTTTTCAGAAGTGATGAAAACTTTTTTGTTTTGCTTTGGTGAAAATATGTAGTGATGTTTTGTTGGTCAAAATGGTTCAAGATTCCATCTGAGAGTTTCAAAGCATTCATTTTATTTGTATGAATAATAGAGTTTATTTCGCATGGGAAAGCATTGCCTATCGATATAGATTGCTTGCCTTTGATAAAAAAAAAGGGCTTGATTAGGCACGTAATGTAGGCTTTGATTTTTTTATTATGAAGAAAAGGATATTTGTAGGTTCAAAAGGTGTTTAAGGGATTTTCAAGACTAAGGATCACTAGTGTTTGTTTCCTGACCTTTTATCATTTGAATTTATTTCCAAAATAGTTTATCGTGCCCCCCTAGTGTTGGGCTTGGTTTCTTTCTCTTTGTTTTCTTTATTCTTCACTTGGTTGAGCATCATCATATCAATTATTTTTTAGAAGCTCAAATCTTTTAGGTCCTTTGGATTTTTCTTCATCCCCCCCCAGCTTTGTTTGGGCACCTTTGACCATTGAGAAATTGTTTTGATGCCCCCTAGTGTTATTTGGGCACTTTTAATCATCGATATCTCTCATATTTGCCCCTAGTGTAGGGTGTGATCATAGCAAAGGTTATTTTCAAAAATGTTACCAGCTCAAAAGAGGACTGCAAATGATATATTTTAGCCTCGTGAAAGGATTATAAAAAATGGTCTTTCCTCATCTCAAACACATGCACTTAAGATCGGTAAGCCTTGCTTTCATACAAGTATGCAAAATAATTTCTCATTATTCATTCCAATAAAACTCAGCTTTGGAGTCACCTTATAGTGTTTTTGTTTTTGTTTTTGTTTTTGTTTTTTGTTTTTTTGTTTTTTTTCCAGGTTTTTTAGGTGTATGGTTACCTTTCTACGGAACCACTTGAATTTCCAGAACTCGTTTCTTATGGACAAACACCATTATGATTTCTATTTTTTGTACTAAACTTTGAATTCTAAAAAAATCCTTGTGAACATGTGAGATTATGCATAGTTTTGGAAGAAAAGGGAAACACACTGAAGGATTCTTAGTGCAGTGGTTTTATGAGTAAATGTTATGCTCAGAGTGTTATTTACATGAAACAACAATAAAAATAAAGACATGTCATGAACACAGGGAAACACATGATCTTATTAACAAGAAGGCTCATATGACAAAGAAAGTCTTGTGGCATTATGTGCCAAAATACCAATAAGACTTAAACAAGTTAAAACAGACATGATCAAACAAAAGACAATAATAAGACAGGTTCATCCTCCTATTTTGGTAAATCTCCTCTTAGACTAGCCTCCCCATAACAGCTCTTGTAGAGGTCTCATTGACGATGTGGACTAGAAACTATGGTAGAAATTTGGGTCCTTTAAAAATTTATGTTGCCTTTTACGCACCTTGCCTTGACCATCGGTGCTTTTTGATTTCCTGGACATTCCGTCGCTAATGCATTTCTGACCCACCACTTCAAACATGATTAGGTAAAGGGTTTGTGTTCATATTAGGAGTGTCTTCGAATGCTATCCACCCTGCCTTGATTAATTGTAGAAGCTTTCTATTGAAGGCGTTACAAGTATGGATGTTATGTCCGGCAACACCAGCATGGTATTTGCAAGTGAGCTCTGGCTTGTACTAGTTGGGGTAAAGTGGTTGCAAAGGCGTCATAGGTTTGGGAGCTACATGCCCGATGCTTAATAGCTTCTAGTACATCTCATTTAGGGGTAGTGGTAATGGAAGTAGTTGTTTTTGGACCCTTTGGTAATTTTCAATTTGGCTTTTGGCTTGAAAGTTTTGGGGCTCAGGTTTTTTTATATTGGCAATTTGGGATGGAGTGTGGTAGTTTTGGGATGAGTTTTTCCTACCCTTATAGCCATATCTAATATGGTTGACTTCTTTCTTTTCGAAGCCTCTTTTCTAAGTGGGTGCAGAAATTCTACCACTCTTGACACCTTGCTCTATACGTTCACACACTACCACATCGTCAGTGAATTGTTGGCCGAACTACCCATCACATGTTCGTAGTATGGTACCTTAAGTGTGTCAAAAAATAAAGTGACCATCTCTTTGTCTAAAAGTAGGAGATGTACTTGGGCAGCTGATTCCTGCCATCTTTGAGCGTATTCCCTAATGCTTTCTTTGTCCTTTTTCTTTAGATTGGACAAGCTGGTTCTGTCGGGAGTGATGTTCATGTTGTACTTGTACTGCTTGACAAAAGCATCCACTAGATCTTTCTATCTCTGGATTTTTGTGTTGTTCAATCTCATGTACCAGCTCAAAGTTGCCCCACTTAAACTATCCTGAAAAAAGTGCATTAGTAATTTTTCTTCATGTACTACCTCTGCCATTTTATTGCAGCAGGACTTGAGCTGAGTCACGGGGCATTGTGTTCCATTATATTTAATTAACTTCGAAACATGAAACTTTTTTGGGAAAACCATATTTAGGACCAAACACATCTCTGCTGCCCTAACTGGGTTATATAAGTCTACCCTTTCAACAATTTTGATTATGGCTTTCAGTACCGCCATCTTATCTTGATCAATGTTATCAGATGACCTGGCCTTGTGGGACTTGTTGGAAAATGTATTCATGACTGCTGAGGTTGGTGCAAGTGTCGCTGACTGTATAAATGTTGGATTTTGCTGAGGCTCTTGACCATGTTCACTCATTCTTTCTTCAAGCTGAACTATATTCGAAGCCTGATTAAAGGTGATAGGTCGGTTAAAAGAACCTTCACTGAAGGTATTTCTCAGTGTTTGCTCGATTAAGCTAGTGAGGCGAGCCATGCTTGTGTTTAGACTCCAACTCTTCTTGAAAATGAGCATCACGGTGATCACGCCCTTTATCTTCCATGTTTCTCGCTTGAAGTTGAGTGTTGTAGACTCGTAGGGGACCTATATTTCAACCTATGATGTATGTATGTTATTTATAATAAATGGATGTATGCATATGGATGCAAATGTATGTACATGCGCATTAGGGAGTTCGTACTCTAAAGATAGGTTTGGGGCTATTACATGATGGTTGGCTTTCTACCTGGTCTCAAAAGGGTCTCATATCTACCCAGTGATAGTCTTCGCAAAGACAATATGAGGGCGTTGCAAGAAATAGTTAAGACACATATGCCCACCATTACTAAGCAGACATTCATTTATGAGTTAGGTGTTTCACGCATCTGAACCCTGACCAATAGTCATAGGGTAGATCGCTAATCCTCCACCTAACTTATAAGCTTGTGTGTACTTCCCAAAACATAAAACGTGATGCATGAGGCAATTTTATACAATACATGAACAAATATGTACAAAAATTAAAGTGTGTAAGAAAATGCATATTAATAGTAAATACGCAAACCAAACAAAAAAAATACAATGATCAAACAAAAACAAAGCTTAGTCCACAAGGTCCCCAGTGGAGTCATTCTGTCGCACATGTGCAGCGTCGCGGCGATTTCGTCCACTCTCATAAAGTGTAAGTATCTATCTAAAAAATATGGGGAGACAAGAAATTCTAGTCTTTTATCAGTGGAAATTGAAATGGGAGTCGCCACCTAGTATTTTGGTCACTAGAAACCCTAAGTGGTCTCAAAGGTCGGGTACCAGGACTGGTTGCGTAAAGAGAAGGTATTTGCACCCCAAATACGCCCTACCTAAGGTAAGCTGCATTGTTTTATTGTCTGATATATGCTAAGGTTTCATTATATTTCTAATTGTTGGTCTGTCTACAGTTTAAGGAAAAGTCCTCTTCGGTAAAAAAGTTCTTATCTTATCGTATAAATTTGTAATCTCAGATACTAAAAGAAAACAAAATATTTTTTGAATTTTTTTGAAATAGTCAAATTCTTGTGACTTTAATAAATTGGTTATTAAAGCCAAAATGCATGCTAACACATATTTTTTGAATTTTCATTGTATGAAAATACAATATTTTTTTGAGATACTTGGTTGTATGCAAGAAAAAAAAACGAGACATCCTTTTTTTTGTAGTTTTTGTAATGTTTCGGTGAAAACCGGGTATTTTAATACTAGATTCGAATCTTTATGATATAAAATACAAACCGATATTAGTAAAAATAGATAGAAAAACACGCGAGAAAATCACAATTTTCTGAAAATATTTTTTTGAATTTTTTTTGGATTGGGCCGGGCCGGACTTGTTTGGCCCGGTGAATAATGGAGCACTCTTCACTATTCACATGCAACGTGAACAGTGGAGAGTGAATTAATTCACTCTCCACTATTCATGCATAACAGTAGAGGAGCTGGGGATGACGAAGGAGAGAAGAAGCTGACCTGGCAGCGGTGGCGGTGCTGGTGTTGACGGCGGTAGGCTGTAGCAGTGTTGAGGAAGAATGGTGAAGCGGACAGGGGATTCCAGATGACGACTCATCTTTTTTTTTCTTTCTGTTTTTCTTGTGTTTCTTCTTCTCCCCGTTTATGTCTCCTGCTTCTCTGTTTCTTCTTCTTTTTTGTTGTCGTTGATGGTGGCTCAAGTGGGGGCAAAGAAGAGGACTGGTGGTGGTTCGCGGAGGGCGCTGCGGGAGAGAGGATCACCCTACCCTATTTCTTCTTCTTCTCTGTTCTCTTCTTTCTCTCTATCCACCCCTAGTTTCTCTTCTCTGCCTTGCTATTTATAGGCAAAGGGAGAGAGGATCACCCTACCCTGCCTCATCATGATGCAGGGCAGGGTGGCGTGGGGCGGCTTCTGTGCAGCGGCCCCAGCCGCTGCAGGGCATGGTGCCCATTCTTCTCTTCGTCACAATGACAGGCTAAGGAGGCATGGGTTGCATTAATGGTGGTAGGGTATGCAAGGGTATGGGTTGTGTTGGGTGAGTGGTCAAGTCTAGGGAGAGAGAGAGAGCAGGAAAAACAATTTAAAATCTTCTTCTTCCTTTCCTCTGCATGCACAAAGAAGAAGGAGAACAGTGCCGTTCAAAACGGCACTATTTCGGTGTTTTTTTTTAAGAAAAGAAAATGTAATTGGGAAGAACTCAAAAATGAGTTATGACATGGATGTAAATAAAAAATGAAAAAAAAAATTATGATTAATCTCCCTGTTTTTCTAATCGAGCTTCATTTTATTTATTTTTTTCTATAATAACCTGTTTTGAAATTAATTAACTTCCAGTGTCATGCCCATTACACCATTGCATTAACAAACCAACAAAGTCCTAGAAATGATTTGGTTTGAAAGAAAATCCTGTAAATGTGACTTTATGCTCAACATTTTATTACCATTTTCAATGTGCATGAATGGGAATGGTTCTATCCATTAGGACACAGGATCTGCTTGAGGTTTTTTGTTGTCATGTTTGTTTACTTTCATTGATACTTGTACTTTTTCTACAATATTAGGCTCCTGGTTTGGACTTTGGACAAAATTAATTTTTCAAGATCATAGTTATCTAATTGACCAAATATTGAATAACAAGTACCGAATTGCATTATTGTTGGTTAATTTCTCGTGTCAATAAACTATCAATTTATGACCACTTCTCTGTTACCATAATTTAATTAGTACTTAATTATTTATTTTTCTTATAGAAATTTAGACTGCCGGGTTGACAATATTTCAACAAATTAGAATCTTTAAATGTGAAATTGCTAACTGGGATATCTCGCGAACTAAAGAGGTAAATAAATGTATCCAGAAAATCTTATTGAGTTCATTGAGGAATTGTACATATTATTGTTTAAAAAGAAAAAAAATAAGGACACAGCTTGATTAGCCATAGAATCAGGAGATTGGAATTAATATTCTCGAATGGAGATGTTGAATTGAACTAGTGGGATACACAAATATTATCATAGCTGATCCATGGCTAAATTGTAGCTATGTATCTTGCAATTAAATTGCAAGAAGACATGATGACAAAATATGTACAACAAAATAGTTGCCAATGAGAGGCTACTGCCAAAATTAATGAAGAGGGGCTTCTGGGACTTCTGGTCTCCAAAATCCGTACTTTAAACTAGTTGATTTGCTAAGGAGAGGCAACAGCTAAACGGGTTTCGCCCTCTTCTTGAGCAAAACTCACTCGTTTCTGCACATTTGTTTGATGAAAAATGTCAATACATAATTTTGTCCAAATTTCACAGAAATTTAAATATCTGAAGGGTTTTTTTTGGCCCCCCAAGGCAAGTACTGGGGCGTAAAAATCAAACTAGAAAAGGAGACTAATTACTAATGTCAACCCAACGGACAGAAGACCTAGACAAGGATGAACAAGCCAACTTTATTATGGTGATTGTAACAGCCCAGAAATTAGGAGGTTAATTATAAGGTATGTGACCTACAAGAGTAGGATTCTTATACATCTATAACACTTGTTGTTGAACTTTTTAGAGCAAAAAGTGAGCAATAAATTATAAGAATTGTTCACGAACGATGAAGACAAATATTCTCATTTCAGAAGTATATGAAACGTATATTATTCTTTTTTCTACTATCATTATCTAGCATTTAGTTAGAGTATGGAGACAAAAAAAAAAATAAAAAAAATAGAAATAAATAAAACTTGTATCCACAAACTTTTTTTAAAAAGATAAAAATTCATTCTATTTTCCATCTCAATCTTTATCGTTTCTATTTTATTTATTTATTTATCTCTTCTTGTCTAAAAGCTAATTAGTCTCAACGTTGATGTTTATTTTTTATTTACTTTCTTCTTCCACGATTTGCTGTATGACTCGCTCCTCTTACAACAATTTAGAAGCCTTCAAGAAATCAGCTTTATTTTAGATGAATCGTAAAGTCAGGACTCTGTTGCAAATCTGCCTAGCATGTACAAAACTCAGGATTACATTAAGAAATGCACATGAAAATCAATTAAGTTAAAAGATAACACACCTCATTAGTTGCCTAGAAACTCTCCGTGATGTTACCAAGCTCCGGCTTCCAATGCACGTGCCGGTGCCCATCTGTACCATTAATACCACCGGAATTTCCCATGTATAGATCAATAAGCTTTTCAGCCACCTCTACTTCATCTTGGCTCTCCTCCACCAATTTTTGCACTTGGGCCTTAGGCAGCCTAACTTTCACCTGAACCGGCTCCCGCCCATCTGATGTTTGACTCGACGATGGTCTAACCATCGACAGGTCAGAAAATGACCTCCGAGTTAACATCAAGTTCTCAAGCCGTTCTTTGGCGCTCATATGTATAGCTGACCGAACCCTCCTAGTACTCCTAGGATCTTTTTCCTCAGGAATTTGAGGCAACTCTATTAGGAAATATATTTTCTTGGCCTTTAATTCTTGTTGAGGTTCTAATGGCTTAGCACGAATCCCAAAATGCTTAACAGCTTCCGAATCCAATAATACATACCCTGGATAATCCTTAACGACCTCGCCGGCCCTTGCCGGAGTCTTTAACTTAAAAGTTTCACCATTGACCAACATCACCTTTGCTTTATTCCCTCCTCCTAGATTGTTTCCCATCTCTGCTTGTGAAATGTGTTGCTATCATAAAATGTTACGTCCGTGACAATATTTATAGGCCTTGTAGGAAAGACGTTAAACTATTTAATAGGAAGAAGTAGCACGTATTAATATGTGGTATGGTGTGAATTTGTTGAAACTCTCTCTATATATATATATAAAAGTCAAAATTAGAATGTGAATGAAAACTCAAAAATTCATGATCACGACCCGTTATGTTTATTGATGACGTGGAAAATAATTATTTTATTATGAATATGTGTGTTTTATATTATGGCGCATGGTGTTTTTTAAGAGGATTTTTTTAAAAAATTATATTAAAATAATAATTATTTTTATTTGTTTTTTTATTTTTGACATTAACTTATCAAAATTATCAAAAAAATGCTTAAAAAAACAATAATTTGATGTTTTTTTAAGTTAAAAATACAAATAAAAAGCATCTAAAAGCAGAATTTATCACAGCCACACACTAAAATGTTATTATCAACTTCCTTTTGTGTGAATTTTCAAGATATTCTAAGATAAACTTCCCTCTATCCAAGCATTTGTTTGACCATATTGTATTTATAAGCTAAACAATTTTTTTTTAATTGATTACAAGAGAAACATGTAAAGATACATAATAAGTTCTTATTTTTCTTTTCTGAGATGGTATATTATAATCATAGTATGATTAAAATTAATAATCTTTTCTTCAAATAAATCTTAAAAAGAATATTCACATTTAATGTATTCATTGAAAGAAAAACGTTCAATTGCTAACTAATAGAGAATCCAAAGGTGCTAATTATAATCAACTTTTGATGTTCCCATTATGCAAAGGTAATGGGAAAGGGCTTCCGGCGATTCCTTTGTTACCTTGTCATGCACAAAGCGAGACATCGTGGGGATAAGCTTGAGTGTGTATGCTTGGTTCCGTCCAAAAAAGCTAGATAAGTGCAAGAGAAATAGAGTGCTTTACGTCACATTAGATGTCTGTAATGTTGTCCTGCCTCCATTCTTATCAATTTCACGTCAACAAAAGTACACTAAACAGCAGCAAGATCGATCTCAGGGAGCCAGCAAAATCGAAACAATCCCGCTTGAATACTTCTTTTCTTTCTTTATTATTATTATTTGTTTAAATATAAGAATTTTATTTAAAAAATTGAGGATATGTTAGCAATATCAATTTTATTAAATAAAAAGGGGAAATATAAGAACACATACCTTCAATCATGTCAATTACATTCGAAGAAAACACAAATATCAAATTGTGAAAAGACATCAATAAATCTTTTGTCTAATATGTCCAAGAGAGAACCTTTTATTTTTATGAAAAATCCCCCATATCCTACACTAATAGAATTTGGTATTTTATCGATGGAATATTCCGTCAGTATTTAAATATTAATTTTGTTAGCACGATTTTTATCAACAGGATCACGGACAGTTACTATTTGTTAAAAAAATTATCACCGGTGATTTCTATTATGTTGGTCATTTCATCGGTAATACAGTCACTGATGGATTTACAGATAAATTAAAACATGTCATACAAAAAAAAATTATCAGCATCATTCTATTGGTATTTCCATAGTTAAAGATGGAATATCACCGATGAAAAAGATCATTTGTAATTTTATAAGTGATTTATTTTTATATTACACATAAAATTAACCTATTGGTGATTAAATAGTGTTAGTGATATTTCCAGTAATTCTTTTCCAACTCTTTGAAATATACCGACAAACTTATTTCATCGGTAAACCCATTAGTAAGTTGTTTAAATATTTTTTTAAAGAAAATATAATAAACAGAGTAGAAAAAATTAAAATAAATTAAAAAATCAAATATTTATTATAGATTTAAAAATTTATCAGTTTAAATACAATTCATCTAAAATAGAGGGGTTGAAGGAGGAGGAGGTGGTGGGTCTTTGTCAGGACTGAGGGGCGATAAGATGGAGCACATGTATCACCAATGTATAGTCTAAGGTCCATATACAATCATCGGAGTTCGGTCATCTCAGCACTAAATCGTTGTCTCAGCAACAAGATGGGTCGTCCAAGCTTCAACTTGTTGGTTTGAAATCACCTAGAACTCTGAATATTGAGTGCTTAGAACCGATTGTGAGCATTCAATAGTTGAAACACTTTGGGTCGTCCGCAGCTCCTCAATTGTAATGTTTAAAAAATCATAAACTCAATTTATATCGAATCCACTAGATGATCCTTCCTCCAACCACAAATCTAGATCGAGTTCCAGATGGGTTAAAAGATCATCGATCCTCGTATCTATACTGCAATTGGGTGTTATATATTTCCTGGAAAAAAAGTCAACTAATTCAAAATAAAAATAACTTAAGAAAAGAAATTGTTGAAATCCAACATACCTCTTTCTGACGGTCACCATTTTGCAGTGAGTTTTTACAAAAAAAAACTTCAATGTTCTTGATTCGTGTCTAAGAATCGTAGCCTGCAAAAGAAAATTGTTGTTAGTAAAACATTTTCATATAAACAACAATTTAAAAAAAATTGATGTAATAAAAAAAAAATCTTACCATTCGTTTCACATGAGAGAATAGATCCACATGCTGAATATATTCTGCCCATATATGCTCAGACATCACGTGCTGAATATATTCTGCTCATATAGCCTCTAAGGCATACGGAGGTCTGAAATCCCTCCAAACCACCACGTCTCTACAACTTGCAATATCTATTTCTTTAACAAAATTTTTGGCTTTTTCTATGTTTCATACCAAAAATCAAACAACCTATATGATAGATATGAATTATTGGTTAATAAATGAAAGATGAAATTTTAACATGTAAATAAAAAATAATCTATCCTATCTAACTATTCGGCTGAAACTCGATACATTCAATAACGATCATTTATTACTTATATCAAACTATATTGAATATTGATGGCAACATGTATTAATTAATTATGTGAACTAAATAAATTAGCTAACATTAATTTAACTCAAACTTATTCAATTTATTTTAACAGTACTTTTAAATCATTAGCAATCTCTTATGAAATTCAAGTTCCTCCACATTTAGTGAAATTTTCAACTTAAAAATAAAATTGACAAAATATAAATTGCATCTATTAAATAAGCCATTATTTATTTCATTATAAAACACCTAAGTCACAAAATCAATTTCATCAAATTAGAAACAAATATATTTTTTCAAAATCTCAAACAAACTCAAATATGTACAAATCATACATTCATACAACAAATTTTCATAGAAAAAAAACCTATAAAACAAGTAAACACACAAACAAACTACATATATTATATCAAAAAGAAAAAAAAAACATTTTTAAAATGAGTTAAAAAATGTGTAATTTTGCCTACTTAGTTTCCAGCTAAATGACTAGGCTAGCTAGTAAGAGAAACTTTTTAATTTCTTTCTTTTTCAAGATCACACAAATTGAGTGAGTAACTGCAAATTGAGTGAGTAACTGGTGATCTTTTGCTGTTTTTCACAGGAAAAAAAATGGAAGAAGAAGAAGAAATAGGTGAGGGGGAGAAAGGGGGTCAATTGCCAAGTTATAACTTAAAAAATACTGATAGATTCACTGACAGATATTAGTGACGGGGTTTATTGTGTCGGTAATACCATCTAGAAGAATGACCCGTAATTTTTTTCTTCTACTTTCTTTTATCAGTGTAATTCCCTTAATATACACTGATGCAAATTTTTCATCGGTAAAATTCACCGTAATTTACCAAAAAAAATTTCTATCAATATTTTTATTTATATTTATCAATTTTCTAATAATGCTATTTTCTAAATATTTTCCAGCAAAAGAAGAGTTGTTATATAATTAATAGGCAATTAACATGTCCCAATAGACCACCTTTCATATACAACTTTTGAGAATATACAGCCTTTCAGGAAAAAAATATTTAATATGAGGAGTTTATTATTTAAATATTAAATGAATTAATGAGCATTACTAGAAACTTAAAGTTCTGATACTTAATGAGCATTACTAGGAATTTATTATTCTGATAGTTACTATATATATATGCGCATTAATTTCCCTTTTCTCATGATTAGAAACTTAAAGTTCGTGGAAAAGAAAAGACCGTTCCTTCAAAAAACCAAAAACAATAATAAAAACAAACATGCACGTTTTAAGAGATAGTTATTTATCAGAATCCAAATGCATCTGAATACTTTTCTCACAACAATAGGGGATATTTTTAAATTAGTCCATTTATCAGTCAAAATTAAGGTTCAAATTTAAATGATTTTAAGGAAATTAACGAAGAAATAAGAAATTAACTATCAGAATATTCAATGTTTGCTTCATGTTTGAAAACGTTGAAATCTCAGGGAAACCTGCTGGGCTAGCCATCTAACTGTTCTTATAAGGCGTCTGTTCAGCATGAGAATGAGAAGGCGAAGATTAATTGTGTTTAGTTTTTTTTTTTTTTTTGGCCATGTTTAGCTTTCTTTAGGGTCAATGGGCTGGCTTTACAAGAAATTTTGTGCTATTTAAATTGTAACTACTAGATATATATTTACAGTATACAAGAGAATTTAATTAATACATGGAAAGGAGAGAAACAAGATGGATAATTAAATAATAATAATTTTGAAGTTGGTAAAAAAAATCTTATTATTTTTTGGCGAATTTGGATAGTATTTTTTTTTATGTATATATCTCTTTAATACTATAAATATCTAGTAATTATAGCTTAAATATCATAAGACTTTACTGACTTGACCGACCATGTACAGATTTCATTAATCTGACGTAAAATTAAAGATTGTTGGAGAAAGTTGAAATATTCAATAAGCAATACGTTGCGTATAATATAAGGTAAGACAACATAACATATGCTTGAACGTTGGAGATTTTTGGCTGCTTTCATTTCGTGCAATTAATATATTAAAAAATCAGATTAATTTGGTCAAAATGGAGAATAGTCTTTGATAAAAGTAAAACCTTCTCGATCT
The DNA here is from genome assembly GCA_015852605.2 of Populus deltoides. Taxonomy (NCBI): domain Eukaryota; kingdom Viridiplantae; phylum Streptophyta; class Magnoliopsida; order Malpighiales; family Salicaceae; genus Populus; species Populus deltoides. The sequence goes on from CM027573.2 coordinate 15,956,601, forward strand.
CTATAATGCAACATCCTCATCAGCCTGCCGTTAAATTTGATGTACGGGAGGTCGCAATTTCACGATCCGGCTGCCATTTTGGCAAATTAATAATAGCATTGCACCGTCAACAAAGTTCATGATTGCTAAAAACAAACTTAATTATTCTTGCCAGATGATCGTCCACTCCATCTGTTTTTCTACTTTTGAATATTTACAGATTCCTCCGAGTGCATCATTCATTTTATGAAATTGGTAATGTGAGCTCAAGCAATAATTTTATATTGAAACGGCTATGCCCATCGGGATAGACTTAATTAGGGACCAAGCTGATTTTTTAAGAAATAAATGAGAGTTACCATGATTAAACCTAGAAAACATTAAAAAAATAGAGTTAAAACCTGAGAAATAATATTTTTTTAATTGATTCAAGTTAACTTATTTAATCTATAATCTAAGCCTTAAATAATTAGATTATTGATCCGGTAAAGTTCAATAATTTTAGTCGAAACTTGAACTTTTGATATTAAAAAAAAGTAAAAGAAATATATATATGATGAGTCATTTGCTTTGACTTTTATGCGGTCTACCTCGAATTATCATAAAAACATTGGTTTGAAAAAATCATAAAAACCATGCTTGAATATTTGCAAATATTATATGCAATTACTAATTAATATATCCTTTTCTCCTCTTTCTTTTTTTCTTTCTTTCTTTCCAGATAAGCCTTTCCTCTATTTTCCAAAACTAGCACATCATTAATTTCACTGCTCAAATGTACATATAATTTAAAAATTACGTTCTAGCAGATTTTGCAGTTAAAATCTTTTAATTTTTTATTTGATGATTATAAAAATAAAGACATTCATTAATGATGGTGCATTAGTTTCCTTTTTAAAAAAATATTCTAGCCATTTAGGCATGGGCCAATCAGTAGAAATTGCTGGAACTCCCAATTGTTCGGCCAAGCCCAAACAGGAAGGAAAGTCCAGCCATACAAGTTTTTATCCTTCCATGCAAAGTTTCTCTCCCATGCATTTCATAATAATTCAGCTCCGAGCATGCATTAAATATTTATTTGCTATTGTGATTTAAAATATTTTTTAAAAGTATTTTTTTGTTTGAAAATATAATAAAATATGTTTTTTAATTTTAACAACAGCACATCAAAACCATTAAAAAAATACTAAAAGAGACATCAATTTAATACTTTTTCAAGTGAAATGTACTTTTAAAAAAAATATAAAAAAACAGAACCTATTACACTCCAAAACACCGATGCGCAAGTTGACATGGCTAGAGGTGAGAGAAAAAAGGGAAGAAAACGAAAGAAATGAAGAATGAGTCACTAAGAGTCTGTTTAGGATTGTGGTAGAAATTATTTTTTAAAGTGATTTTCGTTTGGAAATACAACAAAATAATATATTTTTTCATTTTTAAAATTTATTTTTGACATTATCAAATCAAAACAATCCAAAAATATAAAATAATAATTTGAAGCTAAAAAAAATCTTAAAAGCACGATTGGATTACAATGTCAAATAACGCCTCAGGTCACATCTAAGTTTTAATTATGACACCATCAGTATCTTTGAAAGTATTCCAACGAGATGAACATGTTAACATCTTGGATGGCAGCCTTTGGAGGCTATAATGGGTCACACACGCTTTCGCACGTGTGTAGCGTCACAACAATCATCCTCAAAAAAAAGAATAGGAGTCACCATTAGTATTTTGGTAATGGTCTTAGAGTCTAGGTAAGGGAACTGATTGCGTATTAGAACCCTTAATACGTCTTACCTAAGGTAAGCTGTATTTTTTATTTATCTGATATAAACTAAGAAAATAGTGTATTTTCTAACAGTTGATTTATCTAGGGTTTAAGAAAAGTCTTCCTCAATAAGAAAATCCTTATCTTATGATATAAGTTCAAAATTTTGTATATTAAAATAAACAAAAAAAATTGTTTTGATATTTTTGAAATGTAGGCCAAAATCCTTTGGAATTTTACGAACTTGTTGTAAAATCTATGCAATATTTAAAAAAAAAACATGCAAAAAGATATAAATTTTTTTTGAAAAGGATGCAGAAATAATTTTAGAATTTTTAGCCATATGTAAGAAAAAAAATAATTTTTTAATTGTATTATTTTTTAGGTTTTGTTTGGCAAAATACCATTATTTCTTGTAATAAAACTACCCAACATAAGTCAAATGAGTGTGCCAAACACACTTTTAAACCCAAAAAACCTTTAACAAAAATGGCAAAGCAAACAAAGTACAAGACCATTTGACCCAATTGTTTTTTTACTCGACCCGATTGGGTTGACACAAAGTTTTTTGTTCCACCATAAACCAAACCAAAATCTTGGTTTGACTCCAAAACAACACAAAAAAAAACTACCAAAAAAAGATTAAACAAAAAAAAACATAAAAACTCAAATTCTTGAACAAAACGGATCAAACACAAAAAAAAATGAAGAACATTTGAAACCAAACCCAGCAACATGGGTTCCAAATCAAACCAGATTTGGTCACAACAAAGGTACATACATGTTGCAAATCATGCAATGATTAATAATCTAGCATCCAATCATTTTGATTATCACTAAAACATCATGATTTTGTCAAAATAGGTTTCGATTCTACACCAAAACTCTAGGATTAAAAGCCATTGAAATCGTGTTATTGATGCAAATAAACACTAGATTATTGATTAATCATGTATAAGGAAGAGTTTTGGGCAAATAAATGAAACATAGCAAGTCAAAATCATATAACTAAGGCAATGTTCTTAGAAAGAACATGGAGAACAAATGAAGAACAATCAACGTGAACCCAACAACATGGCTCTCAAACTAGACCAGATATGGTCAAACCAAAGGCACGTGCATGTTGGAAATTATGCAAGGATCAATAATCTAGCATCCATTCACTTCAATTATCAATGAAACATCACGATTTGGTCAAAATAGGTTTCGGTTCACAATCAAAATCGTAGGATTAAAAACCATTTAAACACATTATTGATGTAAATAAACAATAGATTATTGGTTAATCATGCATAAAAAAGGTGTGTATGCAAAGAAATGGATCAAAATTGGTCAAAATTTAGGGGCTAAGGCAATGTTATCCTTATGAACACAAAGAACATTGCCTAAACCCGGAAAAAAAAAAAAACAGTCATGCCTAGAAATGGAAGCCACTACCAAGCCTAGAAATGGGTTTTTTTTTCTTCTAAAACATGCTCTTTTTATCCCAACAAGTCACAATATCATACATAAATATGTTTGAATAAAAAAAATTGATAAAAAACATCAAAATCAAGTAAGAGATATCAGATCCAAACAAACATAAACTTAAAACACATTATATGTTCACACAACATGGATTCAAAATTGGTTTTCTAAACCCATTTTGTGCATGAATAGACCTAGCAAACACAAGGTAAAACACCCTTACTTTAACATGCATAACTTAAGTTAAACAAAAACTAAAACAATATTATATATCAAAAACAAACTTAAACAATAACTGTAATGTATCAAAATCATCAAAAACCTATAAAATAAACATCATTAAATAAAAACACAACAACAAAGAGGTGAATACAATATTACTTGTTGAGCATTCAAACCTTTTTTTTCTATACTTATAAACATAAACATAAAACAAAAGTAAATAAAAAACATCAAAAGCAAGCCACAAATGACCTACTTTTGGATCAGAAAAGTATACCTAGAACAACTACTCTCTCTTTGTTTTCTTTTGCAAACTTTTACCTCTTACAAACTTGCAAAACTAAGAAATATTTTGTTTAGTCTCTTGGACCTCTACACTTATGTTTCTTATTGATATTTCTCTTTTCTTTTTCTTATCTTTTGTTTTGTTTTTCTCCTTCCCTCTCCTTTTGGCTATTTTCTTTCTCTAAACTTAGGGATATTTGTAGGGTTTTGCTAGGGTTTTAGGAGGTTTTGAATTCATTTGTAACCTCTTGATCTTGAAAGAAAGGTTGTAAACCTTTGATAAGAACTCATTGAGAAGGTTTTGTGTGTGAACACACAAAAAGAAAGTCAGTTTGTAAAACCCGGATATTGTGGGGACTTTAAAAAATTCAAAACTCACGGGAAAGAATAAATTTCTGGCATCTTGTTCTTTAATGGAGGAAAGGTCTTGTTTAAGGAGTTGCCATCTAACATTATGGTTACTAGAAACCCTAACTGGTCAATAGAGATTTTATGATACAAGACTGGTTACACGAAAGGGAAGCTATCTCCCCTTAAGAGTCCTACTTGAGGTAGGCTGCATTGTTAGTTTTGTCTAAAATTATTAAGAGTTTGTTCTCTATTTTTTTTTTGTTTTTCCTATCATGTTCCTGACATTGGCATTAGTGAATAGCACCTACAACTATTTCCAATTATGACATTGGTAAATATTGCACAAACCCAAAAAAATACGATATTCCTGACTTTAGAGTCAATGAATAATTTCACCAAATTTTGAATCTTTAATGAAGAAGAAGCAATTTTTCTAAGCCTTTTTCTTTTTGTTTAACTTTTGTATTATTTTTTTTTAAAGAGAAAAAAAAAAGCTTTGCACAACAGATTTGCATTTAACAGTAATGGTCTACAAAATGAGCACATAGCATTAAAATAACAAAACACAAAGAGGAAAAAAATAAAACAAAGTGCGAGAGACTGGGCCTGACGCCCAGACTCGGCCCACTCTCTTTTTTTACTAGGCTGGATCTAGCTCAGCCGTACTAGGCTGGATCCAACCGGCCCGGTTAGTGGTTTAGACCAGTAACTGATTAATTCTCTTTTTTTTTTCTTTTTTTTTTTCTGCAGGTGTGCGTGAACTTATTCACACATGCCTGTTACAATCACCAGTTAATTAAAAATACATAGAGAGGGAAAACAAAACACCTACCTCTACAACTGGAGGCTGAATTTTGAAGATGATGGTTGTCGTGGGCCGTGCATCGTGATGTTGTTTGGCGATGACGAAGCTTTTATTGTGCCTCTTAAGGAGGTGTGTGTGTGTGTGTGTGTGTGTGTGTGTGTGTTGGGAATGGTTTTTGAATTTAATTATAAAATTATGATTAGGGTTCAAGAGTCGTCACCTGGTATTATAGTCACTAGGAACCTATGGTCCGTGAATTCTAAGTAAGGGACTAGTTGTGCAAAGAGAAGACGCATCACCCCCAATGCACTCTACCTAAGGTAAGCTGCATTGTTTTTTTATTGTTTTTCTAAGTTGGGTTTCTATTCGTTAGTCTTTTCTAAGGTTCAAGGCAGATCTTCCTTCGTGAAAGAGTCTCTACCTTATCGAGTGAAGCCCTAACCATTCTAAAGTCTAAATCTTAGAATCACATTTATTTTACACCTTGTATCTTTAATATTTGAGAGTGTACTCTATTGCGTAGTTTTACACCCAACATATAATAAAGTCTACATCTAGACCCTAAAAAAATTGGAAAAGGGTTTTTTATATTTTGGCCAAATCATAATGGATAATCATAAATTAGTTATGATATTCATTTTGCATTTTAAAACATTAGAAACATGAAAATTTTAGGATTTTGTCCCTATACATGAAAACAATTTTTTTTTTTTTTGTCTTTTGAAAAAGGAAATTAATTTAAACATTTTGAGATTTTTTTTTTGAATTTTTTAGAAATATTTTGGAGCAAGCTGGATATTTTAATTTCGGATTTGTATCTTACAATGTAAATATACAACCCGATATTATGCAAAATTGGTAGGAAAACATTCGAGAAAATCATAATTTTTTGAAAGGATTTTTTTTGGATTTTTTTTGTTTTTTTTAAATATAATATAATATTAAATATGTGGTATGGGTCGGCCGAACTAACTAGGTTGAGCCCAGCCAAGTTGGGTGGGCCGATCTCTACCCAACAGATCCTTTTTTTTTTAAGGTGGGCCGAACCTGACCCAGCCATTTGGGCTGGGCTAGAACAGGTCCAGCCCACCTTAAGGTGTTAATTATTTGCAAAATATGAACAGTAGTTCACATTCTGCATGCAACCAAAATGGTTGTAGAAGATGGAGAAGGGCAGAGAAGGCTACCAGATGCAATGGTCAAGACTGTGATTAGGAGGTTGAGTTGATGGTTTTGGTGGCGTTGCTGCGAAGAATGGTGGTTGTAGTCGATCATGGGGAAAAGAGAAGGATTTTGTAGAAGTGAAAGAGAGGAAGAAAAGGCAGCTATTCCAGACATGGTAGAGGCCAACTATCAGTCGCGATGATGATTTGTGGTGGATTTGGTGGAGGATAAGCTAGTGGTGGCTTCAGTTGGCTTCTAGGATGAAATCATTAATTAAGTCCCCAATCTTATCAAATTTTCATTTAAGCTCATGATTTTATTAATTAAACTAATCTAAAGTTTAATTAAGTTCTCAATCTTATCAAATCTTCCAAATTCTAGCAATATTGAACCTTAAATTTATAATTTCACCCTAATTAAAACCTCAAGACATCCAACTTGTGTTGTCTTGACTCAAACCTCAATTTTTTCATTCATTTCATTTTTTTTCATTTTTCATTATTTTTTTGAATTTTATGTTGTCAAGAATAAGATTGACTAGGTTATCCACTTTCAAGGCCTCGTCGAAGCAATCTTGACATCATCATCGCCTTAGACCACATGAAGTTTGTAAAGGGATGCACACCTTCCATTTGAATCCAACTTTACTCAATTTAAAGGTTGTAGCTCTGCATTCATTTGTTTTAAATTGCCAACTCGATCAGCCAAAACTATCAATAACTGGGGTCAATCAACTGAATGATGTCACTCACCTTCTCTTCTTTAAGTCTGAAAGACACGTCGTTTAGGGTTTTTGATTTGAGATTGGAAAATTTCAATTGAGCCCCTATTCTTCCAATTTCTTTTAATTGCACCCATAACTGCATTCAAACTTTTAATTTCATGCAATTTCACCTCTGCCAAACTCAATTATCATCCCCTAAATTGATCGATTTTTTCATTTTGGTCCTTGGTTCTGAATTTGTACATTTTGACCCTCAATTGACCAACAAACATCCAATTTCTTCAATTTAGCCCCTGAATTAGTCAATTTCAACCCTTATATTCACACGTCTTTTCTAGTTACATCCTTTGTTTTGAATTTCTTCAATCAAGTCTCTAATTATCCATCAAACTTTAATATTTATGCAATTAAGCCCTTGATTTAACCAAATTAACTCTTAAAAATTGCAATTGATCCTTGCACTTTAATTGTTTTTCAATTAAAATCTAAATTGACTTTAAAAATCAATTTTTCTTACAATTAAGCCCTTAATAAATTCAAATGAACTTTGAAAAAAAAATCTAATTGAGTCCTTAAACATCCTATTTTGAATTTTCCTCCTCTAATTGAATGTTCTTTGCTAATAAAGTCATCATCAGTTGAAAATACACTATTAAATTTTTTAAACTTATATATTTAATCTTTCTCAACCAATCTTCGATAATTTCCTGGGTGTTCTGGTATACTATTCTCACTAATATATATTTTTTATTTTCTTCCTATATTTTTTTGATTTGTTTTGTATTTTCTCTTTTTCTTTTTTCTTATTTTTTTTGTTTATGTGGGGCCATACAATGGGTAACAACATGCGCAACCCAAAAATAGTGCATGGCTCACTCATTGGCCAATGCAATGCAAGCGACAACATATTAATCGTTTGGATCTCGCCTAAATGACTGGAGATTTCAGATCAAAAGTCTACCTTAGACTTGGGGTTAACTTGGTCTGTCCAATCCAAGACCTTTTATGCATTTTTTTGGATTCTCATGAGTCACACACACAAACGTTTTATGCGCGTAATGTTTCTATGCACACACTAGGTTTTCTTTGCGACAACATAATTTTTTTGTTCTGGAATTTTCACTAACAATGTGCATACATAGCAACCACGACATGATACATCAACCAACAACCACCATGGCACGCCAATGGTATTTTCCTATACAAAATAATTAGTACTTAAAAGTGCATTTTTATCAAGGTTTTATATCATCATTTTGCACTTGAAGTATCAATAACTCCTTAACTAAAGCATGCTTTATAATAACATATCTAATAATATAAGATACCTTTAATTTATGGTAAGTGTTGATCTTAAATGCAGGCCTATCACATAAATGAAAGAATTGATTGATGAGTTGAAGTACTGAAATTGAAAGGACAAAGAGATGGCCAAACTTAGAAAAGAGATGTTGGTGTAGTTCAAACTGGAACATTGTTCAGTAATCGGTTCATATCTGGAGTTGTAGATCTCGGATTTAGGTCTACTTTGTATGGATGGAAAGATAAGACATAGGCCTACAACTTTTATAGGAGCCTAAGATTTAACAAGGCCGTTTTCAAGTCCAAATTGTAGCAACAACAAAGAAGTCTGAATCTGTCCTGCAGCCCAGACATTGTTCAGTGTTCAGCCCATATCTCAAGTTCTAGAAGTCCAAATGATCTCAAATTTTTACCATGTAAAGATGAGACAATTTCCTAGAACTTTTATGATTGAAGTCTGTTCCAATTATAATGTTATCAATGATGTTTTTGGCAGACAAGAAGATAAGAATTGTCACCAAGTCAAGATGTGGCCACCCATTCATCAATTAGTCAACAAATCAATAGTTCTGAATTTTGGCCTATAAAAGGAGACATTTGCCATGTATTTAGGCATCTTGGTGTTCAAATCAAGATCATGCTCTTGCTCTCTCTTTATATTTTGTAATGCTTAAGTTTTGTTTATATTAATCTCTTGCTTATGCTTTTCATTTCCTTTCCTTGTTTATTTATGTTTCTCTTTCATTATGTCTAGCTAGGTTAATTATGTCAAGGTGAAAAGGGTACACTAATGGTGTAAGAATAAGTATAATATAAACTTAACATGGACCTTAATGTTGGATACTAACATGCTTTATATTTGTTATCTTGTTCACTTTTAATACTTTGCTTGTTAAATGGTTAATCTAGATTTATGTTATATAACACCTGGTACAACAAATACTTGACACTTTCATAGCTCATACTGTATGGTATAACCGACACCTGAGCTATGAAAGGAACTTGATTTGTTGTTAACATAAGTTATAATCATGAATGCCTGACAACATTTACAAGTATTAACATTATTCGAATAAGATAACTAATGTAATCATGTTAACAATTTATAATCTGATTGGAACCTCCTTTGTGTGTGGTTTCCAATTGAATAATAAGAATTTCTACTATACTTGTTTGAAATACCATTATTAGATCCTCTAACCTTGACATTTGTTGTTATCATTGTTTAATCCTTACGTTAATCTTCCACTCAAAGTTCTCATCAACTTCTTCTTCTTCTTAATCTTTAGTATTATCATTATTAATAGTATTATTGGTATTACTATTACTATTACTATTACTATTACTATTATTACTACTACTACTACTACTACTATTATTATTGTCATTGTTATTGTTGTTACTATTGTTGTTGTATCATTGTTGTTATCTATAATTTATACAATTAACCTTCCTGTGATTCGACCCCGGTCTTGCCGGGTTATTTATTACTTCGACACTCCTGCAGTTGGAAGAAGATATCAATTTTTTGGTCGTGTCATAAAATTAATGCATTGGATAACAATGACAAGCACTCTTTTTCTCTCTAATGGACTCCTATTGACCATACATCTCTTTTTCCATGAAAAAAGTCCAGGCTAAGTGTATAAATACACCTAGTCACCTATACAAGAGGAGAGAGTATTCCTAGCTAGGCTGGACAATCCCACCTTGGCCATACAAAGCCAAACTAACCATGCCACGTACAATCCCATCTTTGTCTATACAAAGGCAAGCTACACACTACCAAACGAACTCCATACATAACATATATGCATCCCACTAACTATTTTTATTTTTTCTATCTATTATTTTCTCCTCACATGTTTACTAACTTAAGCATTATAGGATTTCTTGTCTGAACAGGAGACAAGTTTTATAGGAATAACCCAAGTGCAACTAGAAAATGCCCATTTATATGTGAAGTTTTTTGACGAATTCATCACTTAACAACTGAATTAAATTTTGAAAATTATATATATAAAAAAATAGTATGTGTATTGCAAGTTTATATCATTTTCAAGGTAATGATTTTTTTATAATAATATATTGGTTATGTATCAAATTATCATTAAATAAAATCTTTTTAATAATGTACTTGTATGTCATTTTTTAAATAGCTTTTTATTTCACCATGAATGCAACCAAATACTTTTTATTATTTCTTTTTATCCCCAAGTTCTTTTTTCTTTTACATCGAAACCACAAAATTACCACAATTGCAAACACACAATTAGTATGAACTACATGGTTATTAAAAAAAAAAAAAAGTTAAACAGCTCCTAAACATTAAAAACTCATAAGCTATTTATATATAAGAATTAAATGTAGGACGATTTCATACCCTAGGCTTAATCTTATCTATCTTTGATAACTATACGATGGTTTTATCCTCCATTCTAACTCTGTAAGCGTAGAATGAAACCATCCCCGAAGACTATGGCCTAAAAGTTTTAAAGAGCAATGTTGGGTTGTTCTTCAGGAAGGCTACATAATCAATCAAAGTCCAAATTACTTGAGCCTCAGTTAGGCTATTCTCCAGGCAACAGATGCTGATTCGAAGCTAATTAGAACCAACATGATTGCCCACGTTTCAATTAAAAAAAATTTGGCTTTAAGTAAGAATTTTGATTAATTGGTACAGCCATGGCTTGATGTTTCACGCATTCTTATTAAACTCTGTCATTCGATATGGAAAGTCCATGGTTTAGAATCTGATTCAGCTTAAGTTTTAAGTTTAAAAAAGCAAAATTGATTCGATGAAATTCAGTTGTTTCGACCAAATTTTTAGTGATTTAATTGACCCAGTCTGAATCTAATTGGGTAAATTTTAAGAATTTAAAAAAACAAAACCATTTCATTTTAATAAAAATAATTTATATTTGAGCAGATCTAAGAATCTAACGATATAAACCTTTTTTCGGGTCAGTTCTAGGCCAAGTATTTGAAACTATGATTTTTTGTGTCATGCCCATCCAAAACAATAATAGACATCTTAAAAATGATGTTTTTGGTTTTCTGTTTCTACGAGGTGATAAAACATCTCATGATATATGCTTGTCTCTATAGTCTGGCCACGCTTTAACAGCAACTAAGGACCAGAGACTCTAGGCTTCCTTACGAGGAGGAAAAAGCGACAAGACACCTTTTTTAGAGTTTCTCTATCTTGTTTAGACTTACAACAAAAATTTTTTAAATGGTTTTATGGAAAGTAAATTACTAAAAAATAAGTTATTTTTTTATGTTTGGTAATCTCATAGAAAAAAATTGAAAAATAATTTATTGTTATTTTAATTTTTTTCAAGTTTATTAAAAGCATGGGGATTATATCAGACAGATAAAAAAGTTGGAGGATAAAATTGAAAAAAATTCAATTTCATAAATTATTTCAAATAAAATAAATAGCAATAAAAAGAATAGAGATCAAATCTGATAAATAAAAAAGTTGAAAGATGATGAAACTGAAAAAAAAATTAATTTTATAAATTATTTTAAATTAAATAAATAACAATCAAAAGAATGAGCACAAAATATGATAGATAAAAAAAATTTAATTAAGAAAAGGATAAGAGAAAAATAAATAACAATCAAAAGAATGAGAACCAAAGTTGATATAAAAATCAAATTAAGTTAAAACATGGAGATTAATGGTTCAATTACCACGCACACTGGCAGATCTATTTCGTCCATTTCCTATGTGAGACGGATGATAGGATTCTTTTTTATTAATTCAATTTATTTTTAAATTTTTTTTTCTATGAAAATATTTAATTAACAATAACTTCTTTTTGATGGCTACGGTTTTTGGATATGAATCAAGACCAATGAAGGTTTTTGTAGAAACTCACATGCGAAATGATGACCATAAAAAAGGAGTGCAACAATTCATGAATAGTCAAGCTCAAAAGTTCGTGGTAAGTTAGTTTTCAACAATTTTTTTCTTAAGTTATTATTATTATTTAAAATTAACTAACTGTTTTTTTTCTTTTCAGTAAATATATACCATGCAATTGCATGATAGATACGACGACGATCCTTCAACCCATCTAGAACTCGATCTGAATTTATGGTTGGAGGTTGGATCATCGGGTGGACTCTATAGAAATTGAGTTTACAGTATCTCAAACACTAGGGTTGAGGATATGTGGGCACGCCGTAGTGTATCGACCATTAAATCCTTGCAATCAGCTTCAAGCTCTCAATCTTCACAGTTCCAATTGATTTTAAGCCAACAAATTAAAACTCGGACGACCCGCTACTGAGATAGAACGACTTAATGCTAAGACGATTGAACTCCAACAATTGTACATGGAACTCAAAATCATATATGGGTGGTACATGTGGTCCATCTCATTGGTCCCAGCCAAGACCCGTCTCTTCCTCCTCCTCATCCTCCTTCAACCCCTCTCTTTTAAATAAATTATATTGAAAATGATTAATTTTAAAATCTGTAATAAATATTTAGATTTAGATTTTTATTTTTTTAATTTTTTGTACTATGTTTATTAGAAATTGTTTTTTTAATAAACAATTTACTAACAAAATTATCGATGGATTACCTCTGTCAGAAAGTTTTAAAGAGTTGATAAAAAAATACATGAAATGCCACTTATTATTTTAGACGGAATCATCGACGGAATAAATACACCGGAGAGTTCCAGAGAGTTGAAAATAATTACAAAAAATGCCACTAACAATATGTAATCACAGACAAGAATATTTCATTGAAAATATTCCATACATACGGATGGAAATACCAACAGAATGACGCTAATAATTGTTTTTTTTCCTTTTTTTCCGTCTGCAAATCCAACGATAATTATATTACTAATGGAATTATCAATATACTAGAAATCACCGATGATATATTTTTTGATAAACAATAACCATCTGTGATTTCATCGATAAAATTATTACCGACAGAATCAATACCTAAATACCGATGAAAAAATCGGTCGGTAATATACAAAATTCTGGTAGTGTATACTTGTTAATAATTTCTTAGAAGCTAATTATCCAATCTTTCTCTACTTACTAATTAATTAAATGCAACGAAACTAAGTTTAAATAAATTAATTTCAAACTATTCATTGTTATTAAACTATTTTCATAATTATCAACAAAATAATTATCCTTCAAGTAAGCTAGTAGCATTTAGGAAAATCTCTACGAGCATGGCAATCAACTAAATTCCTTGCATGACAAGTGCTAAGAGAAGGGTGAGTAAATTAATTGAATTATCTAAAATATCCCATAAAAATTTACCTAAAACTAACCAAATTGAACGATTTTTCAAATTTGTGGGATAATTTAGTTAGAAATATTTTTTAAAAATAAATCAATTAGATTTTGATTTTAAATTTTAAAAATTAAAAAAAAAATTAACTTGAACCTAACGGAACCCATTGATTTATTAAAACTTGTAAAAAAAATAATCAAACTAAAGGCCTATCAATCAAAACATGTTAAAATTAAAATAACCCAACTAAAAACTCATTAATTCAAATTTGACTTAACAAATGTAAAACCTAACTAATCAATTTAGTTCTTTCATTCAATTCGATCAGGATAAAAAAAAAATTTTAAAAAAAGTGTCTAGTTAAATTAGTACTCCAAACCAAACGGTTTAAATCATGCTCTTCCTACAATCGAGAAATTGCTTCATCTAAAAAGAAGCAGAGTTGGCAATGATGATGGGTCTCTCTCAACTTGGCTAGTTTTGCCCCACTTGCAATTTTGTTGCTTGTTTCCAAAAGTGGTCCTGTGACCCGGAGAAGCTGGAGCTGCAATATTGAGATCAATATTAATGCTTGAAGAACCAGAAGTTGCAGCTTGCTGTGTCACCAAAGATTGATAATCATCTTCGAGACAAGTTGCTGTGTCAGAAACCCTATCACTGTCACCATTTGATAAATTCTTGGGTTTGCTTGCAGCAACATTATTCTTAGACCCTGTAGTAGTTGATGTAGCAATAACAGGAGCAGCAGGCTCAGCTTGAAGACGAGGAAGAATTTGGTTCAACCGATGATTATTTGGGTCAATTCCCATGTTTATTAGCTTTTTCTTTAAATGAGAGTTCCAATAGTTCTTCACCTCATTATCAGTTCTTCCTGGCAATCTTCCTGCTATCAATGCCCACCTACAGCACCACACAAATTAACATTATTCTTCGATTAGGATCATATCATGCTTAGATGCACATGCATAAAATTGTTTGCTACTAGCCACAAAATTAAGGAATCGCCTCCTCGACCATCAGGCCAACCCCGAAAGATTAATATGCTATGCATGTGTTTGTGAGACCACAAGTGAATGATGCCCTCTATGCCTATATATGTTTTTCCTTTATTTGTAAAGGGAGATCATACCTGTTGCCAAGGAGAGCATGTAGCTTAATAATGAGGTCCTCTTCATCTTGTCCAAAGTTACCACGTTTTATGTCTGGCCTAAGATAGTTTATCCATCTTAGCCTACAACTCTTGCCACAGCGGTGCAAACCTGATGAATTACACAAATTTCTTCAGCATATATAAAGTGGTTGCATATTGCAAGGCGGAATTGATACTTGTCCGGAATATATATATACCTGCGGCCTCAGGGAGAGAACGCCAACAACCTTCACCGTGAGTTTGAATATAATCAATGAGCTTCTGATCTTCTTGCGTGGACCATGCTCCTTTGTTATTGCCTTGTTTATCGCAGCAAGGTTTTCTCATAGCTTTGGCACTTACTCTCCCTTCAAAGACTCCAAGAGTTGCCCAAAGAGATATTGAGGGAGAAAAGGAAATGGGAAAGGCTGAAACAAGGAGCCGATTCCATTGCAAGAGAGATAAGCATTTATAGATGTAGTTGAAAGGGCAGGGTGCCGAGTGCCTGGACGGTTGACTTGGACGGTTGGACTGGTGGTTTGGGTATTTGGGTAGGTTTCAGATTTGAGTATGTCTTACAGTTAGAGTGGATAAGTTATTTCCTAGTCTTGTTGCTTGCTGTTAAGTATCTATCATTTCCTTTACCTGTGTAATTTTTTGTTACTTGTTATTTCTCCTCCGCCTCCTCCTCCTCCTCCTCCTCTTCTTCTTCTTCTTCTTCTTTTTTTTTTTTTTTTTTTTTAACGTGGGTTTATTACCTCTTATAGTAGGCGCTAAAATGAGAGATCATTTAATTAAAAAACATTTAATTAAATGATTGAGATAATTTTGGATTGATTTTCACTCGAAAGCTAGGCCCTTCTTGTTCCAGTTTTTGTTAGATGCATTCACTTGAATTCAAACTCGAGATATTAGCATAAATAACAAAATCACTTGTTCAACTAACATTTCCAATTATATTATAGATGATCGTTCATCTCAATTATATTTAAATGCTATACAAGTTGTATAGCATATTAAATGTAATTAAATTTAGTTATAATGTTGAATTTAAATTAAATTTATAAATAAATTAAATTTATATATTTAAAAGAGATAGAATTCAATTCATATTAACGTGCCAACTTCATTTTATTCTTTTCAAGGTCTCTTAAATAAAAAGATAAGTACATAGGTATTTTAGAATATTAAGTTTTAACATTAATTTCGTGTCTTCAATGTAATAAAGAGGAGTGATTCATCTCTGATTTATTTTTATATAATTTTAGAGATTAGATTTTATGAAAAATTTAATTCTTGATACTTCAAATAATTTTAAATATAAACTTTCATTAAAATTCTTTAATGAAATCATCCGAAGTGACGCCCGCTAGCGTTGCAGTGATGTCATCGACATGCACAGTTGCATTCTGACTAAAACCACTGCCATTATAATCATTAGGGATGCTAATATCCTTAATTTAGTCAATAAATTTTCAATTAGTTTTCCAACTTTCTCTGATCTCAAGTGTAAGGTTGCTAATAGATCGGATTATGATATGTTTTCGGTATAATTAAATGGATGTGGTATATAATATTTATGATCCGGTCTGATAATGATTCTTCGGATATATTACTCCTTTTGTTAATTGAATCAATAGGTGTTTAATTATCTTGATCCGACCCAATAATAATCCAATTTGAAATTAATATTAATATTAATATTATTTTTATTAAATATAATATTTTAAAAGCATGAAAATTTTGAATTTGGGTAATGGTATGGTATAAATATGGTAAAAGGTGTAAATATATTCGAATTAATTAGAGTTTATTTACTTTGTATGATAAATATAATTTTGTATGATATGTATAAATTTTCCAAAAAAAAAAATGATTGGATAATAAATCTAATGGATCTGCGAATCCATTAGAATTCAAATATGGATTGGTATTTGAAAAATCCAATTTGAATTCATAAAAAACCCAACTATTCAGTTCGTGCTGCTATGCCTTATTGTCTTCTTCTTAATTTATTGAAGAAATCAGGTAGTTCTACTCTCCCCTTGCGTTTAATTATATACATGAACATAATTATAAAAATGATAACCTCATACTTCAAGACTGTCTTCTTCAATGGTTGGAAGGATCCTGTAATCTCATGTTGATTAGAAGATTTAGGGAGTTAGAGGGGAAATATATATATATGTAGATGAACTCTCAGTGCTAGCCATGAACAAGTTGTGGGTGTTGTTTGGGTGTTTTTAGAATAGTTTTTAGTGTTAATTTTAAAAAGAATTAATTTGCAATTAAATCAGAGGTTCTTCTTCTTATTTGCTTTTACTTATTCAAAGGTTCTTCTTCTTATTTGCTTTTACTTATTCAAATCAATACTTATAAAAGAATTTCACACATGTTAATTAATTTAATCCTTGAAATTAAATTCAATTTTAAAGGTTACAAACATGATAATGATTAATTCTATATTTATTTGCTTATAATTTGAAGATAATATGCTGTGAAATGGCCAACACAAAACATATATGTTGCAAAGAGTAAATAATTGAGAATCAATATAAATAAGAGTATTTGGAAGTGTAGTAATTAACGGTTATTTTTTAATGTATTTTTTTTTTAGAAATGTATCAAAATATTTTTTTATATATTTTTTAAAAATTATTTTTTATATCAGTACATCAAAATGATATAAAAATAAAAAAAAATAATTAATTTAAAGTAAAAAAAATTTATAAAAATATAAATTTTTTCAAAAATATTTTAAAAACGTTAAAAAAAAAACACCACCACCTTTTGAAGTAACTTCAAGTGTAAGCTGTTGGCACAAAGGTTTGACAAAAGTCTGGACTGGTGGGGTTATGGAAACTCTACCATCTAACAGTCATGCATGCAAGGCTTCTACTACACGGGCGATTCTCATCTCATCCTTTCGTGCTGACAGCCAACAGTCCTACCTAGCTAGACAGATTCAGCATTGATATTTCATGTAAGCTCAATTTAAGCAAAGAGAGATTAGGGCATGGATTATAGCATACTTAGACACTTGAAACTATCATTAACAAATTAACGACCTTCAAATTTGACCTGCAGATGGCTGTCCAACAGTCTAATATTTTGTCTCTCCTTGAGAAATTAGTTCATATTAGTTATCGCCTTGTCAATGTCCAACGACAGTGCGAATATATATATATATATATATATATGCCTGTGACTTGTCTTTACTTTGGATAAATTGTGCAATTAACGCACTTTATACATTAAAAAAATTGCGTAATAATATTGTTTGAATTTAAAAAAAAAAAATTTCACGAAATAACATATCTTTAAGAAGTCGCAGTTTAACAGCTAAAAACCATGACAACAATTATAATTTTGTCGTTGTTCTCAGTCACGTTCTTTTGATGAAATTAATGAACAATTTCTTTTCAATAAAAGGAATCAATTCTCTATAATCATCAGAGACCGTACGTCCTTTTCATTTTGTCGTTTGCTAAATCTCTTACAAACCCATAGCCTCTCATTTCAACACCAAGCTCTTCCCTTCAACTTACAGCCAGCAACTCCTCATTTACCCTTTTACCCAAGTAATTCTAGGAATCAAATAAATTGAGAAGCGGTGGCATGTTGTCTAATTTTTTATCCAGTTTTTAGATACCTGAGCATGGGGCTGGCAACTGTGTGTTCAAGAGAGCAAATAGTAAGGATGAAAGTCATGAAACAAGTGGATCGATCAGTTGAGGCCATGCGCACCAAGATTAGCATGAAGAATAATAATGTTAATTGGAACTTTCCCAAGAACGTCCTATAATAGTTCAGGGCATGTCCTCATCTTCTTGTTGTTGTAGCAAATGCCGGGAATTTGCTACCACTGGTTTAAGTGTTAGCTATGTGGATTGCTCTCCAGTTCACAGTTTTGTTTGTTTGCTTCAATCCCGTGTGGCTGGGTTGGAAGTTAATATTTCATTATAGCAGCCCATTTCAAGTTTTTTTTACTTTCACAGAGTCGATCAATTCTTGTCATGGTCAATATCTGGTTAAGATTTAGGTCGAAAAATTGTGCCTTTCAGGGTCATATGGCTGAATTCTGAATTGCAGGCCTGGAAGTAAGTTTGAGGTGCAACGCTGTAATATTTGTCTGGGAAATATTTGCTAATGTCTAGTGCTGGAGTAGGGACCATACTTCCTTTTCATTTTGTCTTACTAACCCATAGCCTCCCATTCAGCACCAAGCTTTTAAGCTTTCGTGTTTTAAAAGCACAATATTTACAAGATATCGTCTTTTTGAAACAGAATATGATCATTAAATTTTTTTCAGTGTTATTTTGCTAAAATTTTAAATTTACTGTGCTAATTTTTTTTATATATATATATATATATATATATATATATATATATATATATAAAAAAAACCCTTTACTTTGCTAATCTCTTGAGCTTTTTTAGCTATAAATATCAGCAATGATTGGTTGGTTCTGCTATCAAGCTACTGTGAGGGATTTGATGTCTTCATCGTAGGACATGCTGACAGGCTTTTAATGATCATACAGGAAAGGTAATTTGGGATTTTTAACAAGAATTTTTTCAATTCATAAATTATTTAGAACTTTTTATACTTAGTACATGGTTATACATGTAATATACATTTCGATTTTAGGAATTATGGACATCTAATTTTTTCTTATAATTATTGATAGTTGAATTTCAATTAATTAGAATGCTCATTCATTGCATTAGTTGTGAAGCACTATCTATTATAAGTAGAACTACCCCCATTTATGTGCTTAAAATAAGCATAAAGCAAGTAATAGCCTGCAAAATACATAAATATAACTATAATTTCATAGATATACAGAATAACTTCAAGAACAAATGCAGAAGAAAAAAAAACCTTAAGGTGAATAAGGTGTACTGTTCTTTTCTATCTTTTTTATTTTTTGTTTTGTAGAGATTTTCCCTGAAATCATATATACAAGAGTTGAAGGTGAATCTTCATGTTGTTATTCATGTGTGAATATTTTAGTTTTATCAGTTCATTCAAGAAATTAAGTCTTTTATGAGGTCTTTTGAGATATCAAATGTGGAAAGAAAGATTCTTATACATAGGACTAACCGAAATTAAGAAAGATTCTT
This sequence comes from Populus deltoides, assembly GCA_015852605.2. Taxonomy (NCBI): domain Eukaryota; kingdom Viridiplantae; phylum Streptophyta; class Magnoliopsida; order Malpighiales; family Salicaceae; genus Populus; species Populus deltoides. The sequence continues at coordinate 15,976,205 of CM027573.2, forward strand.
AATTTTGTAAGAATGGAATGTGTATGTACAGTTCGTATTTATTCAAACTTCAAACATAGGCTAACATGGAAAAAAAAATTGTAATTTACTTGTACAAATTCTTTTGTCCACTGTAATATTGTCCCTATCATAATCTCAGTGGGAGCATTCTTATCACATGAGACAATATCAAATTACAACAGCAACATTTTCTCATAAAGTAGGATTCTTGTTATATAAAAATGGTGGTTTTAGGCGTTTAGGTGTTTGACAGAAATTTCCTACTGTTAGATTGGATAAGGAGTAGAGTCTTTCATTCGAGTCAGTTGTTTACCGGCAGGTATACATTCCTATCCTTGCCCTTGAAGTTCTTGGTTTGCCAGCTGAGCAATAATACTAAATAAAATAATAGAGGGATGGTAGGGCTTCCATTGCAATTGTAGTTGGGTTAGCCCACCAATCAGCAGAAATAAACCCTATTCTTGACCTGCAAAATACTCTCACTTCCAACTTTCAACCCAGCAGGTTTTGACTTTGGGATTTTAAATTGCTTCCATTCCACTTCAAACGTTGGGATCTAGATACATTACTTGGAATTTCATGCAAGTTATACAAAAATAAATAAAATCATACCTCTGACCAAGTCTCTGCTAAAGCAGATTCAATATATTAACAGGGAAAATCAACCTTAAAGCAAGACTTGCGCAGCAGTTGCATTTTACAGGAACTGAAGAAATAAAAAAGTCAAACCCACCTTTCAAAACCTATGACTGAAGGCAGCAGAACTGCTAGCCAACCAAAATCTCAATAACTTCAACAATAATTAGAAGATGGTGGTTATAACAGGTACCTGCAGATTGTGGTCACCTGTATTTAAAAAACTGCCTCAGTGAACACTCACCGCTACAAAGCACAGAATGGGGGAAGGAAAAGACTCCGATTCAAGTCCTGCCATAGTTAACATAAGGGAAAAACAAGTTTCTTTGGGCAAAAACAGGTATAAATTATGAATATGAGCTAATTCTGGGTTTGCCAAATTGTAGCTTGCTCATGTGCTGAACTGTATTCTTTCATGTCTCTGTTAAGACTTTGGAGTAACAAGTTGTCATGTGCTACCGGTTCATCTATGATTCTACACCTTAAACAAAATGTGATATGTGTACACTCACACAGTTTGCCTACGGACATCCTTCGAGCAAAGTTAGGTTTATTGCTTGATAGTTAAGACCCCCAAAAGTCGCAGGGAAGTTCCAGGGAAAGCTAAAACAATCATAGACCATACATAGTCTCACAACTTAGATTCTTTGTTTGTTTTCATCTTCTCTTTTTGAGTCTCGTGTATGGTCTGACCTACAGACACCATCAATAGTCATTCATGCGCGGATGGGGCAGGTTTACCAAATTCGGCCATATATGTGTGCCAACCTTCCACAAGTCTTTGACTGACAGGTTTATCGAACCTCGACAACGCGTCTAACACTATTGGTCCTTATCCCTTCTTGATAGAACAGTCCTAGCTAGCAAGATTCAGTGTGGATATTTCGTCACTTGTAAGCAAGAATTTCCCTCATATCCTATTAGATGAAAACCAATAATTCTTTAAAGACTTATTATTTAGTCATCTCTCTCTCTCTCTCTCTCTCTCTCTCTCTCTCTCTATATATATATATATATATATATATATATATATATATATATATAGACTAATAGTGGAGGTTATGACTATAATATTTTTTTTATATAGTTACATTATATAATATTTTTTTCAGGGTAAAACTAGAATTTTTGTTACCGTGTCATTCCAAATAAAATTTCAGATAAAATTTCTTGTGGATTTTATTCTTATATTAGAGAAGTGCATATTCACAATAGTATTTTGGATACTAACCTCATATAGATTTTTTTATCTCTATATTAAAGTGAGTAATAAAATTACTATCTCAATAATATTTTGGATATCAACCCCTTTTTAGGTTTTTTTATCCTTATATATATATATATATATATATATATATATATATATATATATATATATATATATATTAAAAGTAAATAATATAATTATTATCCCTAATAATATTTTAGATATTAATCATTTTTAGGTTTTTTATTCTTATATTAAAAGTGAATAATATTTTCTTGCCAAAAATATTTTTAAATATAGACCAAAATCCTTTAGAATTTCACGAATTTGTTATAAAATCCATGCAATATTTTTATAAATAAAAAATGTGCCAAAGTGTTTTAAATTTTCTTGAAAAAAGATGCTTAAATAAATTGAGAATTTTTGGCCATATGCAAGAAAAAAGAAATATTTTATTATTATTATTTTAGGTTTTGTTCGCTAAAAACCTATTTTTTGTAATAAAACTAATCAAAATAGACCTAAAGGGTGTTTGCCAAACACAGTTTTAAACCAAAAGACTCTTAACAAAAAATGGCAAAAACAAACAGGGTGTAAACCCTTTGACCCAGATATTTTTTACCCGACTCGACCAGGTTGGCTTAACTAGTTGACCCGAAATCTTTGGTTCGACCATAAACTGAACTAAAAATCCTGGTTTGACCTGAAAACAAACCAAAGCCAAAAAACAGATTAAACTTGTCAAAAACACAAAAACTCAAAAAAACTTCAACAAAATAGATCAAACACAAAAACAAATGAAAAACACCAAGAAACCTAAATGAAACCCAGCAACATGGAACTTCATAACACAAACTAGATTTAGTCAAAACAAAAATACATAAATGTTGGAAATCATGCAAGGAATAATATTCTAACATCCAATCACTTCAATTTTCATTTAAAATTCATGATTTTGTCAAAATAGATTTCGGTTCAAAATCAAAACCCAAGGACTAAAGTCTATTGTAAACATATTATTGATGCAAATAAACACTAGTTTGTTTGTTAATCTTGTTGAAAGAAGTGTTCTGGGTAAAGAAATGGTTCAAAATTGATCCAAATCATAGAGCTAAAGCAATGTTCTTAGGAAGAACATGAAGAACGCCTAAACGAACCCAGCAACATGAACTCAAATCCAAACTAGATTTGGTCAAAACAAAAGCACATACATGTTGGAAATCATTCAAGAACAAATAATCTAGTATCCAATCACTTCAATTTTCATTAAAATTCATGGTTTTGTCAAAATAGGTTTCGGGTCAAAATTGAAACTCAAGGATTAAAATCTATTGTAAACACGTTATTCATGCAAATAAACAATAGATTGTTTGTTAATCATGTCCAAAAATAAGTGTTCTGGGTAAAGAAGTAGACCAAAATTGGTTCAAATCATAATGTTAAAGCAATATTCTTCGCAAAAACATGAAGAAAACTGGCCAAAAACCTAGTAAACCTAGAAAAGGCAACCCCTTTTAAGCCTCCAAAACTGATATTTTTAGCTTCTAAAACATGTTTTTTTTATCCTAAAAAGTCATACTAACATACACAAACATATTTGAATCTAAAACACTAGCAAAAAAACATCAAACATCAAAATCAAGCTTGAGATATCAAATCCAATAAAAAAAACAACTTAACACAGCCTATATGTTCATGCAACATATTTTCACATAAAATTTAAAATTGGCTTTTTAAACCAATTTTATGCATAAACAGGCTTGGCAAAACCAAGGTAAATACTCTTGCATTAACATGCGTAGCTTAGGTCAAATACAAACTAAAAACAACATTATATATATAAAAAAAAACAAACTTAAAATAGCAACTTTATAATTAAAAACATAAAAAAAAACCTTCAAGACAACATTATTAAATGAAAAACACAGCAAGAAAGAGCTGAATGCAACATCATTTGTTAAGCATTTCAAACCTCTTTTTTATGCTTGTAAACATAAATATATATAATAAAAACGAATAAAAAACAACTAGAATAGGCCACAAGGGCTTGTTTTTTGGATTAGAAGGATACCTAAAATAGCTCCTCTCTCTTTTTGTTTTCTTTTGGAAACTTCTACCTCTTCTAAACTTGTTATCCTTTCCAAAAACAGGAAAATATTTTCTTAGGTTTATGGACCCTATTTTTTTATGCTAACACATTAATCTTTCCCCTCTTTCTTATCCTTTTCTCCTTTCTTCTTTTTTTTTTCTACCTATTCCTTTTGATCTTAGAGGGTATTTATAGGGTTTTAGGGGTGGGGGGATCTAAATCTATTCTTGACCTTTTGATTTTAAGGGAAGGGCTATGAATCCTTGGTAAGAACCTATGAGAAGCTTTTGAGTGTGAACACATGAAAAGAAAATTGGTTTTTTACACAATTATCTTTCAACCATGGCTAACTGAGTTGCCCAATTTTTAGGCTTTGTTGGAGCAATTATGACATCATTGTTGCCCAAGACTACCTGAAGTTGGTAGAGGGGATGCACATCTTTCATTTAAATCCAACTTTGCTTAATTTAGAGGTTTGTAGCTCCACATCCAAGCATTTGAAATTGTCAACTCAATCAGTCAAAACTGTTAGAGCTTATTGGTTTGCCTACTTTCGAGGCCTCATCGAAGTAATTCTGACATCATTGTCAGATGATACCATCTAAAGTTTGTAGAGGGGATGCACACCTTTCGTTTGAGTCCAAACTTGCTCATTTCGGAGGTTTGTAGCTTCACATTCATGCTTTTAAAATTGTCAACTCGATCACCAAAAACTATCAAAAACAGAGGCCAAGTTGACCAAACGACGTGTCACTCATCTTCTCTTCTATAAATCTAAATCACCCGTCGTCAAGATAAGATTAGTGTTTTTAATTTAGCATTTGGTAAAATTCAATTGAGTCCTTATTCTTCTAATTGTGACACATGCACCCTTAATTGCCTCTAAACTTTTAATTTCTTGCAATTTCACTCTTGTTAAACTCGTTTGTCAGTCACTAAATTGGTTGTTTTTTTCTTTCTAAGTTCTGAATTTGTGCATTTTGACTTTCAACTGACCAACAAACTTTCAATTTCTACAATTTAGCCCCTAATTTGGTCAATTTCAACCCCTACATTCACACGCCTTTTTCAATTTGATCCTTGGTTTTGGGTTTCTTCAATCAAGTTTCTAATTGCCCATTAAACTTTACTATTTATGCAATTAAGCCCCTGATTTGACCAAATTAACTCTTAAAAATTACAATTCGACCCCTTAGGATTTCAAAATCAATTTTTCTTGCAATTAAGCCCTCAATAAATTCAATTAAACCTTAAAAAATTCTAATTGAGTCCTTTAACATCCAGTTTTGAATTTCTCTCCACAAATTAAATTTTCTTTGCCAATAGGGCCTTTATTGGTCGAAAACACACTGTCAAATTTTTCAACCTTGTATATTTGATCCTCATCAACCAATCTTCGGTGATTTTCTTAGCGTTCTAGTATACTTTTCTCACTTATATATATTTTTTTGTTTTCTTTCAACTTTTTCAAATTTTTTTTGTATTTTCTCTTTCCCCTTTTTTTGATTTTTTTTTTGTTTATGTCAGGCTCCAAAATAAAAATGGGTAACAACAATCATCATAAGCCATAAGGTTTGTAAATGCAATGAATGATATAGCCATGAACCTTAAGGTTCATATAGACTACTAGATTGATGTCGTGCTACACTACGGGTCTGAATTATTTTTCTAGTAAAATATTTAGGCGTTGCAAGTGTGTTTAAAAAAAATAAATTCAATAACTCAGTTTATAGTTCCAATCAACTAAATAAGCTGGCTTTATTTGAATCATACTAAAAAAACAAAAATATACAACGATAGCAAACAAATATATATATATATATATATATATATATATATATATAAAGTGATTGTCATAACATGGGGAAAAAACCTTATCTAAAAGCAAAAAAATGGATCATCTACCTAGTTGTGTTTAATGAATTTGTTTATTAAAACCAATTTGTAATGCAAATTAACACGGAGATAAAATTTATTGAATAAAATAAAAGGAAAAAAATATTATACAAGGCTGCACATATTAAAATATAATAAAAAAATAAATACTTAATCTATATAAAATATAAAAAAATATAAATGAATCATAGTAACCTCTTAAAAATTTAAACACATCTAATATAATTAAAAAATAATTGCTATTTAAAAAAGGCTAAAAAACCAAAAACAAATAATAAAGAAGAAGTATTAATTAAAGCATAAATTTAAAAATTATTTTAAAAAGATATATAAAAAATAAAGAAAAGAACCGAAATGAAAAAAAAAATAATACACTATCAACTTAGATTGAAGAGTGAAATTGAAAATAAAAAATCATAAGAATAAGAATCAAATTGAAAACATCAATACATTATAAAAGAATGAACATATAGAATTTCTTAACGTGTTTTTTTACATAAAAAATCATAAATGTAAATAAAAAAAACTTATGCACCCATCTAATATAATAAATTACAAATCATTGTATAAATAAATTTAAAAAAAAAAGTCATTAACGATAAATAAAAGCATAATTGGAGAAATTAAGAGACAAATATAGATCAAGATATTTAATATCGCAACATAGGTCATTCATTTACTTGGTTGTTTTCAATGAATTTTTTTATTAAAATCAATTCGTAATAGAAATCGACATACACATATTGAATAAAATAAAAGGAAAAAAAATTGTGCAAGGCTGCACATACTAAAAATATTATTAAAAAATAAATATTTAATGCGCGCGCGCGCGCACACACACATATATATAATATAAAAAAAATTATAGATGAATCATACTAACCTCCTAAAAAATTAAACACACCCCATATAATTAAAAAATAATTATTATTTAAAAAAGGCTAAAAAAGCCAAGAAAAAAAATCACATAGAAGGGGTATTAACTAAACCATAAATCAAAACACTATTTTTAAAAAATATAAGAAAATATATTAATAAAAAAAATCAAAATTTAAAAAACAAGAAAAGAAAAGAAATGAGATAATAAGGTCGCGCCATCAATAATAAGGTCACGCATGGATTTTTTTTTTCCTTAATCCGTCGTCTACCCCAATTGTCAAAAAACAAAATAGACGAAGCATTTTTTCCTCAACAAATGACGTATTGTTTGGAACTCCTACAATCCGGTATGGAAAAATAGGGTTCATGGATTTTTCATCAAAAAAACTATTTTGAACCAATTCTTGACCAAAAACACTTGGAAAACATCCTAGAAGCCTTGTTAAACCAATTCATGGCCTTCTAAAGCACAAAAAACCACCTAGAAATTTGAAATCAATCTGAAACAAAAAATCTTGCTAGACTCAGATCTATTTTTCTAGTCGTTTTCAAGGTAAAAAAAATACATAATCTTAAAACTCTCTTTATTATATAGAACCATTTGATATAAAAATAGATCGTTTTGATGGTTGAAATCATCGTTAATGATAACTTTCTCTCTCCATTGAAAAATAAGGGAAATGAAGTTTGGTAACAAAATGCCTTTTATTTTAATTATAGAAATCGGTCATCTCATAGCTAAAAAAAAATGGGAGATGAAAATGAACTTTTCAAAAAAAATCTCAAAGCCACCACCTATATTATCCTTGTTTTTCACTTTAGTCCTTTTTTTTTTAATTCAACTATTCCCTCCAAAGAAACATGCAGGGTTCAAATCTGTGCTCAAATTAGCTCAATCATGCAAAAAAAAAAAAAAAAAGTTCTAGAGCCAAAATGAAGATGTTAAAAGAAATACACTGCTATGAATTATGAATGATAAGAGAGTGAACAGTAAATTAGAGTATTTTACCCACCGGCTTTAGTCACAAGTGGATTAGTATAAATGCGAGCAGAAGAAACAGTACACCAACCACATTAAACAATTTTCCTAAAATTTAATCCGACTATCAGTAATTAACATTCTTGCCATCGTGGTTTGGTTCAAGCATGTCATATTCTACACCAAGTCTGAAGATAAAAGGCATAGAATAAGTATTAACAGATCATGTCAAGGCAAGAACTGATTTGGCCTGGTTTTAGTTTGTTCCCTCTGTTTTAGTCTAAGTTACAGTCCTAATTGCTTCTACAGTTATTGTTAGGATTCTACAACAATCCCGGTAAGTTACTTATTGGAATTCAAAATTGTGAAATGTTCAGATTCACCATTTGGATTTTTTTTTTCTTTATTTTTTGATAAATCAAAAAGAATTTTAGTATTGAGAAAATGAAAAACAAGTCCCATTGCTACTGAGCAGGCTGATATCAACATTTGCTCCTCCCTTGATTGGGGACAGAGATCAAAATTGCTGAAGCCTGGAGAAAATACTCTTTGTTTTCAGTTCTAATATGAACGGTTTTCTGCTCCACCTCCAAACAATGGAAAATAGCATTCCTTTCCTTCCCCATTCATTCTTCATATCTTCATCTCTACAGAACACTGTACTTGAAACGCGCAGTTATAATAGAAAAGGTCCCTAATATAGCACTCTACAGAAAACACGTTGCAGCCACTAATCATGCCTATACAATGCATCACATGTATGCTGATGGTGGTTCTTTCCAGACTTCATAGAAAAGGAGAAAGAGGGCAAACAAAATTCAATCATGGAAACAATGGCTCATGATTCGGGCTACGGTAGTGATATTTTAGGCCTTTGTCATTTCCTTCTAACTAAATGGCCCCATTTATGCTCTAGTTATAAATTCTTGAGCAAAAATAAGTGATGTGTTGAAAGACCAATGCAGAAACTTCACACACAATCAGACCTCTACATGCAGAGAAATCACAATTGGTTCAAGGTTGTGGAAAGGCAGATTGTGATGAGTGGATAACATAGCTAAGATGACCTACTGGCATATGGAAATTCTACAGAGTATCCGGTCTGCTTTGAAAATTCCCACTAGATGATAATAACAGAAATGAAGAAGGGAAGATGATAAATCTGTACTTTGCAATGGAGTTGGAGACTGCAGAAAATATCTCCTGCACCGGGCCAAGAAAATTATACTTTTTCACGGGAAGTTATGTACAGGTGTTAAAGATCGTCCTCTCAAAAAATTGCTTCAACCTAGCATCCTGGGGATTAACTGCTCCAGCAGCTATTCTGCAGACAGTAATATCACTAGAGAAGCAAAATACAGAATAAAAGGATAGTTATTAATCCAAGGGTTGTGGTAAACTCCATGCAAAAAGCTTCTTGGAGCTTACCAACCAAGGATACGATACCTTTCTGGCTCAAACTATTTTTAAATGTGTGCAAAGATTCAAGATTTTAGTACTTGAAGCATTCTATTTTCAACTACTGCAGTTATTCTGCCAATATTATCCTAATCCTTCGGAAGCAAAACCAAGTTTTCCTGTTTGACATCGAGAAATTTTAGCACCTTGGTTGATGCTGTTTGTTCTATTGACTGCTTACAAACTTAATCCAACAGAAGCTTTCGAAAGATAAAATCCTTCACCTGTACATCATGCAGAGTCTCATCAACTTTACATTGTGTCTGATAATTTCGTAGTTGTCCCCTGTAATAAAGCTATATTTTGAGGGGTAAATTTCTCTTCTTCAAGTAAAATTAAGTGTTCATCTAAAACACCAGATCCAACATTTACACTTGTGTTTATTTTAAAGGACCATAACTAAGAGATGCACTGAAAATAGCCATCAGACTTGAGTAAATCTACAAGTTTTTGGTCCCTTTATTTATCCAGCTTGCCTGCATATATTCTGACCTAAAGATATTCCACAAACCCCATGCTCTAAGCCTCATTGAACAAGGGTCATCAGTGTCAAATGAAACATTGTCTCTGCAGCTAAATCCAAACGGACGAGCAGGTTGGTCTCGCTGTCAGCAAAATCATTTCCTAAACAGTTCTACATTTGTCTTTTTTATCAACAATATGCCCTCTGTTTATCCAACAGATTGGCTTAAAATCATGAAGAAAGAAAAAAATCATCTTATGAACTCAAAGACATCAATCAAGAGTTTCTGGGCTATTTTCCACAACAAGACTTTCTAGGCAATACTCCTCAAACCTACTTAATTTACATAACAAAGTGTCCAGATCTCTCCAAAACCTATCAAATTAGTTTTGTATCTGACAAAAGTAATGTCCAACCTTAAATCCATAACTGGAAACTTAAAAGAGTGGAGTTGAGTTTCAAAAAAGTGTCTGAATAGCATACTATAAACAGCAATATTCAAGGAAAAAGAAGCACAATCCCAAAAGATACAATATTCTATTATTGTCATGCTATTATTGTACAAAAATATGTAACAAATCATTCAATTATCATCAACTGATACATAAGATGAAGAGGGTTAAAATCTCACTCTACATGAACTCGGAAGGAGAATTGGAATCAGGCTTCCCACTGTCACCCAATCCTCCAGGATGTTGTAGGTTCTGCAAAACCTGAGGCGGCAACCCACCCAATCCACCACCTAAACCATCATTTGCCGATCCAAAAAACTGGCAGATAAACCTAGCCATAACTCCAAGTATCTGCATTTGGTTCTGGCATGCGTCCGCATGTATTTGCATCATTGCCTTCTCATGCTCAATTTGCATCCCCAACATTCTCTCCCTCCATTCCATCTCCTCCTCCTCCCTTTTCTCCTCCATTAGTCTCCTCTTTCTCCTCTCCTCATCCAACTCTCTCTCTACCCTCTCCCTTCTCTCAAATTCCCTTCTAGCCCACATCAACTCCCTCTCTTCCAACTCCATTTCCCAATTCTCCACCCTCTCTTCCTTCTCACTCCGCCACATGTCTCTCCGATACTCCAACTCCCTCCTCCTCTTTTCACTCTCTAACACACTCTTCTCCCCATTAAACTCTCTTTCTCTCCTTTTCTCCTCCCTCCTCAACACCACATCCCTCAAATCCATCACTTGTGCACCAAGCAAACCCAACCTCCTATTTCCTCCCAAACCCTTCTTCATTTTCTCCTTCCGACCAATACCCATCTCCCCATTTCCTTTCTCTCCCCGAAATTCACCATCTTCCTCACCGACACCAACATTATCATTACCACCATCACCATTAACATCCTCTTCTTCTTCTCCATCTTCCTCTTCTTGATCATCTTCCTCTAAATAATCCTCACTATCAATCCCAAACCCCAAATCCCCACAATCCTTGAACAAATCACTATCACCACTACCACTTGACTTCTTGCTCTTAACTTCAAGCTCAACATCACCAAAAACCTCTTTATACTTCAAGAAATTCTCCCAATGATTCTCCCCATCTTTCCAATTAAACTCGTCCTTTGATATTCTAATCTTTTGCTTCACGCCCAAATACTGATGCCTCATGTTTTGAACTTTTATAGATACATCACGCCACGACCATTTAAAAGGGTAGCCAATTGGGTCTTGAAGATGGTGTATGGTGTTTACATGGTCTGCTATTGGACGAAACTTTTTCTCTCTGGTTTTAAGCTTTGATAAGGTGCCTGAAGTAAGCAGATCGGAGTATTTGGACAAAAGGGTTTGCTCTTCTAGCTCTGACCATTTCTTTCTCTTCATGTTTTTTGGTGGATTTTTTTCTTGTTTGTGCAGTAAAGTGTCTGTGCTCGTGGAGATTAAAGTGGAGGGTTGTCTGAAGAGCAATGATGCAGAGGCTTTCGTTTGAGGGTTGACATTTGCAAATAGCTTCCGGTTTTAGCACGTCAGTGTAAATTTTTTTTAATATAGTCCCTTTACTTCATATTCTCTTGATAATTTAGTCCCTCTTTTAAGACAGAATTCATAAATTTACCCTTGTATTTGTGTCAATTATTTATTTATGTCCTTGTATTTTTAATTTGTTCAATTAACATCATGTTCTCTAAATTCATTCAATTAATCCTTGTATTCTTTGAATTTGGTCATCTAACCCAATCCTTAACTTCCATCGGTTTTCAATGTAAATTATTAACAAAACTCTAAAAAACCTCATATTTTCATGGTAGACATAGCCTTAGCGTACTACAGGTTAAATAGTGTTAAACAGTAAAATAATTATTTTATCTTTCTCAACAAAAATTAATGTTCTTATTATTGGGGGTAATACGAGTTATTCTTTAAGATCTATTAATTATTAATCAGGAACAACTCGGATCTTTACTCTCTTTTTGGTATCTTTATTCTAGTTTTTTTCTTAAAGTAAAAATCAAATTAACATAGGAGAAATTAAGTATTTTAATAAATATTAAATATTATTTGAAAATCAAAAGTGGTTCCCGTGCGCAGCGCGCCCGTTAATGTGTGAGACACCCCTGTGCGCCTTTGGGTGATGTCTCTTGATAGCCAAACATCGGCTTCAGCGGAGCCATTGCAAGCAGCACATTGAGATCTTCCGGCTAGTGTGGTGCGTGTCAGCAGGCTTTTTTTTTTCTTCTTCCTCTTTTCTCTCTCTTCACCTTAGGTTTTATGCCTACCCTTTCAAAGATTAAATGTTTCCCGTCAGTTTGTATTTGTATCAATTTTGGTCCCTAATTTTTTTATTGCTATTTATATTGCTTTTAATATTTTTTTGAAGTTTTTTTGTTTTTCAATTTCATCTCTCAACATTTGATTTTATTTAGATTTTTTATCCAATTTGATCATTATTTTTTTGATTGATATTTTTTTTGTCTTTTATCCTTTTCTTGATTTATTTTATTTTTCAATTTCATCCCTCATTATTTTATTTCATTTAATTTTTATACCAGATTTGATCCTTATTCTTTTGATTAGAGATTTTGCTTTGTTATTTTTTTGTGTTTATCTTCTTAGGGGTAATCTCGGTCTCATAAAGGTTGCGAATTTCAAATATTAGCTCGATTTGACTTTGATATTTTTTAGATTTTTTTTCAAATTTATCCTTCAATATTAGATTATTGGACATTGAGCTTCATGATTTTTTTCACTTTATTTTATATAGGGTTATTCCGATCTCATGTCTCAGATCGCGGATTAGTCGAGTTAACCCAAATTAACTTGGGTTTTTTTTATATTTTTAATTGATTTTTTTTCAGTTTCACCTTTTATCATTTAGTTTTCCTGAGATTTGACCTCTATTATTTTATTTTAATTTATTTTGTATGGGGTTATCCGGTCTAATGATTGGTCCATGAATTTGACATGTTGACTCGAGCCTCTTTTTTTTGGTACTTTATAAAATTGAATTTTTTTCAGCTTGTCCTTTAACATTTTATTTATTGATAATTGAGCTTTAGTTTTTTTTTTCTCTTTATAAAATTATCTCGTTTTCATTTAATTTTTGTTCTATTACAAAATAAGATCATTAAGACCTTTTAAGAATATTTAGAGAGTATTTTTCATGATATTAACAAGCATTTATTTTTTATTAGTCATTTTTGTTTTTATTGTTGCCTTTTATATATATATAATCATATTATTAAATTAATCAAATTTATTAAATCTAGTCAAATCAATAATCTAGGTCCTAGTTTTTCTTATTTCATTAAAAATGATATCATTACATAGAAATTTTTTTTATATTAAAAATAATTTGACCCAGCCTAATGCGGGTTATCTATATAATACATACTAATTATAACGTATTTTAAAAACATTTTTACTGCTCATGATATGATATTTTTTTTATATTTATATAATGTTTATATAACAAATAAATTGTCTTAGAAAATATATTAGAAGTGACTTTTAATTAAAAACTAAGAAAATAAAAGATTATCTTATAAATAAAAAGTATATAATAATGTGACATCCATATTCATAGTTAAGATTTGATAGAAGTTATCTATCGAGTAAGGGTTATCAATTATCCATAAGCTTGACATATTTAGAAAGAGAAGGGGTTAACTGAATGAATTCAAAAAATAAAAAAAATAATTGACCAAATTAAAATTCAAATCATAGAGGAATAATTTACACGAACATGTGGATAAATTTAGGGGTTATATATTTTTAATGGCTAAAAAATACTAGATAACCCTCTACTTTCAATTTTTAATCACATTAACCTCTTTACATGATTTTAATCAATAAAAACCTTTGTATTAGACAAGTTGGTACTTGTTAATAGTCTACTCATCCTTTGATCCAGATAATGGTCTGATTTTACTTGATTAACATTTTGATGCAAAGGTAAGCGATGAATTAAGGTTGATGAAATGAAATCATAAAGGGTATAATTTAATTAGTTAGGTTTTAAATTTGCTTTTTAGAAATTACCAGTTTAAATCTCAAGTAATTGAAGGCTTACATAATCGTTCACTTCAAAACCTATAAAATTAATCAAAATATACATAAATTGAACCAAACATCCATGTTAATAAAAAAAAAATTAATATAATGGTGAGAAAGTGAGGGACACTCCATGTTGCTGGTTGTCCCGGTGGCTTCAATGTTAACCGCTAATCAATTTGAAGCAGAAATATTGACTGGATCCACGTACTTGTTGATACCATACAATAGATTTGGTTTTTTATTATGTTTTTATCAATTTCTTACTAGCCTTCCTAGTTTTTCTTCGAGTAAAATATATTTGGTAGTATAGTAACAGTTGTTTTTCAAATAATTTTTTATATTAAAATACATATTAATGATATTTTTTATTTTTTTAAAATCATTTTTAACACCGTCACATCAAAACAATCCAAAACATTAAAAACATATTAAATTTTAATATAAAAAAAATTAAATTTTTTTGCAAAGGCGGTGCAAAATGATTTCAAGTTTCCTTTTTTTTTTCAAGGGTATGTTGAATAATATGTGGAACTAATACTAGGGAATATTATAGCAAATCTGTCCATGACCATTATATGTTAAATGTGCAAAGATGGAATTGCTCTGATCTGTTAACTTAAAAAAACCCAAGTCCTCACATAAATCAAATGTAATGTCATGATGTTAATCAGGCATGGGGCTTTACCCCTGAATATTTGCCAGTAATCAGATTCATCCATCCATTTTGCAGCCTTTTGAAACTCTAGCTCTTGATGAAGCCATCATTCTTATTAGTTCAAGCTACTTGCATCCTGACATTCTGTTTATGTATGCTTCTTTTGAATAGTGCTAAACTACATTGCAACTCTTCCTTTTCTGGCACCTGCATATCAGTGCTTTAATTCTACTTTCTGGCAACACTTCTCCTTATGAGGGGTGAATTTCATGAAAGAGGTAGTAGTTCATATAAGATTATCACAAATCTTTGGCCATGTGAGCAGCCTTTCTAGTGCCTTTGACTATGGGGTAGGAATTCCTAGCAACAGAGGTCCAGTCAGGAAGTTTTAATCGTGGAACTATACAATCCCTACACTTTAGTGATGAAAAAGTAAACATAGTATGCTTTGCATCTCTCGGAGGAACATTGCTTCATAAGTAGTTAATATGCACAATGACTTAAAGCGTGCAAATTGACTTGATGCAAACATATCAACTGGTTTTATCTCACGATCATAAGATTTTCAATATCGTCATTCTGCCTAGGTTTCATCTTTCGTTTCCATGAGATTTTTAACAATTGACAACTTAAATTCTGGGTCTTACAACAACAGGGAATAGCTAGTAGTTACTTCTCTATGCTTTATTTTCTTCTTCCCTTGAATCCTTTGCCTTCTGATAAGATTCTCTGTACAGGGTTGTATCTGAACAAGATGGTCGGGAAGCTTGTAACAGGCTTCATGCTGCTGGACATTCAAAGGTTTTGGTATGCTATTTTATCTTGAATACTTAGTTTGAAACCTATACAGATTTTGAATTTTAAAACTCTGTCTTGGTTTCTCGTTTCTGTGAATTGTAACATTAAGTTTATGATTTGTGTTTGATGTTTCTCACTTTCATGGCATGATTGTAATAATAAATGGATTTTTCATTGAGATTGCAGATTCTTGTCGATTGCCTTAGTTCTCTACAATCACAGGATATTTTGTGGCAAAAAAAAAAAGTTATCCTAGAAAAGATCTTCAGTTGCAAAAAGTAACCATATGGTCTTTTAAGTATTTATATGGCAAATTTGGTTATAAACTGCATATAATGTGGTTCGATGTTGCTATTGTGAATGCTATGTGCTGGGATCTATGCTTGATCAGTCCTTGATATGTATGAAAAAGGAAGGAAATAAAAATTATGGTTTTATAAATTTTCAAAGTTTCCAATACTTGTAGGCACTTCTGCAGAGGGCAATGATTATAAAACAGCTGGATGCGATCCCCAGTAAAGCAGTTTAGACTTTAGAGACTAGATTGATCCAAAGCCAGGATGACATATTCGTCTCCCACAAGTTAAAATGGGATAGTTTCTGTATTGGAAATGTATTTTTTTTTAAGATTAATGTGGATATCCGGACCAGTTTACGCGCATTTCAACTAATTTTACGGGTCCTAAAATTAACGATCATGTAAACTTCCAGTTACCCTGAAATGACTCGAATTAACTCATGATCATTTGAGAGCAAACCCAATAACTGATTAATTAAGCTACCTCTCATGCTTAAAATGTATTTTTTTACCACATGCCGTAGCTAATAAGTTTTTCTTTTTTTTCCTTTTAGAAATAGCAAAAGGGAAGAAAAAATATTTATATTAAAATGAATGGATGATAGAGCCTTCTATTCATCAGATTTTAACCTAATTGAAGTATCCATCTGCTACACTTTGAATGCTTAAGCCCCATACTCTCTTTTACGCAGCCTTTTAATGCTTTATTTCTCCACTGTCAGTTATAGCTTAACCATTTAACCATTAGAGTATTATCTTGAATCTCAATATATATATATATTGGTGTTATCCAAAATCTAAGATTAGATTTGTTTTGCAGGTATTTATGTTATTTAATCTAATATTCTCACCCTCTTAATCAATATTCTATCTATCTATCAACTTTAAAAAGAATTTGAACTTTGTAAAACTTTTCGTGAACTTGATGAGAGAGAAAAAAAACGGAGGTTGAATAAAAATCATGTACATGTTATCAATTTGGGCTTGCAATTGCTAGATACAAATTCTTGGAATCATCCATTATGCTTGACAATCCCCTTACAAATTTGTGGAGCCATTTAGGCTTTTAATTATTTTCCTTTTCCTTGCAAGACCCGTTAGCTGAAAAGATAAGGCTCATCTCATCTCCTTTACAGCTCTGTTTTTGCACTACCATTGCCTTCTCTACCTGCTTGTTCTCCAGTTCTTGTCACCGACATCAAATTTCTTGTCCTAAGACAACAAGCTATGGCTGTTGCGCTTGTTTCTGTTCTTGTGGGTTCCATGTTGGAGAACTTGTCTTCGGTGCTTCTCAAAGAGGCTGGACTTGCTCGGGGCCTGCAAACTGATCTTGAAAGCACACTGAGTACGCTTCAGGCTGTTCTCCATGATGCAGAGAAGAAGCAATTGAAGAGTGAGGCTGTGAGGAATTGGCTGACAAAGCTCAAGGCTGCAGCTTATGATGCAGAGGATGTGGTTGACGAGTTTGCTATAGAAGTTCAAAGGCGTAAGCAGCCAAGAGGTTAGATAAACCCTTAACAATGCTTCTTCTCTCTTGATCAAAATCCACTTATTTTTGTAGTATAATTGGCACTCAAGTTGAAGAACGTAATGGACAGATTAGATGCTATTGCCAAGGAGAGACAGTTCCATCTAATAGCGGGAGGTGGGGACATCGAAGCTGGGCGTCAGACCTGGTAGTCGGTCGATGAGTCAGAAATTTATGGAAGAGCTCAGGAGAAAGAAGAGCTAATGAAGTCACTGGTAAACAATTTAGGCGATCTCTCTATTTATGCTATATGTAGAATGGGCATTTTGATCTTACAATCTGGATATGCGTCTCTGATGATTCCACTGTAGAAAAGTTGATAAGAGCCATGATAGAGTATATTCAAAAAAGCCCTTGTGACATAGAAGGGTTGGATAACTAGCAGCGATGTCTTCGAGAAAAGCTAAGTGGAAGGATGTTTTTGATTGTGTTAGATAACGTGGGGGATGATTTCAATGATAAGTGGAGTAAATCGAAGGTCTTACTAAAGTGTGGAGCGAAAGGTAGTGCTGTTCTAGCAACTACCCGTATTGAGATGGTTGCTCTCAAAATGGAACCAATTTTATTGCAACACATGGAATGACTATCAGATGCTGATTCTTGGCTTTGGTTCTAGCGCTTTGCATTTGGGATGAGAAACAGAGAAGAATATGCTAACTTGGAGGCCACTGGAAGAGCAATAGTTGACAATTGTGGCGGGGTTCCTTTAGCTAAAAAGTCAATTGGAAGCCTTATGCGCTTGAAGAAAAATGAAAGCGAGTGGTTATCCATGGAAAGGAGTGAGATCTGGGATCTACAAGAAGAGGGTAGCAAGATTTTACTTGCCCTGAGGTTAAGTTATACTAACCTTAAGTCACATTTAAAGCAATGCTTTTCATTTTGCTGTATTTTTCCTAAAGATCTTGCCATGCCTAAGGATCACCTGATAGCTGCGTGGATGGCAAATGGCTTCATTCCTTGCAAAGGGCAGATGCATTTGCATGATATGGGCAACGAGATTTTCAACGAACTAGTTTGGAGATCATTTTTTCAAGAAGTCAAGGAAGATGAACTGGGCTACATAACATGTAAGAGGAATGTTGTGTGGTTGAGAGGGATAGGATGCTGGAGATTTCTAGAATGGTCCGTCATGTGGCTTTTTTGAAGAAAGGTGGTGCTCCTGCTCACCAACATCTCAGTGCCCAATCATTGCGCTCATTTATTCTGCGTTATCCTGATGCCCAGGGAATGGGTTGGAGAAAAACACTGCATTTGTTGTTTACTAGACAAAATCATATAAGAACCTTAGTGGTGAATAATCTTAAATAATATTTATGTAGTCTTATTTAGTAAGGGTAAAAAAGTATTTTCAGTTTAATCTATATATACTTTATTTGTATTTAGATTAAGACTAAGCACTCATAATATACAAATCATTCAGAATTCTAGCCTCCTTTTTGTATTTCATCTTAATTATGTTAGCATGGTATTAGAGCTGGTTTTATGGAACGAGGCTTAATCCCGAACACAACTTCACGGATCCAACTCTGAGATGAGTTGGCTGGGGGTTTGCAGGGGGCAGCGCGCCCCTTCTGGGGTTCGAGGCAGAGCCCCGAAAATTTTTTGGAGTAAGATTTTGTCTTCCGCTTTTGCAAAATTTGGTATTTCGTCAATTTCTGCAATTATTTTGGTATTTTGTCTTCCCTTCAACTTTTGTAATTTGGTATTTGCGTTCAGTTTCTGCAAATTTGTTTTGTGTTTTGTAGTAATCGTATAATTTTGAGAAGATATTTGTTTAGTTTCTGCAATCTCTGTTCAGTTTCTGCAATTTAGTATTTTGTTTTCCGCTGCTTTTACATTCTGGTTCTCTGTGATTGTTGATTATGGCTACTAAAAGAGATGATTCGCTTCAGTCTATGAGTGTGAGGTTGGATGGGAAGAACTATTTGTATTGGAGCTATGTAATGAGAAATGTTCTTAAGGGTAAGAAGATGTAAGGGTATGTTAGTGGAGCTTATATGATACCTAAGAATATTGAGGAGGGGGATGTTGTTTTGATAGATACATGGGAAGCAAATAATGCAAAGATCATTACTTGGATCAACAATTCTGTTGAGCATTTGATAGGTACGCAGTTGGCGAAGTATGAGACAGCAAAAAAGGTTTGGGATCATCTGCAACAGTTATTCACGCAATCAAATTTTGCAAAACAGTATTAGTTAGAGAATAATATACGAGTTCTTCACTAGAAGAATATGAGTATTCAGGAGTTCTATTCTGCAATGACAGATCCTTAGGATCAATTAGCTCTTACAGAATTGGCAAAATTAAAGGCATATGGTGCTTATATTGAACGTAGAGAGCAGCAATGATTGGTACAGTTTTTAAGAGCACTTCACAGTGATTTCGAAGGACTTAGGTTCAATTCTACATCGTTCTCCACTACCTTCTGTTGACTCTATTTTCAGTGAGTTATAAGCTGAAGAAATACGTCTTCAATCTTATTCTGAGAAGGGAATCATTTCTACTTCAAATCCTTCGGGTACTAGCAGTACCTTCTAAGTCATTCTTTAATCATCAGAACAAGTCCTACACAAGGGTTGGCTTCGATGAGTGCAGTTTCTGTTAGCAGAAAGGTCATTAGAAGGCTCAGTGTCCTAAGTTGAGACATCAGAATCAAGCTTGGAAGTCTGACAGCCAGTCACAATCTAATGCTCATAGACCACCTCAGGGTTATAAACCACCACACCACAATACCGCAGCAGTAGCTTCCCCAGGCTCTATTACCGATCCTAATACTTTGGCTGAGCAATTTTAGAAGTTTCTCTCCTTGCAGCCACAAGTAATATCTGCTTCTTCTTCCATAGGTCAGTTGCCTCATAGTTCCTCAGGTATGTCACACTCTGAATGGGTCTTGAATTCTGGTGCTTCCCATCATATGTCTCCAGATTCTTCATCTTTTACCTATGTGTCCCCTTTATCCTCCATTCCTGTTATGACTGCTGATGGCACTCCTATGCCCTTAGCAGGTGTTGGTTCTGTTGTCACACCTCACTTGTCTCTCTCTAATATTTATCTTATTCCAAAACTCAAATTGAATCTTGCGTTTGTTGGTCAAATATGTGATTCTGGTGATTATTTAGTTATGTTTTCTGGTTCTTTTTGTTATGTACTGGATTTGCAGTCTCAGAAGCTGATTGGGACAGGCCATAGGGAGAATGGACTATATATTTTGGATGAGTTAAAAGTGCTAGTTGCTACTGCTGCCGCTGCTACTACTATTGTTGATTTGTCTTCCTTTTGTTTGAGTCTTTCATTTTCTAGTTTTTATTTTTGGCATTCCCGTCTAGGTCATGTTTCATCTTCTCGTTTGAGATTTTTGGCATCCACGGGAGCTTTAAAAAATTTTAAAACTTGTGACATTTCTGATTGTAGTGGATGTAAACTAGCAAAATTTTTCGCTTTACCCTTTAATAGAAGTATTTCTGTTTCTTCTTCACCATTTGATTTGGTTCATTCTGATGTATGGGGACCTTCTCCTGTTGCCATAAAAGGAGGGGTCTCGATATTAGATCTCTTTTATTGATGACCATACTCGTTATTGTTGGGTTTATTTAATGAAACATCGTTCTGAATTCTTTGAGATATATGCAGCTTTTCGAGCTCTTATCGAAACTCAACATTCTACTGTGATCAAATGCTTTAGGTGTGATTTGGGTGGGGAATACACCTCTAATAAAATTTGCCAATTGCTTGCCTTAGATGGAACCATCCACCAAACTTCATGTACAGATACTCCTGAGTAAAATGGTGTTGCTGAAAGAAAACATAGGCATATTGTCGAAACTGCTCGTTCTCTCTTGTTGTCTGCTTTTGTTCCTAATGAGTTTTGGGGAGAAGCTGTTCTTACTGCTGTAAGTTTGATTAATACGATTTTATCTTCTCATAGTTCGGGTCTATCTCCTTTTGAAAAGTTATATAGATATGTCCCTGATTATTCATCATTTAGAGTCTTTGGTTATACTTGTTTCGTTCTTCATCCTCATGTAGAACGTAGTAAGCTATCCTCTCGATCCGTTATTTGTGTCTTTCTGGGTTATGGTGAAGGTAAAAAGGGGTATCGTTGTTATGATCCAACAACTCAGAAACTCCATGTGTCTCGTCATGTTGTCTTCCTTAAGCATATACTTTTCTTTTCTATTACATCCACTACTCATAGTCTGACTAAAATTGATCTTATTCATATAGATCCCTTTTCTAAGGATTCTGGTAATGATACCTCTCTCCATGTTCGATCAATTTGTACTCATAACTCTGCAGGTACTGGTACTTTACTCTCTGGCACACCTGAAGCTCCATTCTCATCTACAGCCCCTCAAACTTCATCTGATATTGTGGATCCACCTCCACGTCAGTCCATCCACATTCATAAGTCCACAAAACTACCAGATTTTGCTTCTTCTTGTTATTCT
Source organism: Populus deltoides (assembly GCA_015852605.2). Classification (NCBI taxonomy): domain Eukaryota; kingdom Viridiplantae; phylum Streptophyta; class Magnoliopsida; order Malpighiales; family Salicaceae; genus Populus; species Populus deltoides. Next base: position 15,998,041 of record CM027573.2, read on the forward strand.
TCATCATTTACTTCCTTTTTAGCTTCTATTCATTGTCTCTTTGAGCCCTCTTCCTATAAAGAGGCAATTCTTGATCCGCTTTGGCAGCAAGCTATGGATGAGGAACTTTCTGCTTTGCATAAGACAAATACTTGGGATCTAGTTTCTCTACCTCCTGGTAAGAGTGTTGTTGGTTGTCGTTGGGTGTATAAGATCAAGACTAATTCTGATGGGTCTATTGAGCGATACAAAGCTAGGCTGGTTGTAAAAGGATACTCTCAATAGTATGGTATGGATTATGAGGAGACATTTGCCCCGGTTGCAAAAATGACTACTATTCGTACTCTTATTGTCGTAGCTTCGATTCGTCAGTGGCATATTTCTTAGCTTGATGTTAAAAATGTCTTCTTGAATGGAGATCTTCAAGAAGAAGTTTATATGGCACTCCCTCTTAGTATTTCACATGACTCTGGATATGTTTGTAAGCTTAAGAAAGCATTATAGGTCTCAAACAAGCACCCCGTGCTTGGTTTGAGAAATTATCTATTGTGATATAGTCTTTTGGCTTTATTTATAGCAGTCATGATTCTGTTCTTTTTATTAAATGCACTGATACAGGTCGTATCATTCTGTCTTTATATGTTGATGACATGATTATTACTGGTGATGAAATTGATGCTATTTCAGTCTTGAAGACAGAGTTGGCTAGACGATTTGAAATGAAGGATTTGGGTTATCTTTGATATTTCCTGGTATTGAGGTAGCATACTCACCTAGAGGTTACCTTTTTTCTCAGTCGAAATATGTTGCAGATATTCTTGAGCGGGCTAGACTTACTGATAACAAGACTGTAGATACTCCTGTTGAGGTCAACGCGAGGTACTTTTCTTCTGATGGTTTACCTTTGATAGATCCTACTTATACCGCACTATTGTTGGGAGTTTGGTATAACTCACCATTACTAGTCCAGATATTGCATATGTTGTTCATTTTGTTAGTCAGTTTGTTGCTTCTCCTACTACTGTTCACTGGGCAGTTGTTCTTCGTATTTTGTGATATCTTCGGGGTACAGTTTTTCAGAGTCTTTTAGTTGCATCCACCTCTTCCTTGGAGTTGCGTGCATACTCTGATGCTAATTATGGCAGTGATCCCACAGATCGCAAGTATGTTACCGGGTTCTGTATCTTTTTAGGTGATTCTCTTATTTCTTGGAAGAGCAAGAAACAATCTATTGTTTCTCAATCATTTATCGAAGCAGAATATCGTGCCATGACATCTACTACCAAAGAGATTGTTTGGTTATGTTGGTTACTTGCTGATATAGGAGTTTCCTTTTCTCATCCTACTCCTATATATTGTGACAACTAGAGTTCTATTCAGATTGCTCACAACTCGGTTTTTCATGAGCGAACTAAGCACATTGAGATCGATTGTCATCTTACTCGTCATCATCTCAAGCATGGCACCGTTGCTTTACCTTTTGTTCCTTTTTCCTTGTAGATTGCAGATTTCTTTACCAAGGCGCATTCCATCTCTCGTTTTTGTTTTCTGGTTGGCAAACTCTCGATGCTTGTAGCTGCCGCATCGTGAGTTTGAGGGGAGATGTTAAATAATATTTATGCAGTCTTATTTAGTAAGGGTAGAATAGTACTTTCAGTTTAACCTATATATACTTTATTTGTATTTAAGTTAAGATTAAGCACTCATAATATACAGATCATTCAGAATTCTAGCCTCCTTTTTGTGTTGCATCTTAATTATTTTAACAAATAATTCTTGTGAGGTCAAGGCATTGCCCCAATCCATTTATAGTTTGAAACATCTAAGATATCTTGATTTCTCCAGGTCTTCCATCAAAAGGCTACCTGAATCAATCACCTCTCTTCCAAAGTTGCAAGCTCTGAACTTGTGTTCCTGCAAGCAGCTTCGTATTTTACCAAAGCCTATGAAGTATATATGTGAAAAGTCTCGTGTATCTTCGCAACGAAGGTTGTATTTCACTTCCTTTTATGCCTGCTGGAATGGGACAACTGACTTACCTACGAAGGCTTGATCTGTTTATTGTAGGCAAGAATGAGGGTCATCAGATATAGCGGAGCTGGAAAGGCTGAATTATCTTGGTGGTGGTTTGATCATCTCGTATCTTGGTAGTGTTAAAGATTTAACAGATGCCAAGAGTGCTGATTTGATGAGAAAGACAATTCTCCAATCATTGACTTTATCTTGGCATGGGAATGGAGATTACCTTTCCGGGATCCTATTAACGTGAGCAGAAGTATCTAAAAACAGTCTTATCCATGAAAATATAGAGGAGATCCTTGATGGGCTTCAACCCCATTCAAACCTGAAGCAATTGAAGATCATTGGTTATGAAGGTTCAAGATTCTCAAGTTGGATGATGGACTTGGAGCTACCCAATGTTGTTAGTGTCTCACTTGAATGGTGTGGCAATTGTGCACAACTTCCACCATTAGGGAAACTACAGTTCCTTAAGTATCTTTGATTATGTGGAATGGATGGTGTGAAGAGTATTGACAGTAATTTGTATGGAGATGGGGAAAATCCATTCCCTTCATTGGAGACTCTGTATCTTTTGGACATGGAGAAGTTAGAGCAATGGGCAACAGTCGGTAGATGTCGGAGTCTTCCTCGCCTTCAACATTTAGCTGGTGTATGATTGCCCCATGTTGATCGAAATACCAATTATACCTTCAGTGAAAACATTAAAAATCAGAGCATGCAATGCTACATTAGTGAGGTCAGTTAGGAATTTGTTCGTATTGAATTGATTCCCAACCTGATGGATTGTTGCAAAACCACACTCTCCTTGAGCACTTAGAAATTAAAAATCTTAGAGACCTTCAGTCCTTGTCAAATCAAATATTAGATAACCTTTCTGCTCTAAAATCCTTAAGAATTCAGCATTGTAGTGAACTTGAAAGCATGCCTGAAGAAGGTCTCCGGAACCTGTCAAATCCAATACGGGTAAATTTTCTTGTTACATATGCATAAACATCTATCTGCGTTTGTGCGTTGCTCTTGATTCTAGACCAATCACGGTTCCTTCCATTGATTATTAATTGCATTTAATCACATGCTTTAGAGCTTGCCAAGTTTATAGCTTTCATAATGTCTGTTCTTGCATAAATCCGAAATGGCACTACAGCCTTTTACACTGTTTTCCCAGAACATATGAAGATGGTGTGCCAGGCAGTTCTTCTCAGCTGCGGTGGCCACTTGAAACACTTCCGAGATTATGAGTGAATTATGGTTGTATAAATCCTCAACGTTTCCAAAACTTGTAGGCACCTCAGCAGAGGACGATGGATGATTATAGAACAGCTGGATATGATCCCCAGTCAAGCAGTTTGGAGACCAGATTGATCCAAAGCTAGCACGACATTCGCCACCCACTAGTTGAATATAAAGCTGAAAAACAACCCTAAAATGGGATAATTTATGCATTGGAAATGTGATTTATTTATCACATCTTCATAGCGAAGAAGCGAACGCATGTGGTTTTGGTCCACAAGTTATTCCATCCAAAGCAGTAAAATCTTTGCTTATGGTGCAGGTTGGAATTTTTGCTTATGGTTTTGGTTTTCCATGATTTTGTTCTTGGTTCTGGTCAATTTAAATTATGTGATTTATGTATTGGAAATGTGAAGATTGGATATTGTGTTTAATTTTTCTTAGAAATAGCAAAAAGGAAGAAAAAAAAATATTTATATTTAAATGAATGGATGATAAAGCCTTCTGTCCATCAGATTTTAACCTAATCGAAGAATGCACCTGGAATGGAATGTTTTAAACCCCATACTCTCTCTTCCGCACAGCCCTTTTTTTTTATATATTCCTTTCTTTCTCCGCTATGGGTTATTGCTTAACCGTTAAGAGTATTAGGTGGTGTTTTAGTAGTAGTTAAAATAGTTTTTTATTTGAAAATATAATATAATAAAATAATATTTGAAAAATATTAATTTAAAGTAATTTTATTTTTAATATTAATACATTAAAATAATTTAACAATACAAAAAGAATATTAATTTAAAGTCAAAAATATAAATTTTTTTCAAAACTCCGGTTCAACCTCGGGGCCAAATATCTCCTTACTAGATCAGCGACCTAAGTTACGTCGCAAGCTAATCCAGTCTTTTTAACGTATAAAAATGATGCTCGGGTGAAGTTAATATTTTTAAAAAACAAAGAAAAACTTGAAACTCTCGACTTGATTCAATAAAATTAAAGTGATGAAATAATTTAATTTAAACTATACACAACAATAGTAGACACACCATACAATAACATTTGACAATCATTTACAGCTAGATATTTTTCTATGGAGAAATTTAAAATATAAATCCATAAATGTTATCTATCCAAGCAATATCATGGTGTGACCAAATAATCTTTAAGAATCCAGAATATAGAAATTCAAGCCAAAATCTTTTTCCAATGTGCATGGATTTTGATATCGACTCCCTGTCAAAAATGTGCAGCAAGATTTGAAGCTTCACTTGTATTCAGTGTTCCTTCTCTCCAGGAGGGAACCTTGAAAGCAGTTGAAAATCTTAAGTTGGAAAGGAAAATTAATATTTTTGGGAGATTTAAGACTAGAATCAGAATACATTGAATCTTGCAAAAAATAATGATCTATTTAAGTTTTTTTTTTTTCAGGTTGCACAATGTTTTTTTTATTATTAACGTGAGTGTTTGAGTCAGCTTGCGTGCACCTCGACTAATCTCATGGGCCCTGAAGTTAACGACTATGTAAGTCTCCAGTGACCTTGAGATTTGCAGGACTCAAACTAGTGATCTATAAAAAACAAATCTAAAACCTGACTAATTGAACTCCACTCCTCGAAATTACATGTTGCTAAATGCTGTTACGCTAGAAATCATCAATTTTTTTTTTTCTTTTTCATTTAGAAGTCATGTCGGGGTGCCCTAAGGTTTTAAAAGGTTAGACAAATACATAAAAAAATAAAAAAGTGTTCAATTATAGGTCTGAGGATATCGGCATAAAATAATTTTTTTTCTATGAAAATTTTGAACTAGATTTCTTTCCTTTTAAAACAGGAAATATAGATAAACATGTTTTTAATTTTTTTTTTCTTGAAACAGTAACTAAATGCCATTGAAGAGCTTTCTCATGACATGAATTTGCATGTCTAGCATCAAAGACAATGAACCTAGCGGCTTAAAGGCACCTCGATCCCCATCACCAAGAGATCTTGGTTTTAGGGCCTCTCCCTTGCAATAATAAAAGAAGAAATGTCTAGCTATCGGAGAGGTCCACATTTTATCTCAGTTGCTGGTTGTGTCACACCACTCTTTTTACCACAAGCATGTAAACATGCAAAATTAATAAAAACTAACATGGCCTGAGAAAAATATTCATGGATCAGTGAAATGGAATTTACCATTTAAAAAAAAAAACTTGAACAGGCTATTGGAGAAGTGATGTTCATTGTAAAAGGGTCATTTAGTTATTATCGAATTGTTTGGGGTAGGTTGGCCATTCTTTCTATTTTAAAAAAATACCGATAAGTGCAAATTTTTTTAAAATAGAGTATAGAGGCGCTTTAGTCTTTTTACATGGGTTTTTTTAAGTAATAATTAGGTTAGGTAAGGGTAATTCGATCTTTAATAAATATAAAATATATTAAAAAAAAAAGTAATCGTACTAACAAATAGAAGGCGCTCGCACCTTTCAGGCGGTGCGACGTCGGTAACTTTTTTTCTCCTCCTCCCATTTTTCTCTCTCTTTACATTGAAAACCACGATGCTTGTGAAAAATCCCAAAATTGTCCTCTGATTAATAGAGATATCAACTTCGGTCCTTGTTATTTTAATTTTTTTTTTGCTCTTTTGTAAAATTTTGAATTGTTTTCAATTACATAATTCAATCTCAATTTGTTATATGCTATTTTGTTTTATTTAGTCCTTGTTCTTTTTATGTTTTGGGTATTTTGTTAAATTGGTTGTTCTTTTCACCCTTTGATAAAAAAAGATTGTTTTATTTTTTTTAATTTTAATCATCATTTTTTTGGTTCTTTTGCTCAATTAATTTTTATTTTTAATTTCACCATTTAATCAAAAATAAAATTTATTTTGTGTTTTAATTTTTATTTTTATTCTTTTAATTGTTAATTTTTGTATTGTATTCTTTTGTGTAATTGATATTTTTTTTTCAAGTCAATCCCTCAACATTTAATTGGTTGAGAATTGAGATTCGTTATTTTTTCAAATAGAGTACTTCCAACCTAATGCTTCGGGTCACAGGTTTTAAAAGTTAGTGTGGGTTAACACTATTTTTTAGCTTATTTTTTTTTAAGCTTTGTGATTTTCTCTATGTTTTCTTTTCTACCGAGCTATCCTGATTTCAAGGCTAGGGCCTTAACTTTGACAGGTTAACTTCGATTGACTCACCTCTTATTCCCTGAGTTATAGGTTTGTCTTGCTAACTTAGAATGACTCTAGCCATTTTTTTTTTCCTTTTAATTATCTAATTTTGTCCTTCTATATTTAATGAACTGAGAATGAAGCTACATTATTTTTTTCTTTAATATTTTTTTTCATGTTATTATTATTATTTTTTTTAAAATTTGATTCATTTGTTTTCATTATCTATTTTTTATCATTTGATTAAAATAAAACTAACTTATTTAATTAAGCAAATTCTATGATTCAAGTTGTTTTTTTAAAAAAACATGTTTGTATTACTTAAATAATAGTTTTAACAAAAAAAATTCCTTATTTTAAATTGTTTCTGGACATTAATTTGGTTAAACTTGGATAATCTATCATGTTAACTTATATTAAGATTGCATCATTGTAAGAACCCAAAATGATTTTATAAGAAAAAATTAAAATAGAAAAAAAAAATATTAAAAAAAAAAAGGTGTTTGGGAACGGTTTGCTTAGGCTTGAAAAAGGTTAAAAAGTACTTTTATTTTTGAAAAATAGGTGTTTGGTTCTGGTTGAAATGAGGTTGAATAAAAGAGTTTATTGTTTTAGCTAAGAAGCAAAATTAAAGGTTATAAAATAATTTTAAAATATTATATTAAAATTGATGGTTTTAATTTAAATGCTATCATGTTATCTTACTATTCAATTGATCTAGTTAAATTCATATGATATCTGATTGGGTCAAGTCTAAAATAATTTTATAAGAAAAAATTAGGAAAAAATGTTATTTACTGCAATGCGAGAATTTAATTCATTCTAAACTAGTATTATTTTTAATAAAAAAATAATTAATTTAAATCGATTTAACAATATAAAAATTGATTTAATAACCGAACAATATTAAATTGTTCTAAACCAAAATGGTTACTTCAAACACAAACGAAGTTAGGATAGATTCGAAACGGAGTCTAACAGCAAAGACAATTAATTTCTCTACACTCATCCACTTTTAGACAGGTGAAATTAGCTTTAAAAAAACAAGAAAAAAAATCCTTAAATTTAATAGATTAAGGCTCAAGTGTGATTAGCTTTAAGATTGATTGCTTGATTAAAAGTGATTATGCTACTTAATTCAAGGAATTAACTTTAGAAAAGTAAGAGAGAAAAAAAGGCGCCAAGGAGCAAAAGCAAGGAAAGAGAGGGACCCATGACCCCACCAATTCCATATTAATTACGGCTTTATTTATAGAAAGGCTCTTTGGTCACCATCACAATCCCCTAATTTGATGCCCTCCCTCTCTCCTTTTCTCTCTCCTTGTAGCCTTTCCATAATGTCTGCCACTGTTTCACACCTCTGTTCCATCATTCCTTCCTCCTTTCACTTTTTTATTTTTTATTTTTTAAAATAGAATCCCAAGTTTTTTTTTTTTTTTTTTTTTTTGTAGTGCATGAACTTAAAATGTGCAGCTGATTTTTGATGTTATAACTAGAACATCACAGCAGATTTTTATATTTTTAAAATTTATTTTTATTATTTTTTATTTTAAAAATAAATTTATTTGTGTTCATACAACTATAAAAATATTCTTGAACTAGTTCGTGTATCATTCGAGATTAGATTTTATTAAAGTTATGCTAGACATTAACTTGATATATTTAAGAAAATTTATAATAATATTTCACGGATAATGCTTCCTATATTTAGAATGAAAAATTAAACAAAGTATTTTATAATAGTGAGATTTATAATAAATTATTCAGTCTTGTTTATAATTTATTTTTGAAGTAATTTTCCCTTCACATTTTTTTTTTTAAATTATCCAATTAAGAAAATAATAATATAAAATGCTAAAGAGAGCGTCAGACTGCAGGTGGGCCAACCTATTTATAGAATACTGGGCCCACCAACTCAATTCATGTGGAAAAATGTGGGCCGTACCTTCCGCGTGGTCTGACCCAAATCAATTCATGTGGACCCACCATGGCTAATTTTTTCTGGCTACAGTAACAATCTCATTCTAATAGATTTTTTCGGGAGTGTTATGCAAGAAATTAAAAATTTATTTCTACATGCTGGTTTGTATTAGGGTTAAATTGAGTAATTATGAGAACCAATACTATTTATTTCGTGGATTAATTTATTTATTTTTATATACATGTATTAATATATTTTATATAAATTTAAAAGTAAAAAAATTGTTTAAAAACTAGTATATGATCCGAATATTTATAATCATCAGATAATCTTTAAAATTATATTAATATCTCATATTATTATTTATGTGATTTAATCGATGATATACATGTAAATGGAAATGCAATATAAATATTTGCACGGTAGATTTTTTTAAAAAAATTAGCAAGATTAAACCTTTATTTATATTTAAAAATTGAATACTAATAAAGTGTTATTCTAGTATTTAAGATACTGTTATGTCACTATAAGAATAAAAATACAAGTTTTATCTTTAAAAAAATTATTTATTAAAAAAATTATTACAAACTTCAAACAAAACTAGTTTTATTTTTTAAAATGGTGCGAAGGTACTGAGTAAGAAAAAAATCTAAGAATTAATTGAGTTTTTTTTTTTTATGTTAATGTCATAAATGTGGCATATGCTATTATTACTTTGACAACTCATCATATTATAAAATCTAATTAATTAATTTACTGTTACTATAAGCAAAATTAATACATTCTGAAAAAGCATCACTGCTTCTCTTCTCTGCAACAACTCGGCCTTTGTTGCCTCGTCAAAACAACAGAAACATTCTTCATTCCCTTCCTCTTTAACCTCTCTCTCTCTCTCCCCCTCCGTGTCTGGTCACTGTGAAGAACAAAAGTCAAGAGTAGGAAACCATGGCAGGCAACAAGTTTGCAACCATGCTGCAAAGAAACACACACAAACTCACTGTAATTCTAGTGTATGCAGTTCTTGAATGGGTCTTGATCATTCTTCTACTCCTCAACTCTTTGTTCACATATCTGATAACCAAATTTGCCAAATACTTCGGTCTTAAAAAGCCTTGCCCTTGGTGTTCCAGGATTGATCATGTGTTGGAGCCCGGAAAAAACACCTACTCTTATAGAGATCTTGTGTGTGAGAGTCATGCAACTGAGATTTCCAAACTGAGTTATTGCTCAAATCATCAAAAACTGGCTGAAACACAGAATATGTGCATGGACTGCTTGGCTTCTCGGCCAAATCACAGCGATCAGTCTGGTGGGATGACAAGGAGGATTGCTCTCTTTTCTTGGGTTAGCAAGGATGCTATTGCAAATGGTGAAAATATTGTCAGGTGTTCTTGCTGCAATGAGAGTTTAAACAGCAATGTCTACCCTCCTTATCTGCTGTTCAAGCCTTCCTGGGAGGCTTTGAAGTATAGCAAGAAAGGAAATCTGATCGTAGAAGAGATGGGTGATGAAAAGGATGGAATTTACTGCAAGGAAATAAGCAAACCTGATAGCTTGGCACATTATACTGACCATGAAGACAGCAATGAGATTAAAAGAGATGATAGAGAAGGACAACAGGAAGATGAAGTGGCCGCAGATGAACATCAAATGCTATCTGAAGTCGGAAGTTTTTGCCTCAAAGATGCAGTGGGGGAAGACTGTTCAAGGTCTGAATCAAACTTGCATTATGATGAAAAGGAAGCTCACATTATGGAGCAGGACTCGTATGGTATGGACTCTATTCATCAAGGATTTGATGACAATATGATTGAATATTGTTTTGATAAAGATAATTCTCTTGAAATCATCAATCTGCATTTGGAGAGAAATCTTGGCTGTGACTTTAGTCGCTTAATCCCAGTTGATTTAATTGATTCATCAACCACTGCAAATCAAGAACCATACAACTTAAAGGAAGATCCTGCAGAGGAAATTCATCAAAATGGAATTTCTGATTCTGCATTACACAATGAAATGAATAAAGAAGAAATGACAAGTTATGCAGAAGTTGAAAGCATGGGAATAGCAGTGGATTGCTGTGAGAAATCTTCAGTTTCAAATTTCACAGAGATGAAAAAAGATTTGGACGCCAAGGAACACGAAAAAGTTACTGCTCCAGAAGAAGCTCTAACATTATCGCTTGGTGGAAACAGTGTTGACATGGAAGAAACAGTAGACCCAGATGAGCTTCCAGGTATAGAATAACTGTTCATTTTCTTGTCCAATCTATATTTTTTTTCATCAACATTATTAGCTTAACCAACGTTGTGCAATTATCTAATCAAAAGCAGCTTATGAGGAAGAAATTAATGGCTCCAACTTGTTTACCGATCAAACCAAATCCAAGGACTTCATAGAGCTTTCTGATTTTGGAACCAATCAAGCTCAAGAATCAACAAGATTGCCATGCCTGCAAGAAGATCAGTCTTCTGAAACCGACAATGAAGCTGAGATCCCAGATGCCCTTGAAAGGAATGAGCTTGGTAAGCAGAATTCCATATCTTACCTACTCTAATAATGCTTGCTCAATGTAATTACAACGATCTGCAAAACAAGAAGTAAATCTAATGCGATTTTGCTATACTAGGTCCAAACGACACAGAAATAACTACCGAAGGAGAAAAAATGTTGTTAGCTGATGATAACCAAGTGGGTATATTATCTTCACATTTGGAGTCTAATGAAGCTGAGGAGGAGAAGTTTCCCGAGACACCTACTTCTGTTGACAGTGCTCACTACTTGCATAAGAAGCTTATGCTATTCGAGAAGCGAGAGTCAGGGACCGAGGAATCCTTAGACGGAAGTGTGGTAAGTGAGATGGATTTTGGCGATTCAGTTCTTACTGTTGAAAGGATGAAAACAGCTCTTAAAGCTGAAAGAAAAGCTTTCGGAGCATTATATACAGAACTAGAGGAAGAGAGGAGTGCCTCTGCAATAGCTGCAAACCAGACTATGGCTATGATAAACAGGCTTCAAGAAGAGAAGGCAGCAATGCAGATGGAAGCATTGCAATACCAGAGGATGATGGAAGAACAGTCTGAATATGACCAGGAAGCCTTGCAACTTCTAAACGAGCTCATGATCAAGAGAGAAAAGGAGAAGCAAGAGCTTGAGAAAGAGTTGGAAGTGTATCGCAAGAAGGTTTTGGACTATGAGGCTAAAGAAAAACTGAGAAAGATTAGAAGAATCAAGGATGGAAGTATAAGAAGTAGAACTTCTTCTGTTACATGCAGCAACACAGAGGATCTTGATGAGCTATCTATTGATCTTAATCGTGAAGCAAGGGATGAAGATGGAGGCAGCAGCTTTGGAAACCAAGAAAGTGGTAATAATAATACTTCAGGTGATGATGTTGTAAATTTGCAGGAAATAGCACTGGATTGTGTGAAGCAGATGACTGCTCTAGATGATTCCCTGGTTGAATTTGAGGAAGAGAGGCTGTCAATTTTAGATCAGCTCAAGGTTTTGGAGGAGAAGCTACTCCATTTGGATGACAATGACGATATTGAGGATACGCATTCGGGAGAGCAGTCCTCAAATTATAGCGTTAAAGGATTCGGTGAAAGCAATGAAATGAGCACTCCAGACGAAAATGGGATTTCAATTGAAACGTCAAAGGATGGACGTTATCCCGAGAGGAAAACAATGAATTCCATGGCAAAGAACCTCCTTCCTCTTCTGGATGATGCTGCTGATAATGAGACTGAAGAAGGGTTTATATTCGATGAAAATGTTGAATCTGAGTTTGTTGAAATGGAAAACTCTTTGCTTCCCGAATTTGATCTAGACGGCAAAAAACTAGCCATTGAAGAGGAGGTAGATCATGTTTATGAGAGGCTACAAGCTCTTGAAGCAGACAGGGAGTTCTTAAAGCATTGTATGAGTTCAATACAGAAGGGAGACAAGGGGATGGATCTTCTCCAAGAGATCTTGCAGCATCTGCGTGATCTTAGGACAGTGGAACTCCGGGTGAGGAGCTTTAGTGAGGATCCTCTGAAGTAAAGTTCCTCCTACCAACCATGAAACAGGAGATGAGGTAACTTCTATCTCTTTTCTTGCTAGTCATTCCAAGCTCCAAGCTAATTTAAAATCTCATTTAACAAAGTTTGACAATACAGCAGGACTTCAAATATCAACACAGTATATTTGTTTGACAATCCAGGTCCCTTTCTCATGGATGAGAAGGGGAACTTACTCCACATCAAGCGCAGGCCCAAGAGTTCGAGGAACTTAATGTTTTCTGCAGAATGCCAGGATATCTCCTGATGGAACAGAGGATTCCTGGTCTTTAGTTTGTTTCGGTCAGTGAATGATATTCACATACAACAAAAACTGAAGTCTGCCACCAACTTCTAAATGGTCTCTTTTGGGCTCTACTGAAAAGGTGTAAGCCCAAAATTTTGCAGTATCTCCTCCTAGCAGCCTTTTCCCAGGCAAAGGAGAAGGGCCAGAAGGATTGCACAAGCATACCTGGTTTGATTGCATAGGTTAGGTTACTTGCTAGGTAGACTAAGGTTTATATCTACCATTTTCAGATCATATTCTTTTGTTTCAGACAGGGAAGGGTTGAAAGGGATGGGAAGGAGGATTAAGCCTTCCTTCCAGGTTTTTGCATTGGTTATGTCATATGGATTGAAATACCGTGTCAACAATTGTGAGTGGTGGTTGCCATTAATGCTTTTTGTTGCTTTTATACTTCCCCTTCATGACAATATTGAGATTTCGACACATTTCCAGACTAAAAGCAGAAATTGCAACCATATTTTGTTTATTTCATTAGTAGATCTTTCTGTATCTTCAATGTATTACACGTAAAACAATTGAATTTCCCCATGCTGAGTGAAGAAGAATAAGCCCTGAATTTAGAAAAAAAACTAAGATGTTTTTAGATGGTAATTCATGTATGGCAAGATTTGCAAAAAAACTCATCCTCAGTGGAATCTATTTTGTCAGGCATATTAGCTTCCAATCAGACTGAATTATCTCAACTCAGTCTGCAGTTCTTCCAAATAGAATGTTTGTGGTATATGGATCACATTCCATTTGAAGGCAGGCATTGTCCTAGTGAGGTGACGCGATCCAATCAGCAGACAACTGTTAGGAATCTCACAAGCTATATATTAGGGATAGATAATCTGTATACATTAACTTTTCAATTGTAAAGCCTAACTTATAGGATGATAAACTATAAGGTAGTAATTGACTTCTAAGCTGTGAGAATGACTGTAAGTCTCTTTGTATAAATATATGATGTGATCAATTATACAATCATTCCAGCAAATTCAATTTTCTCTTCATATTTACATGGTATCAAAGCAGAGTAATATCCTAAATTCTAGCACCGCACCCTTCCGTTCCTAAACAAGAAAATTATCAAAAAAAAACAAAAACTTCTATGGATAATTCAAAAGCAAATCTCTCAAATCCTTATTTCAGTCATCATTCAGATGATCTAGGATTAGTTCTGATCTCAAAACTCTTAAACGGAGACAATTATTCTACTTGAAAAAGGGTCATGACTCTAGCTTTAAACTCCAAGAATAAACTAGGCTTTGTCAATGGCTCAATCAAAGCCGCCTCAGAAGAAATTAATCATGAAGACTATGTAGTCTAGTTTCGGTGCAATGAAATCGTTTATTCCTAGATTGTCTAGATTGTCAAAATTGTAGTTCAAAAATCTCAAACAGTGTGATTTATTACTCAACCACCCATGAAGTTTGGGAAGATCTTCATGAGCGATTCTCCCAAAGCAATGCACCTCACCTCGCATCTTTGAAATTCAGTGAGACAATGCTTGTCTTCGGCAAGAACAACTCTCAGTTTCTATTTACTACATGAAATTAAAGGGTCTGTGGGATGAACTAGCTTCCTATAATGACACAATACACATAACATAATAAGATCAATGAAAAATGATGTAATTCTGATGGGGTTGAATGATTCTTACAGTGCTATTCACGAACAAATTCTCCTGATAAATCAGGGGCCAAATTAAAGAAATTAAAAGTTTATTGATTAATTGAGGGTCAAAATGCACAATTTCATAACCAAAAACTAAAATAAAATCAGCGATCAACTTTAGTGTTGGCAATTAAGTTTGACAGGGGTGAAATTGCATGAAATTAAAAGTTTAGGAGACAATTATGAGTGCAACTAAAATAAATTAAAAGAATAGAGACTAGAGTGAAAATTTTCAAATCCCAAATGAAAAATCATAGTTTCTAGGGTTTAACCTAGACAATAGGTCGTTCGGCCACTGTTTAGCTTCTTCTTTGGCAGTTTTGGTTGATTAAGAAGACACTTTCAGACGAATGAATGTGGCGTCTTCGACCACCTCTAAGGCTGTAATAATCACTATTCAACTAAGAAACTCCCCCTCTATAAAGATCATTTATTCATATCAAATGTTTATATATTATTTTCTTTAACGAACTCAACAATATCTTGTCCCCGATCAGCCATCACTATATTTTTAGATTCTCGGCTGAACAAGTTGGCACCTTCAAATGAATAAATATGGAGCTACAAGCCTTCAAATTGAGTAAGAATATATCCAATCGAAAGGTATGCTTCTCCTCTACCAATTTCAGATAGTCTTTAATGATATTTACATTGGAGCTGCTCTAACAAAGCCTTAAAATTGGTCAACTCAGTCAGCCTTAATTGAGATACCCATTTCACAAAACCAATAATCTTATTCATGTGTTCACACTTTAAGCCTTCTTAGTGGGTTCTTATCAAAGGTTGATCATATTTTTCTCAAGATCTAAAGGCCAAAAACAAGCTTTTTGGTCTCCAAGTTTGAAAAAACCACCAAAATCTCCAAAAATCAAGTTTGTTGCAAAACAACCATTGTAAAACCAATATTGGTATAAAGCTCACAGCTATAAAACATATCTGAAAACTCTCTCAATTTGATTAGAGGGCCATGCTTTGATGAAGGAGGATCAATCTTTGATTAAATTCTAGCTTAAAACCATATAAATACCCCCTGAAAATCTTCATAAAGAAGCTAAGTGTAAAGGTTCACAAACCTAACACAAAGATTTCTTAAGTTTTGAAAGGTCAATAAGCTTTTGAAAATAAGACTTTACAAAGGAAAACAAATAGGGTAGTAGCTACTCTAGGGGCTTGAAGGTATATTTTATAATCTAAAAGTGGAGTCTATGTGGCGTGCTTAAGTTTTTTTTATTGTTATTTGGTATGCATTTATGTTTACAAACATGAAGATGAAGTTTAGAATGCTTCAAAATTAGGGTTCTGTTTGTTTTTTTACTGCTATAAATTTTTTATTTCTTGGTTTGATGTTGTTTTCTAAAACATTTTTTTTATGTGTTTGATGTTTTCAATGTAATGAAAGCTTTCTAGTTAGGTTTTTTTTATAAAAGAATTTTGTTTTTAGTTTTTGTTAGTTTGATGAATGCATTGTGAAGAAATATTATTAATCCTGGGTTTACAAGGCTTGTTCATGATCAATATATGTTTAGAAAACCAATTTTGAATCCAAATTGCATGAAGATATAAGCTGCTCAGACTTCATAAATTTTTAAATTGGAACATCTTGCATAATTTTGATGATTTTATGTTGTTTGTTAGTTTTTTTTTTATTCAAC
The DNA here is from genome assembly GCA_015852605.2 of Populus deltoides. Lineage (NCBI taxonomy): Eukaryota > Viridiplantae > Streptophyta > Magnoliopsida > Malpighiales > Salicaceae > Populus > Populus deltoides. Next base: position 16,014,001 of record CM027573.2, read on the forward strand.
TAAGCTTGGAATTAATAATGTGGTTTGTGAGGACAAAAAACAGTATGTTTAGAGGCCTAAAAGACCTTTTCTGGGGTTTGATAGTGCTAGTTATATTTGGGCATTTTTATGGGTTCTAAGGCAGTGTTTTTTATATTATTGGAAAGAACATTATCTTAGCTCCATAATTTAGACTAATTTTGGATCAATTCATTACACTATACCATTCAAGCAACTTGACTAGTAAATAATCTAGTGTTTATTTGTATCAATAACAAGTTTTAGGGTGTTTTAATCCTAAGATTTTGGTTTTAAACCGAAACCAATTTTGACAAAATCGTGTTGATTATTTAATAATCGAAGAGAATGGATACTAGATTAGGAATCCTTACATGATTTCTAACATGTGAATGTTTTTGTTTTGATTATATCTGGTCTGATTCGGGATCTATGTTGTTGGGTTTACCTTGGATTTTCTTCATGTTCTACAATTGTTCTTGATTTTTTTTTCTTCGTTTGATTCGTTTTTTGTCCAAGATTTTTGTGTTTTTTTTTTAAGTTTGATTAGTTTTAATTTTTAATTTTAGTTTTGGTTTAGTTTTTTGGTCTAATCAATGTCTTTGGTTTGGTTTATGGTCAGACCAATAATTTGAGGTCAACTTGATTGGGTCAAAATTTGGTCAAAGGTCAAGACTCTATTTGACTGATAATATTTTTGCTAAAAGTTTTTTTTTTTTAAAGTGTATTTGGCAAACATCTCATATGTCTATTTTGACAGTTTTGATTAAAAAAATAAGTTTTTTCCATACTTGGCCATAAAAAAATGTTTTTTGCTTGTTGTATATGACCAAATCCTTACAAAAATTGCATTTTATTTACATAAAAAAAAAAGAGAGAAATGGTTTTTACCATTGTTTTTAGAAAATTTCTATGCATTTTTTTTAAAATTTATAATAAGTTTATAAAATTCCTTAAGAATTTGATCAATATTTTAATAACTCTAAAAACTTTAATTCCTGAAAATTAATGGTTAACTTTTTGGTATAAATGTTGGACCTACCAGTAAGCTGATATTCGAGTACCAAGAGTTGACTAGAAAATTCTCTATTGGATATTCACCAATTTTAATTGAAAGTATTTTTCACCATAATATATGAGTTGTGGAAAACATTTTTACCTTTTAGGATGGGTAAGCCCTATTAAGGCATCTATATGAATTCTTCTTATAAGAATTTACCTGGGCATATTAGCCCATAATAAATTTGAAATGTCAGATATATTCATGAGAGTAAATCTTCGTTCTGAGCTATAGACGGACTACCAGTTAAGAATCCATCAACATCTTTAAACCATATTCAGACCATACAATACAGTTTACCTCATGTAAGATCTACTAGGGGTGTTAATACATTTCATAACCACAACTAGTCTCTTACCCTAGAATTTCAGATAAGACCAGTCCACCCGGATCTCCTATTGACTCTGAACCAAACAAGTAGATGACAACTTTTTGATCCTGAAGCCGCAATGTTACGCACACACGTTCTACAACTGCAATAAAATGACTATTTTACTCTTCCACTCACAAAAAAAAACCTTGGTTTGCGGGGTTGGATTGTCTTTTCATAAGGATTCAATGGCTATTGTTGTTTTTTGTTGGTCATATTATGCTTTTCAAACAAAAAACTAACAATCAAAATACTATAATACCCTTAAAAGAAAAGCAAAAAATAGCTTGCATTCAAGGGTTTTTTGGTTATTTTATATTTGGTTGCATGATATAATTACTACCAAACCTTTATAGCCATAGTTTTATAGATTACAATTGAAGGGTTTTTCTGTAAATTCATTTTTAATTTACAGTTTAATTACTTTTATGCCTTTTGAATGAAATTTTATAGGCTACCTACCATCTAATGGCTTTTTGGATTTTTTTTCTCTTGATTTTTACGTTATAAACAATATGAATGAGGGTTAGTTTAGTCTTTTTAGAGGTATAAAATTAATAAATAAAAATTATCATGCATCCTGGGAGAACATGCCTGTATGAGGAGGAGCTGTCGCATTCAAGTGGTGCATGGAATGCGCTTCAGTGACCAAAAAGATCAGATCATTGTGTCACTAGATTTGACAAGTGTAGTGCTTCCATTGGGCTGATGCGTGTATAGTGGTTCTCAGCGGTTTGGAAGCAGTCGAGTTTTTCTCCCCTTTATTTTTCTTTCATGGTCTCAAGATGCATGTTGGTCAAGCAAAGAAAAAGTGTCCTCCTATTTTAACTTTATTTCAGTAATAGTTCTCACTCTTTTGATTAATCTTTGATTGTTTTTTATCCTTTTTTTATTAGTTTTTTAGATTAAGTTTTGTTTGATTTTTATATGAGATTTGACCTTTAGTTTTTTTAGTTGCTATTTTTTTCTTTTCAATTTCAGCCCTTGAAATTTAATTTGATTTAGTTTTTATATCAAATATAGTCTTCATTCTTTTAATTATTTTTTTTCTTTTCAATTTCATCCCTTAAGATTTTATTTAATTTCATTTTTATATCAGATCTTATCCTCATTCTTTTAATTGTTATTTCTTTTATATTATTTTCCTAACTGATTTTTGTTTAGCAATTTCATCCCTTGTCATTTTATCTTTTTTTATGTTGAGTTTTGTTCTCATTCTTTTAACTGTTTTTTTTTTCCTTTCCATCCTTTTTTTAATTAAATGTCTTTTCTCAGCTCATTCATCAATATTTTATTAGTCTATAGTTTGGATAATAATATTTTCTAGAGCGATTATCCGAGTCCTATGCCATAAGATCACAGACGTTAGATGTTAACTTTGATTGACATCAGTTTTTTTATCCCTTAAAACATTTTTTTTTCAATTTTATCCTTCAACATTTGGTTAGTTGATAATTGAGCTTCAAGTTTTTTTCAAATTTATTGGCTCTGGTCAAATAACTCGAGTCACGAGCTTAACAAGTTAACACAGGCTGACATTGTTTTTTAACTTTTTTTTTGTTTTTATTGTTCGACATTTTTTTTTCTTATTTAAAACATGTTTTTATTGGCTATAAATAATTTTTTTCTTCAAATTGTTTTTTATCTAACCTGCAGCAAAATATGGGTTACATAACTAGGTGTGTTAAAAACATGAATATGCCAAGACTATATATATCACTGATTCATAAATTATTGAAAATCATAAGAATTAATTTTATCATACCATGAAGACTGTTTGGCCCCTTGTTCACATACAAAGAGTAATCCATCCCATTGAGATTCAATTTCCCCTCTTTGATCATGTTTGCAACTCGACCTAGAATGGAACCAATAAAGGCCACATTCCCATTATGCTCAAACACAAACCAAGGAAAAAGGACATATTATTAGTAACCTTCGTGTGAGAGAACGCAATAAATTTGGGAGGAGGGTAAAAATTGTTCTTTAAAGTATTTTTAATTTTAAAATATATTAAAAAATTATTTTTATGTTTTAAAATTTTAATTTTAATATTAAAACATTTAAATAATCTAAAAACATTTAAAAAAAAATTAACTTTGACAATGGCGCACTCTGGGGAAGAACTTAAATCTTACAGAAGTTGATATTGGTTGAATAATCAGGGCAGGAAAACCCAAAAAAAGAAAGGAAATGGAAAATGAAAATCAATCTTTAATACACCAAACTTCTATATATATTCTCCCAGAAACCAAACAAAACTTCCCATGAAAAACTGTCAAAATCACGACTTTCTGCGGCCGAAGCAAACAAAAAAGACAATCACACTGTAAAACAAAAGGGTCGATGAAACTAACCACATACGATTCAATTGAGTCAAAACCAAGAATCACATCAGCAACTTTCCCTACAAATCAAACAAAACAGTCATCACACCATCCACCCCTCAAACACTAAAACAAAGAATCCAAGAAACTAAACCACAAAATTTACTGAAACAGATCGATACTGAGAGAGAGAAGGAACCATTTTTGTCAGGGACAAATTAAGAGAGAAATGATGGTGGCACCATAGTTGGTGGCATTAACACGTTTCGTTCCATTGTTGAGTTGGAGTAGTACTCATGGTTTTTTGTTGTCTCTTTTTCTGACCTGGGATTTTGCAACGTTACAAGACAAGATCACTGTAAGAAATAATAGGTTATACAAGGCTTGTTATAATTTTTTTCAACCAAGCTGTGGATAGTCTTTTCTTATTTGACCAAAGAAGAAAATTTAACTTGAGTTTGATCTAAATTACCATCACACTATTAACCCAAATCAACACGATTAATTCAATGCTCTTGTTGCAATTATACTAAATAGATAAAGATGAACCTGAGCCTCTAGTGTGGCAAATTCTAGCTAATTAACTTAGCAATAATCTAGAGACCTGTAAAAGAAAGAAGTCCCTTCTACAAGTAAGGTAGTATACGTATTACTGTTCAAGTTGTAAAGGGAATCGATGCATGTCATGGGCACGTTGGTTTTTTTGTCCATATTAGACCGACAAAACAGCCGGTAGCTATAGTTCATAGGGACTTCCTGGCCTCCGTAAAAGCTCTTCTGCAGAGCATACGGGTTGTCTCCTATAGTTACATCAAATCTTGTTCCTACGTTGTTGTGTGACCTTGACATTTGATTTATGAGCATTTATCGTAGATGCATGCGTGATCTGTTCCCTAGCTAGCAGGTGGGCATGGCCAACTCCCATCGACTCACCCCCTTCGCTCGGATATCCGTTTAATTCGTCGTCTAAATGATACAAAAAATCTAAGATAATCCAAGTCAATCTGTCTAGCCGATGAACTTAAACTTAAATCGATCGAGTTGATCCCATAGATCTTATAACTATGTGATAAAACGTCCAAAGATTTACCCTAGTTAACGTTTCCAGATTGATCAGTTATTTGTATCTTAATTATAATTAGCCATCCACTCCTTTGGGTTTGAGAGGAGGAGGCGATCGAGTTTCCAGCTAGATGTTCATCGTATGGTTCCGGACATGTGTCCCACGGATACCCTCATGGACGAGGCCATCTATAGCTAGGGGTGTCGATTAACCCTCCCAGTCAAGAACAATCATCATACATAGATAGATATTGTGTTATTGCTGAAAATTAAGGTTTTTGTAGGTTATAAATATTAAAATGATCCTGCTGAAAGCATTATAAAATTAAATTGTTTGGGTTATTTTGGTAGTTTTGTGTATGAATTTAATTAATTAAATACTACTAAATGAATAATAAAATGGCTTTGTTTTTTTTTCTTTTTTTTTCAATTTTCAAATATTTTACCTTATATATATATATATAGGAAATACAAATTAAATCACCACTTTCCTTTACAAAGTGAGTGTAAGAAATTTCTTAACATGAAAAAACCTTATTTCTTGTAAAACACTGAAAATCATATCCTATTTACCAAATTAATCATGTCTTTTTAAGGTATGTCATGCTGTGCATTTAAGTTCCCTTTAAAAAAAAAAAGAAGACGAAGAAGAAGAAGAAGAAGAAGAAGAAGCCATAGCCTAATTAAGGTCTCTTTTCCTTTTAAAAAAAATTCTCCATTTCTTTTTTGTTCTTTCAAGTATTTTCTTTTAAAGTAAAACACTAAACTTTTGATTTCTAAATTAGAGACACAAGGTAAAACTATTAATTTAATTCTAAATAGTTTATTTTTATATAATATAATTTAATTGATTGCTATGTTTGTGTTAATAACATAAAATAGATTTTTATTAATGATACTAATATGAATTATTATCGGGAATTGGTTTATATATAATTGGTAACTTGATTATTATAATTGGTAACTTTGATTATATACTAATATGAAAAATCTTTAAAGGTCTATTAATATTAGTTTATTAAAAAGAAAAAACTCTTGAATAAACAATATACAAAATGTTTGATTCTCATCATAGTTTTTAGACCCGGTCCAGTCTAAGACTCGGGTTTCTGGTTTTGACCGGGTCACTGATTTTGACTGGGTCATCGGGTCGCTCGAATCAATTCTTTAAAAAAAATAAAAATCAAAACAACATCGTTTTAGTAAAAATAAAAAACAAAAGTCAACGAGTTGTAACTATATTTTTAACCGGATCTTACTGGGTCAACCTGCCGGATCAACAGAATCACACTAAATTTTTTTTCCTGTTTTTTTTAACCGACCTAATTCCAATCCTAAATTAATCACGATTTAAATTAACCTACTAAATCAGATTTTAAAATATGACTCTCACCATTGTTTTTTCTTTGAGAAGGCATGGGACCATTCCTTTCTACATCTTTCTTTAGTACAAGAGGCCACGATGAGGATAACAAAATAAAAACCAATCTCAAACAATGGAAAAAATAAAAAATACCACAAATATTCACAACATGCCACGTCATCAAATCTAAGTCACATCCTTATGACACGTTCTCATCCGTTAGATCATCATCATCCATTAAACAATCCTAACCATCCATCCATTCTCTCTCTTAAACCAAAAATAAAGAAAAAAAAAAACCCTTGTGGTATATCCTTTTTAGCAATATAGATCAAGAAATAGTGGTTTCTTACAAGATTCTGAAACAAAGCAGTTGTTGTTGTTAGAGTTCCTTTTGTGGGGACTCACATATTTCACTTCAGTGAAGAGCGTGGACTTTAAAGTTTCAAACTTTTTCTCTATTTTGTTGGGAATTTAATGGCAGCTGAGGAGATTAGTAAGCCTCCATCACTCCCTCCTTACCCTGAGGTACTTAACTTCACACTCTATTTTCCCTTTCTATACAAAAAAGGGGGGAAAGTTTCTGTTTTTTTACTGTTCTTGTTGATCTTTAGTTCTGAATAGCGTAGCTTACTTAACTGAGTTTTTTTTTTTAGATTTTTTTTGGTTTTGATGCTTGAAATGGAAAAAATGGTCTCTGAGGAAGATGATAAAGACCCTTTTTTTTATTTGATTTAGATTTCTTTATTAAGATTGAGCTTGTGTTTTTTAGCTTTTTTTTTTTGCTTCCAGTCCTGCTTGAATTTTTCATATTAAAGGGGAAAAATGGAACTTTCTGGGAAATTCAGTTTTCTTTAAATCATCATTTGCATTTTGTTATGATTAAAGAGTTTTTTTACGGTTTTGGATTTCATTGACTTGGTTATGCCATTTAAAAATCCAAGCTTGAATTGGTTCCCCCCCCTTTTAGGCTTGGTTTTTGTTGACTCAGTTCATGCTAAATTTTGGGTTATTGAAATAGAAGAGTGGTGTTTTTTTTTCTTTTTAAAAGTATATTCAAGAAACCTATTTCCTTGAAATCTCCTTTTCATATATATGTTAAGGAAAAAAAATAACTTTGACTGTATTTGGCATGTTTGTTTTTTAATATGCAGAAACTCTGAGAAGTACTTTTCTGCTTGTAAAAAAAAAACACTGTTTCACTTGGTGTTATTGAGATGAATTTTAACAGCCTCTGAAGCATCATGGTTAAATCTCCAGCGTTATGTGCTTAAATATTTATTAAGAAGGTTGGTAATTTTTGAAAAAATTAAGATAAAGCTATTTTCGTGCAATCCTCATCTTACATTTTCCTTATCACAGTTGAGATTAAATGCATTTGAATTTCTTTATATTAACTGCTAGTATTCTATGCTTTTATTTTCCAAGCAAAGGGAAAAGGGATTTCTGTATCTTTGGTTTTACATTTTTCTCTTAGTTTTTAGCACTTCTAGTTCTAGTCCCTTTCTTGTATTTATTGAAAAAAAAAATGTTATATAAAAAAATCCAAAGGAAACTTCTGAGGTCATAATTGATTGCATAGTTCTCAAAAATAAGCCTTCCAATTTCACCGTGTTGGTGGCATGTATTCTTTTTGGTCCTTTTGCAAGGAATTGATTTTTGTAATTTTGATGGCTCTTTTCCTATTGCTCTCAGATGATTTGGTCAGCCATTGCAGCATTGAATGAGACGGGTGGCTCTAACAAGACATCAATATCGAAATACATTGAATCAAAACATGGGAACTTGCCGGCTGGCCACACAGCTCTCCTCGCACACCACCTCAATCGAATGACGGATACCGGAGAGTTAATGTTTTTGAAAAACAACTACATGAAGCCAGATCCCAATGCTCCTCCAAGGCGTGGTCGTGGTAGGCCCCCAAAGCCCAAGGATCCACTTGCACCACCCGCAGACCTGGCCCCTGCCAGACCGAGGGGTCGTCCACCAAAGGATCCAAATGCACCACCAAAGCCAGTGAAGCCGAAGGCTACGACTGCAGGAAGTGGAAAGCCAAGGGGGAGGCCACGCAAGATGGCACGACCCACCGGAGGAATAACCGGAACACCTACAGCTACCTCAGCAGTTCCAATGACAACAGGTAGTGGAAGGCCAAGGGGTCGGCCTCCAAAGGTGAAGGCTGCTGCTATGACTGAAGTGAGTGTTCAGAATTAGGCATCTCCTTCCATTAGTGGTAATAACAATTGATGGACTATGTTGTTTCTACATATCCGTAGAATTGGGCAGTTGTGCGTGTTCTTAGTTGTTAACAGTGGTGTGTGTTTCTGTGCATGTAACTGCGTCTTGTCTTCTTGTATAATTGGATGATTTTAGCTGTTATTATTGAGCTTTCTTGGTTTGTTGTAGTTTTCGTAGAGAATGATGTTCATAACTGCATGCTTTTCTTAATGCTAATCCGCTTGTCCCTTGACTGAGAAAACCATTACCTGTTTTCTCTGTTTGAAAACAAGTAGAATCTTGTCCAAAATTGTTTGTCAATTTAGACCGATTGTGACTCTAGGACGATGTACTGAAATTTCAAAACCGAGGACATCATAGTTTGACAACGTTATCTGTTGCTGCAAGAAAGAAGCACCTTCCTTCATTTTTCAGTTTGCTGACTAAATGTTATATATTTCTTCTTCGAGATGTGGAAATTGGGTATTATTTACCTGTCGAGTTTATGAAAAATTACAGTTTTAACTCTAAACTTTATATATACACTAACATACAATATCATTGCTAAAAAAATTAATAAAAATTATCTAATTATTAACAGGGTTGCTAAAGATTAATGGAACAATATGTGATCTATTAAGGATTACAACTTAACGAGCTCAGATCTCTAGATCTTAAACAAAAAAAAAAAAAACCCAGATTAAATTGAGTTTAAACAAATAATTTTGCAGGGGTGATCAGGTGACCAAAAATTGCACTTGTGTGGATTTGTTGGTGTGGCAGTTGGTTGGTGATTTGGGTTTCTGATGATGAAAGCAGTGAGAAGTTGAGGATGAATATGGGGATTAGTTACTTTCCTAAAGATATAGAATCGAACCCAAAAAGCCAAGTAGAATACAAAAAAGTAGCGGTTGTTGTTAGGTTGATTTTTCAATTTAATATTTATGAGTGTAATTAGGTTATTTTTTTAGATTTGAAAAAAAAAAAGTTGACTCATTGGCTATAAGATCAATACTATGTTATTCTAGTGCGGCCAAAATTCAAAAATATCTGGTGCCAAAAAGAGGTGGACCTTGACATAGGCTATAATATACGCTGTAGCATGGTCAAATGTGCTCTTAGTCCAAGGAGTTAAAATTCTTGTTATGGGGGCTACCTGATGTCTCGTATGGAGGCAAGAAAAGGCGTAATGTGATACTTTTATTTATGTGTCGAAAGCACCAAGCTATCATTATGTGGTTTGGATTAGTTAGGACCCCTTAATCTCTAAAATCTTCCATGATCAATCACTAGGGCAAATGAAAGCAAACCTAGCTAGCCTTCTCTTACATTTTGCAGGTCAATAACGAGGTCCATTTATAGAACACGGGCCATGACAGAGTGGGGATGCCTATATCTTTGCTGTAGTTTGTGTCGAGGAATAGCTGGGAGAGTTCATTAGCAATAAAAAGCATTAGTGTTGTAGCTCCACCTCCTGGACCAAAGCAATTTTCTCCGACCGATGGTGCTTTTTATTGCGGTTGCGGTTGCTCTACCAAACACGTAGCATGCCTCGAAGTGGAGTTCAAAAAATAGTTTCGCTTGCTAAGGACATATTTGCATACCATCTAGAAGCAGTGGCAACTGGCATGACCAGATCAGAATGGCTCCATAGTGCCAGTCAGTCAGTACTCTTCCTTGGAAATCGAAGGCAACGTTCAAGCAGTATACCTGAATTTTTCTTATGATGATGAAAAGGAATGGGCAATAGCAAAGGAGGGATATTGTTCCTCTGTTACCAAAAAGAAATTTATAATAGCTCGTATTCTCAACACAAGAAGAAGAGGGACAAGGCTGTTACATTTTCTCTGAGCCAAACTGTACAGGAGCTGCTTTATGCACATACAACACAGCAACAACTACTTGTAGGGGAGGGGAAACAGTGAAGAACAAGCATTACCATGCATTGTGTCCTCTCCAATCTAATCCAAGGGGCTTCTTTTCCTGACAAAATTTAAATATTAATTCCGGAGTCTAGCTTCTTCAATAATCATCATGCTTCATTCCAAGCACAGGTTCTGCATCAACGATGCAACTACAATTCCTCTACTTGGACCGAAAATCCACAATGACACCGCTTTGTCCTTGTTGAGGTCTCCTCATCAAAACTCTGATCCTCTACCAAAAACACATGCTCATGGTCATCTGTTAGAGTCATTGATGGAGCATTTAACTTATGATCCTTCGCATCTTTTTGGTGTCCTGGAGGTTGTGTACTACCAACATGCACATCCGGCTGGTTATTTGTATTTTGGACATTGCTTGGCATTTGAGGCAACAAACCATTCCCGTATGAGTTGTTCAGCCTTTGTCTGGTTATGATTGATGAAAGTAGTTGGTACCACCTAGAAATAGCTTGCGCTTCATTTCTTTTCTTCTCTTCAGCATCTCTTCTCTCTTCTTCTTCAGCATATGCCTGGAGAGAGAAAAACAAAAGATGTGGCTATCAGTTGGAAGACACCAGGACCATCTTGAAAGGAAGTCAGAAAGTGTGAAAGAAAAGAAGAAAAAACTTTGCTTGCAGATGTATGAAGGACATACTGAAGAAACAGAAAAACAATTTCAAATAGGTGTAGAAAAAGTTAAAGCACCATTCAACTTGTTACTTCATTTTCCTTCAAAAATTGAGTCAAGGTAAGGAACTACGTATCTTAGTTGGTGTGAAATGAGAGAGAGATGAGCATCTTAACGGTGAAGCATAAGCAATATTACAAAAAAGAAAAAGAAAAAAGAGGGAGCTTCAAGATCATACTAATCATTAAAAAATCATCACACCATTTCAGCAAGTTTCAAACTTCAACAAGCACCCACAAGTAGCAAGCTATTTACCTCTAATATTGCATCCTTGAACTCATTGCACACAACAATTCCATCAAAGACTGGAACGGATCTACCATTTCTAAATTCAAACCCAACCATGGCAGGTGCATAGTCAATTTCCAGTCTCTTGGCAACATAAAATACCCTTGGCAATCTTAAGTGCACAGTCCCTGGTGGCAGGCATTTCTCAGACCACACATCAACTTGACCTCGTTCATTCTGAATTCAGATTCAAATTAAACAGTCAGTGAAAATATAGTTTCATTTACAAAAGAAGCAACATCAACCAAATAAGTGTTAACTTCTAAATCTCATTGTTAAATAAACTACATATGAAATTTTACGTGGCATTTGGAAGCTGTCCTAAGAAGGCTTTGTATATCTGTAAGTCATACAACCAGACAAATGATGAAGGTACAGAGTGGAAAAATACAATTGAAATGAAGTCATTCTATGTCCTGATAGAATTCTTTGTCACCACCCATAGTTGGAGCTTTATAACAATCTAGAAATAAATGAAAAGTGGCTTAAGGGGTTTTTCAGATGATTATTCCATGATAAAATATTAAGTTCTCAAATCCCAGTACATCCATTCCTAGAGGAACTTTATACAATCTTTTTAGATTAAAAATTGGATAAGATTGCACAAATATTTACTGATCTTCCCGTAAAACATTATATATATTTCTTCAACAAACTTATTCAGTGATAGAATATAAAGATAATCTCTGTACTGCCTAACATGAATGCTGTTATGAAGGAAAGTAACATACTAGCTAGGGAAAATTTTTCAATCTCAATCAATTTGAAAATTTAAGCATGAATATTAGGAAATCACCTTTGGAACAATCCCATTTACAGCATGGGGAAGTTGCAAGGGTTCTAGCTGCCACATTCCATAAAGTTCAACAACTCCGGAATCAGTCTCACCATAATCATCATCTTCGGAAAATTGCACTTTCTTAAGCTTTCCAGATTGTTTCACTACCTGTAGGAAATGCGTTATCTATTTGCAAGAATTGTAATAGAAAACTCAACTATCTAACAAAGGAACAGAACTACAATATATAGAAAACTCGACTATCTAAATAGAAGAATAGATCTACAATATATTCCCATTAGGCAAACCAGACCTTAGCTGGAAGTTCCTTTACTTTAACTTGCAGCCCTTCACGCAGCCATCTCTCTTTTGTTCTGAGTGTCTGTACACAAGCACGAGGATAAACAGGGTGTCCAGAACAAAATCCCAGAATAGGACCCTTAGGATGAAGTATTTGACACTTTGTAAGCCATTTTTCAATTGCATATAGCGAATGATTTTTGTATGCCTGCACAAGGAAAAGGGTTCTATAAAACAAGAATTTTCAAAGAAACATTTGAGATCATTTAATTGAAATCAATATACCTGCTGATTAGTGGGAAGAGGCTCAGTTAGTGCCCTAGTTTGCAATTCCATATCCTCAATAGTGTTTCTAGTAGCAGCAAAAGAATTCCTGCCAGAAGATTCTACATCATTCTTCCTCCCAGATTCTTTGGGCAAGTCAACATTTCTTGGAAGTTCATTAGGCATTGGAAGATCAGACAATCCTGATGCTATTACATTTTCATGTTCATTTGAGGCATCAGCATGGGGCTTTTCCAAATGTGCCATACCTCCAGTTGCTCCTGACTCTAACTCCCTCAGTGGGGCCAATACTGCATCCCACCAAAGCGAGTTAACTCTTTGTGATGCTATCTTGTACCACTTCATACAGTACCTGCATTACAATCTTTTTATAATATATATGGCTATAAAGATGACTATTGTTTCAACATCTCTTTACACTATTCCGCAAGTATTGCATTTACTAGCAGGATTTTCAAACCTAGGGTTAAAAAATTGGAGAATATAATAAAATCCTCAGTGAGTCAGAGCATAATTAGTAAGTTGCTTGAAACAAACATTTACATAATTTAAGTGTGCATTCTACTAGTCCTGTTTAGAAGTACAGCACCAAGGAAAATCTTGTATACAATCACTGAAAGGGAAAGAAAAGGAAGAAGACTTTATCTCCCATTGCCATATATATAGCAAGAAAGCTCTTTTATCTCAAGGAATCAAGGTGTCGTCCACATGACATGCAATATAAAAAGACCAATATCTCATTGTAGAAAATCAAAAGGTGCATTCATTTGCAAATCAAGCTAAATGTAAAAATGGAGCGCCATTGGCACTATAGCTCAAATGGGAAAAAAAAAAGAAAAAAAAAGGGTTCTGCTAGGTCTCCCTCTTCACATCTTGCCAAAGAGCATTTCTAAAAACTAATGAATCGAGCAAACATATACAGACTCTAGCAGTTGGAAACTGAAAGATCATATTTAATGTTTTGTATGCCTAGACTAAAATGTGATTTTATTTAAAATTACCATATATATATTTAAAACAAAAGAGATTTCAGAGGATGCAAAACCTGCGAGTCACATCTTTAGCCCCAAGCCCAGCAAAAGCAACTACATATCTCAGAGAAGTTTTGCAAGCATCAGCTGCAGCTTCCACCTTCTGCTCTCCATCTACAATATCATGTACAGCATCCACATGCACCCACTTTCCTGTCAGATTTTCTCCACTGCAGTATACTTCTGCCCAATAAAGAGGAGATCCTATTTTTCTGGATCCAAGAGCAGTCGAGATTCCCTGAGAGGAAGATTCTTCATTTGCAATTTTTCTGATTCTTTTAAATGGAGAAGAGACATCAGATGAATTACTATTTGATTCTTTTACATCCAATTCTTTGTTACTTTGAGTTGCAACTGCTGTTGCAGACATGGCCATCTGCAACTGCATCTCAAACTCAAGATCACCTTTCCTCTTTGAACCCTGAGATTTCTTGGTAACGCATTCCTCAGAAGTGTTATTTTGTGCCTCACATGGAAATGTATCTACCATCTTATCTTTTAGTTCAACAGCAGGAGGAGAATCATTAGATTGAATTTTCTTGCTCCTTGAACAGTTATCTTTACTTTTGCATGAAGCCTTGGATGAGGTTTCGGCAACATTTTTTTTCTCATTACATGAGGGAGATTTAGGAGGTATGAAAACCTCTTTCGGTCTATCCACCATTAGTGTTGAAGTGTTGAATATTCCCCTATGCATTTTACTTGTACCTTGACTCAAGGACTCGTATTTGTCAGCATCAGGTTTTATGGAAGCAACATCAAGGATGGATACAAATCTGAAACAAGTAACCATTACTAAAAATATATGCTTTCATAAACAAAAGTATCAAAATTCAAAATCATAACATTCAGGGCTCAAGGGCCTGCAATATAAGATATTTTCCATGTTATCCTGAAAAAAAGCAGGCACACATACAAAACTACAAGAAACCGAAACAGCACAATTTGGTGGCTACCACCAGTTAATTGTCTGAAAAGAGCAGCCTCCAGCAAGTCCACGGATTACAACATGACTAATCCATTAAAAACAATGACCATTGAATCAGACAGTGTAGAGAATATGAACTTTTTTCTTTTTCTTAAAAAAAAAACAAAGAGAACAATAAATTTAAAGAGCATAAGGGAGAGGGAAAAAAAAACTTTATACAGAGAATCTTAAAATTGCACAGCAGGAATCATAACAATGAATGGTTCTTGGTTTTATTATACCACCATACCGGGTTGTGAGCTTCAAAGCTCTAAATAGTGCCACAGATAACGCTGCAAGCTGCAAGAAAAGAAGACCTGTAAACTTTTACATCCTTCCAAAAAGAAAAAGACAATCAATATGAACTGTAATTATGTTATACAGGCTTCACATATGATAAAATGACCAGGATAATAATTAGGTCAAACCATAAAGGGACATTAAATTATGGCCCGTTTAACGAAACCTCTCCAACTTTAGAAATTTTGATTTGCAGACTAAAATTATTCAAATGTTCTATTTGAACCCTTTTTGTTAGTTTCAGGTAATTTGCCACTTCTGTTGTATCTTTAGCCATCCGAAAAATATCATTTTGTCAATTTGCAGTTATGTGTTGAATAAAAAATGATAGAAATTAACAGAAGGGATCCAAACCAAAAACTTTAATTGTTTGATAAGTCCATCCCAAGGCTTGATACTTTATACCAGAAAATGGCCACAAAAAATGAAGATTAATCCTCCATGAAGAAAATTTTCTCATAAAAGTAGCAAATTTATAATCAATACAAGTAAATAAATAGGGGAAAATCTAGAATCTGGAAGCAGAACCAAGTTCAAGAGATCAGGATACTACCTCCTCTAGAGTCCCTTTGCGAGTTTCAAGAGCACATGACAAAGCAGAATGAAATGATCTCTTTTCACTGACTGAACTTACAACATGAAAGTTATTATGAAACTGCAAATTTTACAAAACAGTGTCAACTATGACCCAAGAAAGCTGGTCTGATTCCTATTGAAGAATATATATAAAGTATAAACTTACCCAATGGGCAAGAGGAGATAAAGCCTTAGCATGAAGTTTTGGGTCCCCTAATGTATTCGACAAATGCGCCGGTAGAATAGAAAGTAAAGAGGCCTGTCATTATAATATATTTTCTCAGATGCAAGAAAATAATGGTATACATGTCTGTTTATTTCACCATTTGATGGGGCAAAAACAAAATTACATTTTGTGTCTGAGGGAGAGATGCACAAAGGAAGTCTAGCAAGTCAAACATAATCTGTACCTTTTCCAATTCTAGCAAAAACCTTTAGACAGTGCAGACAGTGTGAAAACCAAAAGGCTAGTAACGCTCAGTATTAACAAACAGACAAGATATGGAAGTTAAAATCAATCACAAACACCCATATAATCTACAAGTCATGGCTAGATTGTACATTTCATTAAAAAGTTATTGTAGCTGACCTGAATGAGAGGATCATCACAAGCATGATCAATTATTCTGCCCCTTGCAAGTAAACAAAGCAGGTGAACCTTATGCACAAGCTCAGCCAATCCCTGAGGAAGAAAGAGTAGTCATCTTTTTCATTCATTAACAAGATGCACAAAATATTGCATGTGCAGTGCTAGTGAAAGAAGTGCATGTCACCTTTTCTTCAGCAGTAGCTCGACGAATGGGCTTCCGTTTAGCAGAGTCAGGTGACTCACTGAATTCAATAGTGACCTCCCTAATGCCATCACCTGGATGATTTTTTACATGACCCAGTATGGAAGACGAACCATCTTCCCAATCTATATCATCCATCTCTTGATCACTCTCCTGAAAAGTAGTCTGAAAACCTCCCCCTTCAACTTCTCTAGTGTCATTTGCGGCAGGATCTTGAGCAAGACCCCGAGCATCCAAGTCATTCCAAGTAACTCTTGCATCTACAACTTGTTTTCCATTACTTTTTAGCCCATTCTCACCCTGAAGATAAAATCAGAGGAATAGGGAAAAAAAAGAAAAAAGAAAAAGTTAGATGTAGTTGATACCAACAGTGAAAGAGCATCCTCCAAGTTACGCTTTCATTTTTTAGGAAAGGGGAAGAGAAGTACCAAGAACTATATTACTTCTAAACTATGCAAACAGTAAATCAACCACTCAAGTCCCTCAGAAAGAAAATTCACTAAATCAAGAAACTTATTTGGCCAAATGTTCTCTATCATATAATATCAAAAGGAACCATCGCTAGAACATATAAGCAGTCTCATTAAGCTAAATAAACTAACAGTGGCAGCAGAATCACATTGCAGCCGATTATCTTGTTTCTTCTTCCCAGATGATCCCCGCCCCTTCACACGTCTTACAAGCTTATCCACTGCCTCATTTGACATGTCAGCTAGACTTTCACTATCCACATCACGTATAGCACTCACTGCACTCTCCTTCCCTTCCAAAACAAAAGGGAATAAACAAATAAGTCCAAATCAAAACGAATGGTACAAATTGATGCAGTGCAGTTTTATATCATAAAAATCCACAACTCTTAAAGCAGCCCAAACTCAATATTCTAAATAAAATTCAATTTAGAGCAACAGAAATTAAGTAAAGATTCAATCTTTTACCTGATAAAATACTTTGTTTTCAATAACACTCAATTTGGAGCCACTAAAGTTCCAAACTTTGCATCACAAAATGAAAACCAACAAGAACCCATGTCTCAGTTTTTCCATATTACCAACTTTTCCGACCAAGAAACATAAAATTCAAACTAAAAACAAATACCCATCAAAACCCTCAAAGGAAATTCAGTAATTTTATACAACGACAAAGGGAAAAAAAAGAACTTTTAAGGAAATCAAAACACCCATTTGTTTCATAGTAAAAGCTAATGTTATTGTAAGAGACAATAGTTGAAATGACAGTACCTGAAGATTGTTTGTTGTTGCTTCTTGTACGCATTTTATTGTTGTCTGTGAGACTTTCACAAAGCAAAAATAAAGGGTCGCGCGTAAAACTGTTGAGGGGTTTTATTTGCAATTGGAGTTTTATGGTGAGTGCGCCTGTACTAAAAGAGTCGTGTGGACGCAGAGAGAGGGAGGTGCTTTTTTAGATTGTTTTTGTTTTTTCGTCTAACTGCGTTTTTTAAATTTTTTGTATTTTTAAATTTTTATCTTCAGATTATTATTTTGAAATTTTTAAAAATAAAAATATATTATTTTAATATATTTTCAAACAAAAAATATTTAAAAAAATAATATATACTATATTCTCAAGCATGTTTTAAATAATTAATAATAATATTTAAAAGCATTGTTATTAACTCTACTCAAGTTTTAACTTGCAAAAAATTTATATTACAAATCAAGTACATTAACCTGATAAAAAAATTATAAAAAGTAAAATAATATTATTTAAAAGAGATCAATTTAAATTTTAACTATATTAATTCTAGATTAACTTTTTTTATCAACTTACCTCAAATCAAATGGGGATTAGCTTTGAAAATATAGTAATAATTACACGGTCAAAAATTTCTTTACTTATAAATATATCAAAATAATATTATATTTTTATTATTTTTAACACATTATTTTGCCTCGGTTACAATAGACAGCACATAAATTCATGATTGGTTAATTCAGCTGGTCCAATGAACATGATTGCTTCAGTCTAAATCAATCCATCCAGTGTGATGTGAAAGAATTTTGTTGTTGTGATGATTAGCAAATGGCTGTGTTTATGAACTTGTTCATGAGAACCAATGCCCTTGACATCCACAAAAACAAGAAGATGAATTCAAAGAAAGCATAAAGTAGATTATGTACATCACAACACATAATTCTGGGTCACTACCAATCATGTTATATTAGCCCTAGCAAATATAGCATAAAGAAACATGGAGAATTCACTCTAAACAACTTCATCTCCTCTTAACTAAACCCGGACTCCCTTCCAAAGGGACATCAACTGGAGATGTTTCTTTGGACAGCTTACCGAATCCCATGATGTTAGCCTGGATCATATCATTTATCCTTCCATTGACATCTAATGAAGCGTCACATCTCTCCAGACCCCCTTCTCCTAGCTTCAAGATGTCACTCGACGAGCTTGATAATTGCGAGTGAACATTAGAATCTATCATTTCCTTCAACTGATCAGCAAACGTCTGTGACTTGCCGACCACAGGATTATTTATATCAGAATCCATCAAGGATATGAAATCCTTGTTTGAAACCTTAGGTCCTACAGTATTAATTTGGAACATGAGTGAAAGATGAGACAGGCTCAGCCTTAAGAGTCTCTTTGAAAGCAGGTAAAGACTGGAACTAGCAATTGCGTTTCTGACGTCGAAGCAACTCATCAGTACTAGACTCGCCAGATTGATTAGGCAATGCTTCCATGTCTTGCTGAAATGAAGGGGTCTGGAGCCTTCCTGTCTACATAATTGGGTTAGAAAAGCTGTCCAAGTTGATTGATCTTGAAGAACACAATATGAACAAAAGTAACTAATTACATGGGGGATAACATAAGGGCGAGTTGCAATCCCGATGACTATGCCAAGCAAACATGAAAGCGCCAGTCCAAGAACCCAAAATTTAACAGCTCCGAGTGCTGTAAGTTTAAAAATGATAAGATTCATTAAAAAAAACGAGAAGCCTTGTTTTGAGTTCAAGATAAATCAGGCCTACTATCCAAAAGTATGATCCAGTGTCAATTTAGTTCTGAAAGAACCTGAAGTAAAAGATTGCAAGATGTTCAGATTCTCACCAGATTGAGAACCAATTACACAATCCTCGGGCTTAAGATCAATCTGGCGAAGCAGTTGATTTCCATGATCTGAAATTAGCAAAGCACATATTTGAGGGACAAAAAGCACCTCAAAATCACTGGAGAATGTTGCAGTTTTCCCCGGACCATCTTGCCGCCCTGTCTGGGAGTAATTACCGACAATGGTGGAGGTCACCCCTAAAAAACCAGAAAAAGAAAACAAGTGTCTGTAATTTGCTTTTCTTCCAATACACAAGCAAAGCTAATCCAAATTCAATGCAAAAATATGTGATCACAAGCACCTGAGGTGCTTATCTTTCTGACAGCATGGTTTTGTTGATCAGCCACATAAACATTCCCTCTAAGATCAACAGCAAAACTCCTTGGTTTATTGAACCGAGCCAAACCCGGTTCTCCATCTATGTACCCAGTTTTCCCCTCTCCAGATAACCGTTTAACCATCACGCTGGCTGCAATTTTGGAATTAGAAAGGCTCGAGTTAACGAATCTGGTGCTACACCTTTGGTTACAAACAAGCTATAATCTTTATAAAAATTACACATATATAATTCAACACTTAAAAAAAAAAAAAAACAGTAACGTGAAATGAAATTATTACCCTGAGAAATGGGAAATGGTAGAGTGTAAAAAACACTACGAGAAGAATCGAGGACAACAATTTCAGATGATCTGAGTTGAACTGCATGAGGGTTTATGTTTAATTTGTGTCCATCCAAAACTGTAGTTACCATGTACCCATCTTCTAACATGATCTGATCTCCTGTCACTGAAACATAGGGCAGTTTATTAAAACTTGCTTTATAAACAAAATAAAAAGTAAAAACCAACGTGTTAGGAATGAAAATTTACCATGAATTGAAGCTAGGTTGAAGAGGATGAGGATGAGGATGAGCAAAGAGAATTGAGAAGCCATGGGGACTGGGGAGATTTTGATGGTGGTTTCGGTGGGAGTGGAGAGAGTCCTTGCTAGTGAAGTCGTCTTGATTCTTTATGGTCTTGAATCCAAAACTGTAGTTACCATGTCCCCATCTTCAAAACATGATTTCATGATTTTAAGGGTTTTTGGTAATTATTTGTTAAAGTATATACTTTTTTTTAAAAAAAAGTATTAAAATAATAATTTATAGAAGCTAAGAGGTTGTTTAGAATGATGTTTCTCCTTGTATTTAGATATGTTTTAAAAGTATATTTGGTATGTTTTAAAAATACATTTAAGATGAAAAAATATTAAATTAGTATTTTTTTAATGATTTTTATATATTAAAGTATAACAAAACAATTTGGAAAAAATATTAATATATTTTAAAGTAAAAAATATTTTTAAAACGCACATTGTATTATAATACCTAACACACATTATAATAATATTTTTTTTAATTTTCTATATAAAAATTTATTAATAATAATTTTAACCAAATATATACTTTTAAAAAAAATATAATTAAAAATATTTTTTTAAATCTTTACAGAAAAAGCTACCGCAGAACAAAACACACACAGAAGTAACCCTTCTTTCCCTAACCATATTACAAGAGAGATAGATAGATGGAAGGGAAGCTGTTAACCAGAGTTTTTGTCTTTAAATTGTGATTAAAACTAGAAATATCAACGGATCGTCCCTTGATCTCTGGAGTGACATGATATTCGTGTGTCCTTTTAAACTTGCTGCAATTGCAGACAATCTGAAGAGAAAAGGGGGAAATCATGACGAGACATGCACCAACCTTTAATGGATCCTCTTGAATTTGCAGGATTTAAAATGCTAAAAGTCTTGTTGACATGAATTTAAAAGGCTAATGGTCTGAGTGGATCTACTGTTGTGGTAGTGGTTGGTCACGAGAACAAGGGAACTAACCCAGCTTTTACGGATACGTTTGTTTTCTAAAATTTATTTTTTAAAAAATTATTTTTTAAATTTTTTTGTGTTTATTTACCATTAGAAAAATTAATCAACGAAAAACACTTTCCAGTCAAAAGAAAATTTGGCTTGGTTTTGGTGGAAGTGTTTTGTTTGAAAATTTGGAGGGAAAACATTTTGGGGTCGGGGTGTTGAAAAATTAGAAATATATTATTTGCTGATTATATTAAATTTGATCCTCAAACTTTTGATTGTTATATATAATTTGTTTTGTATATTTATTTTTCAATTCCATCTCTTAAAAATTAATTTTTATATTAATTTTGATCCTTATTTTTATAATTGCTATTTGCTTTTTCCTTATCATTTTTTTATTGAAATTTTTTATCTATCAAATTTGGTCCTTTTATTTTTTTTTAATTTTTTAGATTTGATTTCTATTATTTTGATTATTATTTATTTTATTTGAGATAATTTATGAAATTATATTTTTTTCAATTTCATTCTCATTCAACTTTTTAATTTGTAAGATTTGTTCCTCATTATTTTAATAAACTTGAGAAAAATAAAACATTAATAAGTTATTTTTCAGCTCATTTTCTATGACATAACTAAACACTGAAAAGTATTTTCCAACTTATTTTTCATTACACTATCAAACATCGAAAAATACTTTTTTGAAATTCACTTTTTTAAAATTTACTTTTCTCAAAATTTATTTTCTAAAAAAATTATTTTTCAACAAACAAACAGAAAATATATGGAAGAAATAGCAAATCTTAATGGAAAGTTCTGTGGATTCTTGCAATTTGTGCTGCTTTTTGGAGAGCACTGTGTATTTGATTTGAACCATAGACAACTATAGTTATGCTGCACAGAGCATTTGATTTTTTATTTCAACCTTGCTCAATCATGTCTCATATATGAGTAATATATATATATATATATATATATATATATATATATATATATATATATATATATATATTTATTTATTTATTTTATCTTTCGCTAATCTCGTGGCTAAAGTTACGCCATGTAAGTCTCGGGACATTTTTCCCACCGCAGATAATTAATTTAAAACATTTTACTTAGAATTTTTTCAATTTAAATTTTTTTAAATTATTAATTATAATATGATAGTAATTTTATGAATAATCAAAATTTTTTGTGGATTTTTTTAGTTAGCATTAGTGATATTAAAGTATTATATAACTTATAAGCTACAGAAGTAAATTGTAATTTTTTTAAAATAAATTGAGATAAATTACAAAATCTTGAGATGGTTTTATTACAATACAAAATATAAAAGGATTCACGTCACATTTCTCAAATTGATCTCTACGGACTATTGGGGAAAAAAAACAGATTTTATTCTAGGATCATTTTTTTTTCTTACCGTTTATTTACTAATAACACTTATGTTTTAGGGAAAATATTTAATATATTTTAAATAGGATAGCGTTACTAACTACTAAAGAGAGTTTGTTCCTTCTATCATGTGACACTAACTAAACACTACTCTTTCCCCTACTTCAAAATCTGAACTGGACAATTTTAACAACTATGAAGGGAAGAAGAGAGTAAACTTGCTATTTTAGTCGGTTTCTAGTCTCACCTCAGTTTAGCCAACTAATGAAGTTTTGATAAAATCGATCACTCATGCCTTCTTTTTTTTTCTTAGGTTATTTATTAATATGAATGTCTGGGCTAACTTGCACGTACCTCAACTAATCTTACGGATCTTGAAGTTAACAATTATATAAACCTTTAATAACCCTGAAGTTTATAAGACTCGAACTGATGACCTCTAAAAAACAAACTTAGAGTCTATTCTTCCTTAGATCTTGTTTGTACTATAGTTAGGTGTGATTGAAATTATGTTTCATATCAACTATAATTTTAAAAATATTTATCAACATCGTAGTTATCACAATTTCCCACTGCAAAATCTCTGTTATTAAAATCTTGTTACTAGAAAGTTAGAATTAGTAGTTTTCTTCTGAACCTATCTTTTCATACCACAATAACTACAACAAAGCTAAACTCACACTTTAAACCCTAACCTGTTAATGCTCAAGGCCACAAAGGGTCTTCTAGAAGTTGATTGAAATTAAAGATGGCATTAAGACCATTATCCTCAATACAAAATGCACCCCCCTGTTCTACAACGATCACTTGCTGCCTAAAAACTACCTTTCAGTCCAAGCCCCAAAAGGACTTGAGATCTGATACAAGTAGAAGAATAGGAACCATAGCAGGAATGGCATCAGTTGTATTGGTAAAGGAAGCAATATTCAGTCAAGATAGTGCAAATGGAGTTCAGGTCTGCAACTCCTGATGAAAGATCAGATGGAAGAAGCAGAAAGTGGAACCAGAGGGCTTTGTTACAGATAAAAGATTTTTTAGCGTCAGAATCTTGGAAAGAAGCACGGCAAGTGCTTAGAAGGTGCTCTTCAAACTTGAAACTGGATCTTTATGCTGTAATTCAAAGCAAACCTGGGAAGGAGAGGAGTCAGCTGAGGACACTAGTCCAATCTCTTCAACAATGTAACTGAAGTAAGTATTGTTAGCATTATCTTTTCATGTGCTGAGGATGACCTTCTCTAGAATGATTTTTGCGGCACTGCTATGCCTATCATCAGATATATATTTCACGGTACCAAAGGTTCATTATCTTCATTGATTTTATGAATTCTAAATTTGAGATTAGTATTTAAGAAAATTATTATCTTAATAGATCAAGCTAATTTAATAGACGCGTCTTAAGATAATCTAAAAAAGAAATTTAGTTTCCAAGGATAAGCAAACTAGTTCAGAATTCTTGATAGTCGGGGAAAAAAGGTTCTTGTGTTCATTGACACAGGCTGCCATCAATGCAAAAAGCTTTAATCATGGTTTTTCATTTGTCTTTGTAATACTTATTATTGGAGCTAACAACGTCACATTTTAATGGGATTTTTGCAGCTAGAATATGCAGCAAGGGAAAAGGATGTTTCACTTGTGTGGCAATGCTACGAAGGTATTGTCACTGTCTATGATGATGTTTTGTCCAGAATATGCCCACCTTATAGTGCTTTGCCTACTTCCCTTTTGGTTACAGAAGCTGGGATCATATAGGTCTTATGACCAGAACTTGGTATGTGATTAGTCCCTTTGCTTTTACTTCGATAGAAGCTTCGGCCATTTTCGAGTAATTGACTTCATTTGCTGATTTGCAACCACCACTCAGCCATAGAAACCCACTGACATCAGCAGCACTGGAACTTGGAGAACATCCATTCTTCTCGTTCTAGTTTGATTCTGGTTTCTGCAAGTCAATTGAATTTAAACTCACCACAAACCAGAGCATAATACACCCCAAAAGAACCTAGATCGATAATTGAATGAATAGCATTTGTTGCAACTGAAGGCTCCTGTTGTAAATCAATGATCCTATTGAAAAAGAAGTTCGATCTAGCATGAGAGTTGGATTGAGAGAGATTTTAACAAAAAGTAGCAATAGTATTCTGTAGCAGATTATTTTACAACATTTCCAAGACCTTTCCAAATTTTAAAGTGAAACTGTGGCCTATCTGCAAAAAGAGTCTAAGAAAAGGTGATTGTACAAAAATTTTGAACAATTTCCAGAATACCACCTGCAGAAATTCTAGCAGGAAATTGCCCCCATTACCCGTATGGAAAACCCACCATTTTGTCTGTCCCGGGAAACCATGGTTCTCCAAGAATGATAAGATTAAGGTCAGCCAGTCATCCCTGGGAAGAGCTCTGATATTTTGTTGAAGACATCCATAACCTGCAAGCAGAGAGAAAACGCCCCACATTCTCCTGTTCAGATATTTAAGTGATCTATCGAATTGATGCAACTTAAACCCTATCAGGCCAGGGCGTTTCTTAAACAAATGATAAGCATCGTGAAAGAGTGCAAGAACAAAACTAAAGCATGTTAGAAATTGTAACTGGGTTGGTAAAAAATAGTTACCAGTCAAAGATGTGGAAAACAATTTTACAACAAAAGAATGTTATTTGCAAATGTTTTGGAAATCTATCTAAAGTTTTCAAGTAAATTAACCTTGAAAATATCCATGTCAATGAGGTGCCTGCTGGAAAACATAAATCCAGCACTCCACATAACAATAGACACTTCAAAAAGCAGTTTATTCATCCAGTTAACAATTGACACTTTAGACATTTCAAAAAACAAACACCAGTAGCGTAATGGTGTAGCTACAGTGACAAACAATTTTCAATGATTGATGGAGGATGTCTGAGATCAGAAGAGATAGGATATACCTCCTTGTCATTCTGATATTTGGTAATGTTAATTGGGTTCTGTGAACACTGCAAAACGGACAAAATATTAGAGAGATGATTTCTAGATTTTTAAAAAAATTTAATTATAAGTCAATTGCGTCATACCTCCATTATGGCTTGTTGAACTCTTGGATTTTGAAATGCCATGGCAACATCAGGATTGGCCATGATTTTTGAAATTACTTCCTCAGGTGTGAGGCCAATTTGATCTGTAAAACATAAATGACCAGAGAACCAGATGGTAAGAAAAAAAGCTGATTTTCTAATTATAGGTTATCAAATGTAAAATTAGAATCAACATAAAAAGAAAGAAGAGTTGAACAAATTTCAAGTACATCAAGAAAATCCTGCAGTTTTGGGTAAGCTGAATCCTGATCATTGGTGGATTTATAAATCCTTGGTATCTTAACCAAGAACTGGCCAACCCTGATATTTTACCAGAGCACAACAAACTTCATGTTAATAGAACCAAAACTCATGTTAATCATGATATGAAACTCTTTAAGCATTTTTTATTTATCCCTAATCAACACATTTTATTAAGCAATGGCAAATCAATCTGATAAAACGTCAGCGTGAAATGCAAATTTGGAGGCAATCTGTGCAACCACTGAAATGAGCAATCAAATTCAGGACAATACCAGTAATTAATTTCAAGCTTGAGTATGGAAAGAGAAGATACAAAGATGAGGAGACAAAAGACTATGAGAAAAGGGAAATAGAACTCCTTAAAAAAGGTTATGGTATCATTTATGAAATTATTGAAAAACATCAAAATTCAATAAATCACTCCTTATTGAACGGATCAAGCTAAGAGAACATATTGAGGCAAAATTAAGCAGATAGAGCCTATATATTCTAGTAGAACATAACCAAAAAACTTTAACAGCCAAGTTTATAAAGTCCCTCATAAAAAAGAAATAAAAGAAAGGTAGCAAGAAGGCAAGCAATAAACCCATGTTCTCAAATCATAATCATGAACATTTGCAAGATGAAACATATAGCAGAAACAATCAATCCCAAACTCACCAAACTGCTGCTTAACCTCAGCACTGTTGAGATCAAAATCTTTCAAAGAATCCATCATCTGGCTGTCCCATTTACCACTTCCACCCATATTATTTCTGAAGAAAAAGAAGATAGCGAATGAATTTAAATCCATCAAAAACTGGCTAAAAATTGGCCTGCGCTTATAATAAAACTTATCAGCACAAAAGCAACCAACAGAACCTTAAGAAAACGGGAAAAACTTGTTATAAAAAAAAATCCAATACAATTGGAAAAATAACTTCACACAAACTTTTAGCACATATCTGATGTGAAGGAACCACATGCAGAACTTTCTGATATCAGAGCATAAAGAAAATGGGTTTAAAAGATGATTCAGAAACCTAAATGTCAATGTGTAGACATCCCCAATCCAAATAGATTTGAAATATCAGTGAGCAAACAAAAGAAATGAGCACAATAGCATCTCATTAAGCATTTTAACAATTACATCCACCAAAAACTTGCAATAAGAAATGCAGTATCATCAACCATAGCTTAGATATTTCCTCAGCATGCCATCCTTTCATATGCTAGGAAAGAATCAAAACAAAAGGATCAACTATCCTCAAGGTCAAACATGCAATGAACATCGAGCATCATAAAACAAAATCAACTACAAAAGAGCTCAAACAAGAGCTTACAGCATGTCTTCCAGTTGTTGACGGTATTGTGGATTTTGTAGCATCCCTGTTACATAATGCACAACACAGAAAACCATAATGTATCAATCGATATGCACTCTAAATTTAGAGTTGCTAAAATTATTGAATTTTGAATTTGGATAGGATATATAAACTGTGCTATTGGTTGAAACAGAAAAAGTTATAGCAAAATAGCATTCCAAGTGAGCCGTTGTAGTGAGACATTATGTCTATAAAGTCCCCCATCCCAAAAAAAAGAGGCAGGAAACCTGCTGGGGAAAAAAAAAACAACCAAGCAAACATCCAAACTGAAACTGACAAGATATTACATGCAACATGATTGACCTGTAATGTTGACAACTCATATCCACAAAGAAGGGAAAAGCATTAGACTTGAATTCCCACAACCTACACAATTGTGGACTTCATTTTTAAGTATTCAATTAAACTCAACGATGATTTCAATAACTGTGTTAAACAGCAAATAAATGTGGTCTATAATGCATCATATCTAGAAGATTTCTCCAATACCACAACCAAAGTAAGCCTTGAGAAGATATAAATCAATGAAGATTTGACTTACATTTGAAGGTGGTAGGGTTCCTCATCTCCTCAGGTAAGTACCTGCAACGACATGACAAGAATTAAACTGTTAAGAGAAAATATGAAACAGGACATCTAATTTTAAGGTGCAATAACCATATGTAAGCCAGACAAGCAAAAGAGGATGTAAGGCCACCACATGTTTTATGAAAGAAAAACAAGAAGAGAGCTAATATGACAACTGAAGTTCATTGCAAATAAAGAAATACCGGGAAAATGGAACAGCGGCATAATGAAATAACTACACTTAAAGCACAAAATGATTTGATTCGAGGAAAAGAAGCTATATTACGGATAAACCATCTTTTGCATTGTTGGATCTTCCATCATTTTCTCCAAAGCTTCCACGGATAAGAAAGGTCCTGCTTTTTTAGTCCATGAATAAATATCAACTCAGAAAGCTATTTAATATCAGAGAATACTGAATAGGAATTAAGGCCATAAATAGAAATCAACCACATAAAGTCAGGTGGGGAAAGTGAAAGGCTGCAGGATATCAAGTTAGCATGTGATACCCAGTTCCCACATGAAATCAACCTTAAACTACAACTTCCAACAGTCCTGAAAGCAAAAGTGCTTCATTATATCACTTATCGAGAACAGTGCATTAATGACTTGATACAATTGAATCTGAATGGATGATTCCCTACACAACTAATTGGATCCAGCCCCAAACAGCAGAGGAATGCATGAACATAACATCACCATGGCAACACAAGCAGTTGCATGATATGCAACTGAAAATCATCAATGTACTAAAAATGAGCAATGAAATTCCTAAGAGATCAATCTTGAATAGTCACACTACATGTTCCACCACCTACTAAGAATTTTTTCAAACTGCATATTTCCTTTTTAAAAATGGAAATTGATCTTCACATCATAAATGCTTTCTAATTTTTATATCTTCTGATTGTTTATTCTTCAAACTACTATCATATTTTCTTCTAGCAAATATGTATGAAGATGCTATAAAAGAACCAGAATACCAAAACAATGATAGATATTACAGTCAACTTCATAAGTTCATGAATCCCTGGTTTCATCATTAGAAACAAAAGTAATTTAGGGCACATAAAACCAGCAAGTGTGAACTATAATAATACAGGAAAGTGAGTAGTTTTTGTTGAATTTTTACTTACGAGTAGATTGGGAACCCTCGGCAGCACCTGGGCCCTGCTTAAAGGCAGCTCCATTTTGAAAGACCTACAGACAGTATTGAACAATTTACTTCAGAATATGTTGAATATAGAATATGGCACGCTAAGTTTTAATGATAGAGACTTACTTTCTTGGAAAACTGAACATCCTTGGATGAGCTTGTATCATTGTCATCTTCAACACTTGAAAAAGGAGTATTCAGCGAGGTTTCTTCAGGAGAAATGTCCACAAAAGCTGCAAGTAGGAGCTGCATTATACTTTCTTATGGAGAAAATTTCTAAAAATCCTTTAAGCAAGTGCCCAGTATTAAAATGAGCAATCGAATGTTAGCATTTCTTAAGGTATAATCAGTTTTGAAGTTATGGGGGTGCATGCCTGATGCATCATGAAAAATCAACAGTGCCTGTGATGCAAACAGGGAAGGAAATAGAGGAAGAGGCGGGGGAGCAGGAAAAAAGGCAGAAGGAAATAGAAATGGTAGGGAAATTCAATACTTCAATAACCAGTTATCAATCGTCAATCTTCCGAATAACAACCCTTAAACAAGATTTTGACTCACAGCCAGAGATTCTGTGTTAATCATCTGAATAGCAACCCCTAAACAAGCACAACCAGAGATTCCGTCATACCATATTTCTTTGTCTCCTTCTTTATCTCCCTTTCCTCTAGAAAATCAGTCTCCTTTTCCTTTCCAACATCAGTGGTTGGAGATGCTTCTACTTTTGTAGCAGGGATGTCTACTGTGATTGCAGGTTGAGATGCAGCTGGAGAAGGTGAGGTTGAAGGCTGTGATGCTGGTGGCGGAGAAAATGGAAAAGGTGGCCTTGCAGAAAATGCAGGATTGAATTGGTTATTTTGTGTATTCATCTGTTCTGTCAAAGATTTGAAAGCTTGTTGCATGGCATAATTCTGAAAGAAGAGATGAACATAGAGAAATTATTGAAGTTAAATATGCAATGTTTCTAGCTATTTCTGGACAAAGAGATGAAACTTGGACTCATAAACACACATGCAAAATAGGATTAGAATGACCAGTTATATTATTTGCAAAGTTAATTACTTAGATCACAAAGAGCATATTGTTTACCTGAAAATGATAAATGCCAGGCCAAAATGTCATATACATAGGGAAAGAACAATTATGATGAAATCAAGCCAAAGAAGTTTAGAAAGGAACAAATGAAAGTAGAATGTAAAGCATACCACTAATATAATTGAGGTCAAAGGTAGAATATTAAAGGTCCTCTGATTTGAGGTCAAATCATTCCACTAGTTCCAATGGAAATGCCCACATTGAGGTGAAAGGTTCTCCAGTTTTTGAGAAGTAGATTCCATAAGGTGTAGTTATTTTTATAACACCACTCCTCTAGGAACTGAAAAACACGAGTTCTGTAGTAGGTAGTACATACTAGAAAAAACTAACTAGCCAGAAGCTTCACTTACCGTGAAACCAAATTTAATTACTCAAAATATTTGAAACTACAGATTAGAACAAATCATTGACAAAGACAAATTAGAAGAAAACATTGGGTTGAGAGTTTATAAAAATTTGGAATACTAATTTTCCATCCACAAAAGAAGACACCAACCACCTAACAACTGTAAGAACATGAAATTTCATCAAAATAAGTAAAAGTCCCTTAATTTAAAATTGGCATGATAAACCTTCAATAGAGTTGAAAAGAAAAGGGGAATAAAGCAGAAGAGCTCAATCTCTGAACAAATCAACTCTCACACAAGGACAATAAATTTTTTTAAATTTCAAAACAACATATAAGAGTTAATTACATTCCACAGGTGTGACATTGTTGGATCTACAGAAGGCTGTCTTGCAAGACTAGGGGAATGAAATAACTAAGATCAAATTTAATGGATCAAGCCCAACAAAAAGGTGAAAAGGGAAAAAAAATTGCAAGCAGTATGAAACCCAACCAAAAGGATTTGTCACTGCCCTTACAAGAAACTGTAGAATGAAAAGGATGACAAAAGGAAATCACCAGGAGCTGATATTCACACTCCCCTGATGTTTAACCAAACTCCCACTAGCACTTATTTTTACTAAACAGACCAATATATCCTTGGAAAAGGTTAAGCTCTCCATATTTCCCTTGAATAAAATCAAGACTCCCTATGTCCATCGCCCTTTCAGTTTTCCAGCTTTGCTCTCAAGAATGAAAAAAACCATCTTTTTCTTAAATCACCATTTACTAACCAGTAGTAATCAATCATATTTGTCAAATTTTCATAAGAAAAACAACAAAACCAATATTGACAAAGATCACAAAATTTATTGCAAGATGCTCTCTACAATTCCACCATTGGTGCCACTACTCCACAATCAACTCAGGTACATTATACCTCAATTTTCAATT
The DNA here is from genome assembly GCA_015852605.2 of Populus deltoides. Lineage (NCBI taxonomy): Eukaryota > Viridiplantae > Streptophyta > Magnoliopsida > Malpighiales > Salicaceae > Populus > Populus deltoides. The sequence goes on from CM027573.2 coordinate 16,045,430, forward strand.
TATTGCAAGATCACAAATCCATTGGAGCTCACAGGAGAGACCCAAAATTGCAAGATCCATTGGGAGTTAAATCTTCACTATAAACACCATGTTGTCTATTCAGATCTTTACCATGTTGCTTGTGTTAGCTTGGTGCTTAATTAATTTATCTTGAATTATAACGGACAAAGAGAGAATAGATGGTGAATTGGATTTGTGGTCTCAGAATGGTTGTGAAGGGCTTGATCTGGGTTGAAATGGTGGTAATCAGTGGTGGAGATAGCTGGCTTGATTTGGTGGAGATGGTGGTGACAAGCATTGATTGGAGGCATCTTTATTACAGTAACAAAAAAGTTAATATATAAATAGCAATATATGTTCCATGGGTATTATAGTTAGCTTGAGAAAATGGAGGAAATGGGAGTGGTTTAACCGTTGTTGGAGTGTCAATATCACCTCCTGAAATCACCCTCATAACATCTATCACTGCACCAAATTATGCACATAAATAACTAGTATAAAACACTCAACAACCGATCATAAGTGAACTAAAAACCTTTCAGCCCCGACTTTTACACTATATCCCAATTCTATAGCACACAAATTGATAGGTAGTCAGGAAATGAAAAGGGAATTAAATGTATGACTTAGCCAAGATTTGGATAAGTAAACCTTGAAGCTACAAAGCCTCTACTATTCAAGTAACAGGAGTCAATGACATACTAATTTCCACAGCTTAAATTTTACAAGCTCCTAGCTACAAATTTCTTTCCATAAATGCCACAACAAATGGTGATTGCATTGAAATTCTATATAAATAAAAAATAAGTACTATAATATCAACAAAAATTTTCCCCGTCATCATTCCATTGCACAGTTGCTCAGTAAGAAGACCCGAAAATTAAGCAAAACATGCAGATATTTGTACCTTGCAGGAGATTTAAAAAAAAAACTCACCTTTACCCTGGTAGCCACCTGTACATTAGATAAAACCCAACGTTAATCCAGCATCACAAAAAGAAAATAAAAACCCTTAACAAATAGATAAAGGTGCATATAAACCAGTGATTCTCACCCATGAAAAAATTGCTGATAACCCAACACCAACTCCAACCCAAAACAGCGGTGATCCTCTACAAACACACAAAATAAGCATCCATCAACGCATAAAAACAAAGAACACCCAATATAAGTTATATAACTGATGTACACGAACGCCTAGCTAAATGCAAAAAGCTCGAAAAGCAATCCATTACATTTGCGAAGGAGGTGGCGACACTGGCTGAGGATTAACTCCTACAGAAGCTGTTTGTTTTCCACTAGATGAAGAAATGCTAGCAAAATATTCACTCCCTAATTTCCCTATCACATTATAACACAAAATTAACAAAAACCCAACAAACAAAATCATTAAAAGAAACAAAATTCAACAAAAAATCAAAAGAATCAACAAATGAAATAACAAAAAGGAAGAGACTTTGATGTGGAATTAGTAATTAAGTGACTGAAAGTTACCATTTTTGGAGGTTCTACGGTGACCATGAGAGTTGGCAAGGGCAGAAATGGAAAATATTGAAGCATGAGGGGCAGTTTTGGAAATTCTGAGAGAGAAAGGAAGAGAGGGCCTGATTGTGGATATGGAGAATTTAGGGGTGGTAGGGTTTTTGAGAGAAGTTGGGTATCCCATAACTAATTTTGGGGAAGAAGAAGAAAGTAGAGCTAATCTAGGGTTTTCCATGTTTTGGATTTTGAAATAAAAAAACCCTAAAGCAGAGAGTTAGAGCATGAAGAGGTAGGAGAAGTGACCGAGTAGAAGAGGGTGAGTTTTTTTGGGTCGCTCTGGTCCTGGTGGTTTCAACGAAGAGAGACGAGTGGGAGAGGAAGGGAAGGCAATTTTGTTCAACCTGGCCCAGCTCGGCTTGAGCCCAGACCAGTTTAATTAGACTGATCCAGAACGGAGACCATAGATACAAATGGTCGAGCTTTAACCTAGATTTAATTGATCGAATTTAGGTTAAAAAAATAAAAATTAGTTAATTTAGTTAAAAATTCAGATTGATATTTGATCTATAGTCAAAATTAACTTTCAAAAAATTGTTAAAAAATATTATTTTATTTTTAAAAAACAATGAAAAAAAATTAACCCGGATTAGTGACCGGATTTTATCTCATGCCAGATTTAATTTGAATTGATTTTATATTGAGACGTTTAAAAACTAAAGTATTCAAGCTGGTGCTAGTCTACTAAACCGGCACAGATTAGGCCCATGGGCCTCTTTAAAATATTGAGATAATGGGCCTTGAAGTCACAAACCCTAAAACAAATCCACGCCCATGGTATAAACTCGTAAACTTGCAACTTCCTTTTCCCCTTTCACTTTCCCTTCCTTTCCTTTTCAAACACACCGCCTTCCTCGAAACAAAAAAGAAAAAAGAAAATCCACAAAAAGCCCTAGAATTTATCAGACCCCAATAAAATCCCCCCCTCAAAGCCCTAAATCCCCACTCCCTCACTCCCTCCATCCTCTCTCTATCTCTCTTCACATTTCTTTCCGATCTTTTATTCTCTCCAGGTATTCTCCCTCTCCTGTGCTGTGTTTTGTTTTTAGGGTTTCGAATTTTCTAGGGTTTTTGATTTGTGTTTGTTGGCTAAGTTATTGACTATATTTACGGATCTGAAAGTTTTTTTTTTTTTGGTTTTGAGCTGTTTTTTTCAGTTTTACAGGCAGGAATTAGGGTTTCGTTGATGTGCGGCTATTATGGTCCTATTTGTTTGTTTGTTTGTTTAGAGATTTGAAAGTATGGTTCTCTTAAGAAAAAATTTAGATTCGTAACTGCAGCAATTAGCGTTTTTTCCTTTTTTTTGTTTTGCTTCGTGCATGATCCGAGTCTAACTATTCTTGATATTTATCAAGACGTCTTTGCATATTGATGAAACGGTTGGAGTGGAAAGAGGATAACCAAAATTCGGGGCTTTTTGTTAGTTTTTGAATGGTTTATGTGCTAATCCGAGTGTTTGAACTTTTAAAATATATATTCGACAACAGTTTGAAGTAGTTTTCGTTGTTTTTTTGTCGAAAAGTTTAGAAGCAGTTTGCTCTGGCTCTTTTGTGGTTAAGAAAGAGGAGCTTGGCATGCTAATTATGATCTGTTTCTTTTATATTGTTAACCCAGCATTTTGTTAAATTGTTAGGCTTTATTTTTTTGCGAGTTTATGTTTATAAAGTTTTTGAGTGATCAAATTTGTGGATTCTATTTCTCTGCGTGATATTTTGGTTGGTGATGAAGATCGGGGGAATATTTATTTTCTAAGATCAGGCCCACCATTGCTTGCTTATATACTTAACAAGGGTGGAATATGAACAATTTCTACTGTTAATTTGTTGTGGTCCTTAGTTTATTATATCTGTAACTGCTCCAAAAGATTTTCTATAAGGGGCTATTGGTGAACGATGAATATGCATGTCTTATTTTATTATGCCAAAGTTTTGATACTTACCATTGCATTGTTTTTTCTTTTCTTGTATCTGCATTTTGCAGGTTTACTTGCTACTCATTTGCTCAAAAAAAGTTTGTGTTGTTGCTGCAATTTCAATGGATACAACTGTGGATATGTCTCTTGATGACATTATAAAGAAAAACAGAGAGAGAGGTAGAGGACGAGGTAGGGCCAGCCGTGGCCGTGATCGTGGACCTGGTAGGTTCTTTAATAATGGAAGGATGTCAGGGGCGGTTCGTAGAGGCCCTCTCTCAGTGAATGCTCGGCCACCAAAATACTCAATTGCCAAGGCAAGCTCAAAACTGTGGATGGTTTATGCATAAGATTCAGAACCTTCTAGGACTATGAAATCGAAATGCAAGGGATCTCCATTATGCTCTAGAAACTAGGAAGTCAAAATGCAGTGGATCTTAATATTTATTTGTTCATGGAGAAGCTCATTTTGGCCTCATCCACTAAAGCATTACAGCTCGTAGCATTTATAACATTATCTTGGGGATTTAGTTGTACTTGTGGGTTGTGGGGCTAAATACTGGGGATTTTGCCACAGATCTGATGACATAAGTCTGTGCAGAAGTTATTCTGGTTCACATTCAGTTATTGTGCTACTTCCTAGCATTTTATTCTCGGCTTCATTAGGTGAATATTTTGGACCAGAGCTCACACCAGTAACATAATGTCAGTTAACAATTAGACCTCTATATAATCCATATTATATAGTTATCACTTGTTTAGATGGAATGGATCCTCTCGCTATGTTTGGAATTTGTTCGGTGCGAGATCCCATCTCTCCTAGTTCATGGTGTTTTTGCAAAGGAGTTCCTTCGCTTAACTTCAGAACTGGAGCTCTCACCAATATCAAAGCACTGGTTTTTGCACGCTGTGGGTCGAATTCCTCACTCCCATCTTCCATCTATTAATTCAACCTCCTGAAGTTTGGACACATGGTTGCTTGAGCCTTTTACTAAACTGCAGTTTCTTTGTATCTTTTGAAAATTTCCTCAACTGAGATTGATATTGAAGATGGTGATCTTTTTATGGAAATAAGCTGACATGTTCTATTTGATGTCATCAGCCTTACCGCCGAATTAGGAGTCTGCCCTGGCAGCATGATTTGCTTGAGGATAGCATTAGAGCTGCAGGGATAACAGGATTAGAAGTTGGAACCAAGTTATATGTTTCAAACTTGGATTATGGCGTGACCAATGAAGACATAAGGGTACTAGTTAAGCTGTATGTTTTCATCATAGATGCTTTGTGTGCTGTAATGGATTTCTAAACTAAGTTTTCTGGAAACCGCAGGAGCTCTTCGCAGAGATTGGAGACTTGAAACGATTTGCTGTTCACTATGACAAAAATGGTCGCTCCACTGTAAGTTCTATTTCCTAATATCTAAACTTATTGATGTTAAATGACACTAGCATTTTGTAGGGGCAATTGTTAGCTACATGTTTTTTGTTAGGGTAATGATTGACGTGCTTTATTCCTCACCAAATGCACTCTAGTGGTATTAAGATCAAGAAGTATTTCCATAGCTGTGTAATAAAAAATGTTCATCAATGCAAATGCTTAGATTGTTTAATCATATGTATACTGGCCATTGGATATGGTGCCTCAAGACATTGATGCCTGTATCACGTGTGTGCCTTGAAATCATTGTCCGCCTCACAAATTCATAACCATGATTGTTTAGTGGGTTTTAATGTCGTTGGCAGTTCTGTTAGTTTGACTTGCTGTCGGATTCATAACCATGATTCTTAATCATGTCATTGTCTGTTGCAGTTTTGGTTTCTAAGTGATCTATCTGGATAGGAATTTCTAATGTTGATCGCTTGGTGACAGGGCTCAGCTGAAGTTATGTATACCAGAAGAAGTGATGCGTTTTCTGCTCTTAAGAAGTATAACAATGTACTTTTAGATGGAAGGCCTATGAAGATTGAGATTGTGGGTGCCAATCCAGAGGTGCCTATTTCAGCTCGAGTGAATGTTTCTGGAACAAATGGAAAGAAGAAGAGAACTGTTGTTATGATGTATGTGGTTTTGTTCTTGTCTTTCTTTTCATGATTTGATTCTTGAGGTCGATTGAAATTTGTTGCATGCTCTATCTGAATCAGCCATTCCATGAGAAGTTAGGTCTTTTTCTGGTCACCTGTTGAATGTTTTTGCAAGATACCAGTTCCAGAAGTTCGATGTAGAACATTTCAACATTTTAATGGGTAGCAAGCTTCTGTTTTCTTAAACAATTTAATTGTGGCTGATTTTGCTGTTGAATGAGAAGGGAATGGTAGCTTCAGCTTATCAATGAAAAATTAGCTTTTTATGTGTACGTCTACCAGTTGTTTGGCTGGAATCCTGGAAAACATGATGAGCATCTTTCATGTATTGGCACTTTTCATGTTCGAAGTTGTGATGGAAAGCATTAATTAGGAGCTTTTGCCTGAAGGTTAATTGTATTTTCGGCAGATTTCCATTTATAGTTTGAAAATTATGCAGGCCTGGACCAGGTCGCGGAAGAGGTGGTGCTGTGAATAATCATGGTTCTGGGTAAGCTTTTCTGAGTGTAGAGGTGGTTGCTTTGCTTGTTGATTCAAGTCCTTAGTCTCGTTTGACAATTAGTTTAGGAGTATCAGTTTTAGGTTGCTTGAAAAACTGTTTTGTTTCATGTTACCTGCCATGGCTAACATTTTTTTTAACACCAGCATATTCTATGACCTGTTGGTGTGGATTTTTGTTTGTGTTCATATTGTTATGAACAATAATGTGATATATGTGTTGCTGGATCTGTGCAGTCAGAGCCGTCGTGGGGGTGGGGGTCCAAGGAATGGTACGAGAAATGGCCGTGGTCGTGCTCAGGTTCAGGGTCGGGGCCGAGGCCGAGGCCGTGGGAAGAAACAACCTGCTGAGAAGTCAGTAGATGACCTGGATAAGGAATTGGAAAGTTATCATGCTGAAGCCATGCAAACTTAAATTTGAAAGCTGATCACAACTAGATAATCATAGTACCAGCTGGTGTTTATGTTTGTTAGATCCACAAACTTATGGTAATTGCAGTGATGGTAGCTATTCCCCTTTCTGCTTCGTGACTTTTAACACTATATCTGGAAGCGTTATTGTAAATGAGAATGTTGGTTGTCTTTTTCATCTCGTAATCATCCTCATTTTTCCGCTGTTGTTTATATTTTTCTGTATACACTGTTAACATGATATTGAGCATTCAAGCTTTGATATATTAAGATTGAGAGTCGAAGCAAGGAATTAAATTTTTAATTTCAAGTTTGATCTCTTTGATGGAGTTGGTGTGCCCCACTGGTTCGTTTTAGATGTCATCTTCAGTTAAGAATCCTCATTAGCATGGCCGCCATTACCTGCTTATGTTTAAAAATGAGAATCATAATGCTTCTTTTGTTTTGTTTATTTAGATGAACATTGAACAAGCTAGTCACACAAAAGGAGGGGCATCCATGCCATGCCATGCCATGCCATGGTTAATCTTGATAAAGAATAATTTTTAAAAAACTTTAAAACCTGACTCGGTAAAAAAACATTTTCTTTTAAAAAAAAGAGTTTAGTCAGGTTTTAGCTGGGTTAATCCTGGATTGTCTTGTTTCTTACATCAGCTTGGGCCATGAGACAGCTCAGTTGTAATAATAGTGATCCAAGCTCCAAAATCCGTTCACTTGTTATGTTGGACGAGAAACGTGTGCTCACACGAAGACAAGATTGCCCGAATGATACACAACTTGTTTAATAATCAAAGAATGTATATAATCATTCAAGACTAATCATGGATGAGAAACTTTTATGAACACGACTGGCTCATTCTCCTCGGAGCTATATAGCATAATAACGTGGTAGGATGGTTAAACATTCATGGCCAAGTAGTGCAGTTTATTTAACAATTGCCCCTCATTCCAGTTGACTAGTCTTCTTCCGAGAAATTGAGGGATGTTGATGAAAAACTTGAATTCCTAAACGCTTTTGCTTCCCATCAAGAGAGGATTATGTTATTAACAAGTCACCTATTGCTTGCTTGCTCGTGTAATGCCTTCAAGCCAGATGCATGAAACATTCGACTGACTGATAACGACAAGTTTATCGCGTACAAATTCGTTATGGAGGACGAGTTAATGAGCTGAGGTGATCCTAGAACAATTTTAAAGCAGCAACATCTACTATTTGCAAGGGTTTTTCTGTTCTTCATCTTTAAACTCTGCATGATCTTGCATACTGTGAATGACAAATAGCATGAACCAAATCAGAACTTAGCTGCCGGATCTAATGAAAAGCCCCTTCCAGATCTAATGGAAAGCCCCTTCCGGGCGAGACAAACACATGAAGAATCAGAAGATAATGTATCTACAAAGGATCGGGTGCAATTCTGCTTCTGTTCCTCATTTTCTTGCACAGGTGCAACAAACCAGGGGTTGAATGGCATTATGGCAACAAGATACACAAACTCTCAGTTCTTACTAAAAGATTGAAAGAAAGATTAAGTGTATTCACGAAGGTTGAACAACAGAAATGTTAAAGATTAAGTGTATTCACGAAGGTTGAACAACAGAAATGTTCTTTAGAGCAGTTTCATCTTTGTTTAAGACAAGGTGTCCTGACTCGCCCTTCTTGAAAAGTTTTTTAACCACTTCATCCCAGTTAGTCTTTCCGCCACTGGAGGTAGATTTAGTTTTCGAGGCTTGTTCACCCTCGGACTGGCAAGGCACTGTTCCATTATCCATGCAGGGCTCTGCATCATTATCCATGCAGGGCTCTGCATCAGGGGTGGCCACAGCATGAGGAATATTTAAACTGACAGCTCTTTCCAATGCATCCCTGTGTTCTTGTTCAATTGTCTGCATCCTTTCAAATTTTTGTACATCCGGAGGAGTTGTGATGGTTTCAGAACTGATTTCCTTCATTTTCTGTGGAAAATTAATATTGTTAACAGTCAGTAAACTATTCAACAGAAAAGGAAGTTGAGCCCTGGAAATTTAAGGGCAAAACAAAAATTTATCTCCTCTCACGCTACTTGTAGACACAATCACGGTTTTCAATAACAGGGGAGCCAATTTTAGGAATTCTTGGATACGCTCCTTGCAGACTGGCTTCAGGCAGTTGACAGTAAGAACTACTACAAAATCTCAGTATTTAAATTAAAGACTGAGGAAACAGAGAGATTAGAAATGCCAATGCCCTGTGGTGCAAGATGCATATCCCTGACTTGAATTAATGGGGAGAACTGTGGGGAGGTTTGTCCCCAAGGAGAAAAGGGTACAAAGATTCAAAGTCGCAGAAAAGCATTAGAGTTGCAGTTAAAATAGGATGATGTCTGTATAAGCCGTGGGCAGGCATGTATATATCTGTGATGGAGAAAGATGGAGAGACAAGATACATCACCACATGGTTGAAATGCTTTATCCAAATAACCTTCTTTGGATCAGAAAAAAGCGAGCATGCACTCTAACTAAATGGCTAAATAGCAGGTAGAAATGCTTTTGCAGTATAATACTAAAAAGTAAAACTATTTATTTCTATTTACTGCTCCAAATTATTGTAAATGAAATGGAACATAAACATTTTATCAAAAGCAAGACCTTACCTCCAAGGCTTTCTGTGATTCCCTTTCTATCCAAATAATTCCATGATCAGATGTGGCATTACATGATAAGACAATGTGTTCAAATCTTCCATCTACAGGAATGGCAGTTCTGACCTCAGGTGGAAACCTCCCACATCTGCGACAACATGAACGAGGACATAGTTTTAAGGACATGCACAATAGTTTTCAGTAAGCATATACTACCAAATTAGGGAGAAATAACTTTATGATGATCAAACACCAAATTAGGGAGATTATAGTTAGTTCAGAGTCAACTTTAACCCAAGGATGATAAGCACACTATATAAACAAAAGGTGGCTCACAAAAATGGATAGCTGAATGATTAAACTGCATTTGTATCAAGTTATAATCAATTGACCGGGCAAGCTGATCGAGTGGATTATAAGTTGATGGAAGAACATATAGAAGCAGACCATCTAATGGGCAGTTTGTGGAAGAATATCTAGAAGCAGACCATCTAATGGGCAGTTTGTGTGTGACCGTGTTATAGAGAGAGACAGAATAAGGGCTGAGCAACAATAGAAGATTTTTATAATTTCTAAAGGTAAGGACTATATTAGCAATAACAGGATGTTAGAAGCTAACTATGGTTTATACATTATATCAAAATGCATGTGATTATTTGCAATCACAGATTTGCAAGTTTTGTATAATGGTTGGGGCAATGGTAGGCTAATGCATTTGGTCAACAAAACTGATAAATTGAACATGTTACCTGCAAAATTTTCTCTCTACAATATGATACATTCGTCCAGGAGCATAAAGTCTTCTTGGATCTCTAAGCTTTCTACCTTCTGGAATGAAGGTATCTCTCAAGCAAACCAAAAACAACAAGCAGGGCAAGCTGTCCAAAGGATCAACACCTGGTTTAAGAGATGATAATAGTAACTCAATGCACTAAGTTACTAGGGTGGGGATTTGTATGACAAAATGAAAGGCACCATAAACTCTATGATGATATAAAATTAAGAAATACCAACCAGAAGATTGACTTAAAGATATCTTCCAATGGAGTAGCTGTTCTTGGTAAGAAATCATCCTGGATAAAAACAGTAAGTTTATATCAAGTTCGTGCCTTCAACACTAAAATAGAGTGATCTACGTAAATTAATACGCTATTATATCACAGATTCAATAAATAACAGCAAACATCAAGTACTGGCATCTAAACTACTTTCACATAAATATGGTTTGATTAAGACATGCACATGCTCAGAGAATGATGATTTGTTCATTTTATTTGCCTGGGAGACAAAGTACCACCTGCACCAATCATCAGTTATTATGCCCCAAATTCGCCATCATACAACATGAAACACAGATCAATAGCTTCTGCGTTCCCAGGCATTTAAACTACGAAAGCACCATAGTTAAAATGAAATATTCATCACCTCTTAAAACGATATTAACTGCAGAAATCCCTACACGCACTCAGCCTCAAAACATCTTGTCAGCAAAAACTCAACATAAATCAAACTTTTGACAAATCAGCACCAGAAAAAAACACACAAAACTGTCAAAAACTAGTAGCTTTCATTGGCATCACAGATCAAATGAAATCACAAAACTAATTAATTCAACAAACACAAACATCCAAAAAACACAAATCATCAAACAAAACACACCTGCAAAATTATAGAGTGAATAACATCAGCATACTTAACAGCCAAATTAAGTGACATACACCTCGCTGGAGCCATAACATAACACCTAATCTTCTCCCTAGGAATCCCTCCTAACTTATCTCTATGATTAACCACAATAACAGTTAACAAAGCCGCTACGCCAGACCCTAAAGAATGTCCAGCAAAAACCATATCATACACTTTCCCATTCTCCTCCCACAACCTCTTCAATGTCTCCCCTTCTTCATTCAATAACCAAACAGCAGACTTCAACAACCCATGATGCACAAAACCTCCATCAAACATCTGCATTCCTAACCTATTATCTAACAACGTTTTATAATCACTCTCTTTGTATAAATTCAATCCCCGAATCGCCAAAACAATATCTTTATGATCATGATCTATGTAAATTATATAAGGAGGGGCACGCCCTTGTGTTTGTTCATAATTTACACGCTTAATAACCCTATCTGGGTTTAAGCGGTAACCATGTTGAGGAATGAATTGAGGGTTGTGAAGATCTGATTCGTAGACAGCAAGAACTAAACGACACATACGAGGGATTGGTTCAAACTCTTCTGGGGTTGCGAAGGTCCAGTTTGCACTGTCATTAGCACCAATGTATGTGCAACGCTTCCAAGCCCAGCGACCGAAGCCTAGTATAACTACAGATTCTACTCCACAACAGAAAAACATCTTTTTGGGTTGATCTTGGGTTTGGAGAGGGATTTGTGAAGTGGGTTTTATTGTAGATTTGGAAAAGAATGGAGCTTTCAAGAGAAGCCTGAGCTTGGAGGGGTAAATTAGAGAGAGAGGTTTTGATGAGAAAGGAGAGAGCTTTTTGAGAGGCAAATAGCTGGAATTAAGAGAGAGAGATTTTGAGGAGAAAGAAGAAAGCTTGAGAAAGGGAGTGTGTGTGTGTCTATATATATATATATATATATATCAGAGAGAGAGAGAAGTGTAATTAATTTCTTGGATTTATGAGAAGATTTTGGAGAGAGAGGAAGGAAAAGGGAGGAATGGAGAGGAAAGATTGTGTTTGAGAAGGGAAAGTTCTCGAGAAGAAGAGAGAGCGAGAAGGTGAGGGTGATTAAAGCTTGGAATCATTGGAAGGAAGGTTATAATACAAGTTCACATGAAAAAGCAAGTTTAGTGTTAGCTATAAGCTCTTCACCAGTTTAGAGAGAGAGAGAGAGAGGGTGGTGGAAGTTTATAGAGGAGGAGGGAAAGAGGATAGTGACGGTAGAGAAGCATAAAGAAATGCAGAGCATATAAAAAAAGGCAAATGGCCAGATGCCAGATGCCAGATGCCACCCCTTGCCATTGTCCAGCTGTGACTCTCTCATCGTTTACCGAATTTTTAACTTGCTTTTTTTATTTATACATAGAATCAATGTGATATTTATCAATAATTCATTGTACAAGCGTGTGATTGTACGCGTTGTAATTATTTTTTAAAAATAAAATTGTGTTGAAATATATTAAAATAATATTTTTTTTATTTTTAAAAAATTATTTTTAATATCAATATATCAAAATAATTTAAAAATACTAAAAACATATTAATTTTAAATAAATAAATAAATAAAATTTAAATTTTTTAAAAGTATTTTTAAAACAAAAAAATAAAAACATAAAAATAAAAACAAAGAAATGAACACGTAAATCTATTTCAGCATAAAAGTTGTTTTTTAAGAGTCTCATCTACCATAAATAAATTATGACTTTTTTTTCTTAATGAGTATGATAGTTGTGGTGATAATATATCCTTTGATTACTTCAAGTATATTAAATTTGGGTTCAACTCTTCCATTATGATAAAAACGAAATTATAATTAACAATTTACCACAAATTATCCTCACTAAACCATGGTAGTGCCTTGACTTGTGCATCCCTTTTCATTTGATTTTCAAAACTTTTTTTTTAAAAAAAAGTACACATTAAATGATTATTTATTAATGTTATAAGAAAGGAGAAATCAACTAGATATTAAAGGGGTGTTTCAATTGGATTTTTTTAAAATAAATTTTTTATTTTAAATTATTATCTTATTATTTTAGATTGTTTTGATGTGCTGATATCTAAAATAAATTTTTAAAAATAAAAAAATATATTATTTTAATATTTAAAAATAATCACTGGCACTATTACAAACATATGATATTAATGTAATCACACAATAAATTCAAGTTGCTAACTTTTAGCACTTCTTATTTAAAACGTGAACATACTAGAAATTAATTAAATGTGTTATCGGCCTCTTGTTTGATACCAAAAACACACAAGCTAAAAGTGTATTGGTCAATTTAAAAACTTTAATTTTAATTAATGTGTGGTTATTTTAACTAATAAAAGATTAGTTTAAGATGGGACACGTAAGGTTCCACCTCCTCATTTCATTGAGTGAAAACAATTTTGTTTTAAACATTCTTGTTCATTTAATTTATTAGCTAGATATTTTCAACGAATTGTCAAGGGGTTTTTTTATATTTAAATTTTAAGATCAATATTATAAGATTTTTATTAAATTCCTTTAAATATTTTTTTGGTAGAACCAATAGTATCCTGAACGTTGGCCCGGACTAATTTCTTTTCGGGCCGGGTGGCAGGTCCTCCTCATGAGACCGGCTGTAGATGAAGAGAAAGGCCGAACCCCTGATCTTATAAGCGACGAGAACGCGCCTAACTACTCTGTCAGGATCCCATGGGTAAATTCCTTTAAATATATGAGGTCATGTATAAAGAGTGTATCCTTGAAAATCATTGAAAGAGAAATTTAATTTAAGTCATGCGTGTATAAAATATCTGTATCGTTAAATAAATAAAAAAAGATAGCAAAACGTTTATCGGATTATCATTGATTTTGAATTCATTCATGGAATTTCTAATATTTAAAAAAAAAAAGTTGAAATGCCAACAAAAATCGGACACAAAACATGGGAGTGAGATATTCCGGACAAGATTCTCTGTTCCAACGAGTCATTTTTTTCTGTGCGTGTTCTTGTGAAATTCTTGTGAGTTGGATTTTGTCGAGGCGCGTCAACGACGTGTCTTTCGCGAGTAGGAACTCTTTCATTTTTCTCAAGGCATCCTTGCTGGCCCAGAAAATCGCGTAATGTATACTTTTGTCGAATCATTTCTTCCTTGATGATTCATACGCGTTGCGAAGGAAAGATTCTACTCTATTTCCGAGTTAAAATATTATCACTTCTCCACGTGTCAGATCTAGTTTTTTTAATATAAAATAAATGTTGGGATGACACTGTATTTTTAAAGAAAGCAAAAAAAAAAAAAAAACAAAATTGCATGTGAGTTTTGATAGATCGACAAGTTTATAGGTCAAGTCACCGAGTCAATTAGATTTGGCTTGTAAAATATCCTTTTCAATTCAAATTAAAACCCAGCTGAAATAGACTCCAAATCATAGATTTCCTTAATGGACGTGCAAGTTGCTCAGAATAATTAGATTATTTTTTAAAAATTTTGTTTTTTTTATTGATGGGTAAGTTGTTTGGGACAATTAAATTACTTCTAAAAAATCTTTGTATTTTTCACTAACAGGTAGGTCGTCTGGAACAATTAGATCACTTTCAAAAAGCCTTCAAGTTTTTTACTAACAGGGAAACTATTTAGAATAATTATACCACTTTCAAAAAAATCTTTGAGTTTTTCACCAACAGGTAGGCCGCCTAGAATAATAAACTATTTCTAAAAATTTCTGGATTTTTCATTGATGAGGTAGGTCGCTTTTCAAATGACTAATTTTTTTAGATTTCACTCTTTCTCAAGGAAAAATGTTATCTGTCAATTACTACTTTCAAAGTTTTTAGGATTTTTTAAAGAAGTAAAAGTTATTTTCCATGACTGCTTTTCTTTATAAATTTACTACATTAGGCCAAAATGAATAAGATTTTTCAATGGTTTTGCATCGTAAATATTATAAAAAGAGGGCAACTGTCATAACCTAATTTTTGAATTTTCAAAAAAAAATATTAATAAAAAATGAATGAAAAATAATTTGAAAATTAGGCTAGGACAACACAAATTGAAGCTTCGGGGACTAATAAGAAGGAAATTGTAAATTTAGAAGTCAATTTGGCCAAAAATTAAAAGAATTAATAAGTTTAGAGACTTAATAAAACTTTGAATTAGTTTAGTTAATGAAATCAGGGGCTTAGTTGAAGAAATATCAAAGGTCAAGGTCAATTTGGATCAAAATTGAAAGAAATTAAATTCCAAGGACCGAAGTGAATAGGCACTGATACTATAAGGGGTTAATTGATTTTTCTAGGGGTAATTTTGAAAGAATTAAAAGTTGAGGAGTCAATTAAGGACTGAGTTGATTAAATTTAAACTAAGGACTATTTTGTAAGTAATGCTGAAATTTAGGGGTTCAATTGCATTGATCTAAGGGCGAAATTAAAAAGAAAAAGAAAAGATTTCCATGAATAAGGGCTCAATTGCTAAATGTCAGAATTTTAAAGGGCAAATTGAAAATAGCCATTTTAGCGGAGAAAATGGCACCATTTTAAACCCGCTATCCATCCCCTTCCTCTTCTGGGACAGAGGAACCCCCTTGCAAAAGAAGGAAAAAAATGTCGGCTTGTCAGGCCTCATCGTCTCAAACCAGACCAGAACATAAACCAAATTGTCTACCATCTATCTCCATTTTGTTCCAGTCTTCCTTTATCGCCACAATGTGCCATTAGTGTTAAGGAAACCATCACCATCAATCCAGCAATGGCAGGATTGTTGGTGTCCCAATCCCAAGAAGACAAACTATAAAAGCAAAGGCAGCGGGCATGCAACGAGGAGGGATGAAAAAAGACGGAGGAAAAACCATATAGAGAGAGCCAATAACAAAAAAAAAAATTGAGAAACCAAAGAGACTTTTGGCCTTCATTCAGAACTCCAGCAAAGGAATTTCGACCTTTCCCTCATAGCAAATTGCTGGCCCAACCATCCAAACAAAAAGAAAAAAACAGACCCAAAAAAAAACAGAGAGAACAAAGATCAGAGAAAATAAAAACACAAGGAATGAAAGAAAATACAAAGCGGTCACTGGCTTGGCCCATATAGATAAAGCGTAGCTTGCATGACTGGGTTAGATCCAGCCCATAAAAAACTGTTGAGCTAGACTAGGTCTAGACCTTCAGGCCTAGCCGATATAATTTTTTTTAGGTTAAGAGTGTATTTGACAAACATATTTTTATGTCATTTTCCTTTAATTTCTTTTTTTATATATTTGTTGATATCTAGCCAAACAGGGTTTTTTAAGATATCAAAAAATTTCAAAAAACATTGAGGACTCCTTTTGATTTATTTGTGGGTTTCTCGTACCTTTTTTTGATGACTTTACCAAGTATTTAGATTGCGAACTTATAATGTAAAATGTGAATATAGTATGCAATACATATATGTCTTTTCTTTTCTTTTCTTCTAAAAACTAATAAAAATATGGTTTTGCTTTCAATCCAAATTTCACTGATTTATTCAATGGTGTTAGAGTCAGAAAAAACAGACTTGTTTTTTTGTTATGTAATATTTATCAACGTCGAGGTTGAAAATATTCGTAGTTGAATATTCATTGATACCAGAGTCAAGAATATTATAAGTAGACCATAAAAAACAGAATAAAACAAACTCTTAGCAATTTAAGATAAAATTAGCAATACAGTTTATCTCAGACAGGATGTTTACGGGATGATAATATTATTATTTTTTTACATAACCAGTCTCGTATCATGTAATTTCTATTGACTAGTTAGGATTCTTAGTAACTATAATATTACGTGATGACTCTTTAATAAAGATTTTTTTCTCTCTTTTAAAAAATATGAACTATATTTTTTTTTCTAAAAAATTTTAAAATTTATCACGCTATCAAATGCGACACAAGTTATTGAAATTTTAAGAGTTTATCAATCTCAACCAAAGTAAATAACTTGAATCTCATTTCTTTCACATCTTTAAAAATATTTACATCTTCTTGACAACTTTTTTAAATAATAATAAAAATATAATACGGCTCCCGGCGTAAAGTTTTTGCTTTTTGTTCAGGCCATGTATTACCATTTCGTGTAGTCTTCATGAAGTCACATCCTTGTAATACCTTTTTCACTGTCCAAACTCTTTAATTCTTTTAATTCTTTTATATATATATATATATATATATATATATATATATATATATATATATATGAAACCTTTCATTTTTGAAAGCATAGTTTATGGGCTTAGGTGAGTGAGTAAAACCCTAATTGTCACAGGTTTTTACAAAAAAGTGCACGTCCTAACTCGAATTCGAGACCTGCTATATAGATCTCAACCTCTTTGTCATCACGCTATGTTTCTTAGACTATATATATATATGAAAACTACCATGCTATTCATAAAAAATAAATAGATAAAACAACGAAGTTGGAGGATTTGCATATTTGCAAGCTTCATAGATTGCATTATCATAATAAAACTTCATATATAATTAACTCTATTAAAAATGGTAGCCAGTCGAGATAAGAAGTAAAAGCACAGTGCTATTTTCTGATGGAAAATGAGTTTATATGACCATCGAGATGAGTTAGATACTGCATCAAAGTGTCCATTTCTACAATGGAAGTAGCTTCACTTAAAAAATCAATAATTTTATTTTTTAAAATATATTTTTAGAGCTTTGATTTGCTAATAATAAAAATTAAAAAAAATATTTTGATATATTTTTAAATAAAAAATACTATTCACCACAATGTGTTACCGGAGAATTTAACACGCATTTTTTTTTTTAATTGTGTGTTTAGCACATCTACAAAGATTATTAATTGGCCGCTAAGGTTTGATGACACATAAACATCCAAGAATTACAGCAAAGAGAGAGATAAAATAATTGGAAGTTTCTAAAGGAAACAATGTTAACCTGAACTGCCTTGTCTATAAAGTGATCAAAGTAAAAAAAAAAACTACAATCTAAGTTGTGCCCCACTCGAATAAAATTTTTCAATTATCGATTCATTATTTATACGAGTTGTAAAGTTTTTTTCTATATAGAAGATCATATAATCAGCAAGAAACTCATCCTTTATCTTATTTCGAAGTTGATTTTTAATAAACTTAATAGATAAAAAGACTCGTTCCGTCGTTAATGTAGAAACAAGAAGAGTTAGTACCAATCGAATAAGTTTACTAATCAAGTCGAAATCATTTTTCAAGCCTGTGTCAACTAATCGATAATATAATATGGCAAGAGAATTAATATTCTAGAAGTTCGGATGATCCATTGACAATTTATAATATTCCAAATGTATTCTTAAACTATATAAATCCATAAGAGTGAAGTCTTCAAGATAAACTTTCTCAACAAACTTACATATATCATCAACTTTAAATGTTGTCAAGGCATGCGAAGGATCCAATACTGAGCTATGATAAAGCAACTCTACTGTATTTTTTGGAAATCTATGATTTAACTCCATCAATTGAAAGTCTATTACAATATTAAATATATCATATCGATAATGATACTTAACTGAAATAGAATTTATTTATTGATAAGAACGACTTCTACCAACCTTATAAGGAGCACCCATATTAGGAATCTCAACATCATATTGTTCACAAAAAGATACCAAACTTTCAAATAGATCATCCCAACTGCTATCCTTTAAACTTTGAAGTTGAAATTTTGCATGTGAAACAAAATTGAAGGCATTTATAATATCTTGATCTTTTCTCTAGAGCGTTTGTAAAGACTAGATAGATAACTCGTGTTTTGTTGTGGGTCGATTTGTAAACAATATAAATGATTACTGTAATGGTAGTTGGGAGTTAGTTTTGTGAACGTTTTAATATTCAAGTTAGACTTGGCAGTCTGCAAGGTCCGAGCATTTTGGGTCTGACAAACATGTCAAACTCACGTTATTATGAACTTGGTTGAGGGTGTGTTTGGGAATGCGGTGCAAACCGCGTTCCTAAATATTTTGAAATTTGTTTTTTGCTTAAAATAATTTTTTTATGTTTTTGGATGATTTTGATATGCTGATGTCAAAAATGATTTTTAAAAAATGAAAAAACTTCATTTTGATGCATTTCTAAGTGAAAAACACATTGAACCGTCACTACTACCACAATCCCAAACAAGCCCTAACTACCAAATCCAAATGTCTTGGGTCTGGCAACCATGCTAAACCTAAATGCCTGAGGTAATTTATATACATATAAATACTCAATTACCCCTGACCCCACATGATATTTACAATAAAACTATAAGGGAATGACGAAAACACCCCTGCATATAGCCTTGTTTTTGTTGAAACCCAAGGGTAATTTTGTATTTGAACTGTTTCAATAAAAGAAAAAGATAGATAAGCCCATCAACACATACATATTCCCCCCTTCAGAGGCATGGTTGGATCTTCATTGTTTATGTTTTTTTGAAAAGACAAAAGAAGCCCCTAACCTAAAGGTTTCCATACCCAAAGCACATGGGTTTGGCAACCAGGCCAGATCCAAGCATCTGAGTCTGGCAACCATGTCAGACCTAAGTGCTTAGTTCTGGGACTTGGCAATCTTTGATCTATACTCAAAAGTCTCTTTATTATCTTCCATTTATCATTTACGGATTTCGTTTTTACTTTCTTATTCAGCAATACAATAAATATCTTGACGGAGTCCTAAAGTATCAACCAACTCTGTATTATTTTTGTGGCAATTCTAAAGCTTTATTTGACCTAAGCGCTTAGTTCTGGGACTTGGCAATCTTTGATCTATACTCAAAAGTCTCTTTATTATCTTCCATTTATCATTTACAGATTTTGTTTTTACTTTCTTATTCAGCAATACAATAAATATCTTGACGGAGTCCTAAAGTATCGACCAACTCCGTATTATTTTTGTGGCAATTCTAAAGCTTTATTTGATTGCCCTTGGTGAAAGATTGCTAAGCCAAAGTGGCATGCTTGGGTCTGGCAATCATGTTAGACCCATGAGCCTGACAACCATGTCAGATCTAAGTACCTGAGTTTGGCATGGTATTTGACCTGTTTCAATAAAAGAAAAGGACAAAGAAGCCCCTCAACATATATATATTTCCCTCCCAAGAGCATGGTTGTATCTCCATTGTTTATGTTTTTAAACAAAAAAAGCACCCAGCTCAAATGTTAAAATTTATGCTCTAAAAGGTAAATTAGTATCTATATTATAGTCCAAAAAACTCAAACGGACCATTTTGTTCCTAATTATTTTTTCAATGCCAAATGTATCTCATGTAAAAAACAATCCTACCCCCAACTGCATGCTTAACAAGTTTATCATTATATTGTTTTAATTCACAATAATCTATATCTAGATGAACATTACAAGAGTGAACAGTAACACATTGAGCTCTTTTAGTATTTGTTATAATAATTTGTTCAGCTACTGCTAAGACCAATTCTGCTTGACATCCCGGTTCAGTGTACTGTATATTTGCATGAAAAGGGAATCTTGTCTATGATGTTTCTTGAAGTGTTTAGTCGAGTGAATCAGTGAACAATGTCATTGTTACCAAAGGCAAAAACCTAACAAAACTGACTATACTCAGCAAGATGAGTAGGCCAACTGCTAGAAGAGGCCACCAACCACCCAAAACTTGTAAACTTGCTAATTAGAGATCTTCTGCCCAGAGAGTATCTCTTATGGTTATGAAATTAATCACCTAATATTTGCAAACTTGAGTAACTAGGCATGACTAAAAACGCCATAAATATGGCGCTAAACCTAGTATAAATCCAAGCCATCGATTCTCCTCTCCTGGGGCAAGCACAAGCAAGTGGAGATTGGCAGACAATGGCAATACAAGGGCTGGCTTTGGCTGCATTCATTCTTGCAGCGAAGGCAACAACATTGGTTTCGGCTGCTTCACTCGTCACATTTATTTTTGGTGACTCGTTGACCGAAGTTGGAAACAACAATTATCTTCAATATTCTCTTGCAAGGTCTGATTATCCGTGGTATGGAATCGATTATTCCGGTAGAAAGGCAACAGGAAGGTTCACAAATGGGAGGACTATTGGTGATATAATCTGTAATACTGCTACTAGTTATCTTACAAATCAAATGTGGAAGTCGTAGTTATAAGCATCCATGCTCATTGGACTGACTGTTTTTTTCTTTCTAATTTTTGTGGGATTTGAAGCTGCAAAACTTGGGATTCCACCACCACCACCTTACCTTTCATTGTCAAAGAATGATGATGCATTACTTACGGGGATCAACTATGCATCTGGTGGAGCAGGAATTCTTAATGACACGGGCTTATATTTTGTATGTTTTTTTCTTTGCAGAAGAATCTATTTTTCTGTGAAATTCTTGCCAGCGCTTACTCTAACTGCATTATATTTACTTGATATTCGTCTTTCTTTTCCTTTGGCCATGTTAAATTCTGTATTGCAGATTCAGAGATTATCCTTTGATGATCAAATAGACTGCTTTAAACAGACTAAGGAATCAATCACGACTAAAATAGGTGAAGATGCTGCCAACAAGCTTTGCAATGAGGCCATGTACTTCATTGGAATTGGTAGGCTTGTTTTGACAAGTAAATGCATCTGTCATTCTGCCACTTCAGATGTGCCAAGGATTAACCATTATCTTTTGGGTACTTTGCAGGCAGCAATGACTATGTTAACAATTATTTGCAGCCATTTTTAGCAGACAGTCAACAGTACACACCTGAAGAGTTTGGAGAACTCCTTATTTCTACCTTGGACAAACAGCTTACGGTAAAAAAGCACTTTCTTGCGTTCTCTTTTCGTACGTCTGTTGCCTTTTTGGTGTTTTATAAACAGTTTTCTGACAATAAACCATATACCATGGAGCTTGCTTCTGCCAGAGACTATACCAACTGGGTGCCAGAAAGATGGCCTTCCATGGCCTAGGTCCACTTGGTTGCATTCCATCTCAGAGGGTGAAATCAAAGACAGGGCTGTGCTTAAAGAGAGTAAATGAATGGGTGTTGGAATTCAACTCCGGAGTTAAGAAGCTGATCGCCACATTAAACCACCGATTACCAAATGCTAAATTCACATTTGCAGATACATATGGAGATGTTTTGGACTTAATTGATAATCCTACTGCTTATGGCAAGTGCAACCATCTTTTAATCAATAATCCTACAGATGCTTAAACTAGCTCTTTTCTTAAACAATTCTTTTTTTTTTTCAGGCTTCAAGATCTCCAACACTTCATGTTGCAACGTGGATACCAACATAGGAGGTTTATGCTTGCCAAACTCAAAACTATGCAGCAACCGCACAGATTATGTGTTCTGGGATGCATTCCATCCTTCTGATAAAGCAAATGAAATACTGGCAGAAAAGTTCTTTTCCACCCTGTTCTCAGGTCCTCCATCTACAGCACCAAAGCCTTCTCATTGATTGATAACTCAACAAACAACAGAACGGAGAATACATTGAGCTGAAACCCTATAAAGGTAATGGGGCTTATGCATCTACATTAGGTTTTTGATGGAGTGACCTATTAGATATACATGTAGCTAATAAATACTTTTGAAAGCTTTCCATTGTCAAACAATGACCTTATTATGAAGTAGCTAAATAATCAAATCAGTTGAATGGTCAGTATAAAATACAGCTTATTTTAGCCTTCAAAACCCAGTTAAAGGCATCAAAAATGAAAAACATCTCCTGTATGCATCACAAAGGCACATCAATTTATGATCACTGTCGATCTAACTTCCACAAAAGCAGGGGTAAGAGCTTGGAACAGAGAAAAGCATTATGGGCAACGAATTGAGCACTTGATTTCATTTATATGAAGAACTCTACATTATTGAAATTAATTCAAGCAAATTGATGTCTTCAATTATTCTTTTAAAAAGCAAACTGGTCTCATTCAAAAGGAATAAAAACTTTCTGCAAATGTAAATAAAATTGGTTGCTTAATCTGATGCTTTTTAATGCAAAAACTAAACTTTAATATGATTTTTCAGAGACTTGCTCATAAGAACTTAGAAGATGAACCTTGCTCATAGGAGCATGAAACTTGCTCATAAATTGCATGAAAATAAATTCAAGAGCTACGCTTCAATATGCATCAATTTTTCAAAAACCCCAAACACTGTTTATGAATCCATCGAACTCAAGAACCAAAAACTATTAAAAGAACCGATCGCTCTCAGATAAAGGCCAAAGTTGTCCACATGAAGACTCAAGAGAAGGGACAATACTCATTTTGTTTAAGCCAAAGAAAAACTTGTTTGTAATGCTTGACAAAAGCCCTCTTCTTTCCTCTATAAAAAGAGAGATTATAAAACAACCTCCACTCTCATAGAAAAGAGAATCATCAAGCAGCCATCAAACAAAACAAACAGTGGCCTTCTTTGAATTAAAGAAAAGGAAGATTTTTTAAACACCCAAAATCTCTCAAGTCTGTCTTTCAGTGTGGTTAAAGCAAAATGAATCATCACTAAGCAATCTTCCACAAATTAAACTATAAAATTGATTCAATCAGATTAAACAAAAGGGTGTTTTGGAATTTGATAAAAAATAGATTTTCAAACCCCAAAACCTCTAAAGTCTCAATCTTTCTGAAATAAACAATGAAAACGGAAAGAAATCAAATTAAACAAAAGGGAGCATATAAAATGTGAAAATAAAATATGGGACTCACGAGAAAAAGCTAGAATTCTGAAAAACTTGAAATCTGCTTGTCCAATAAGTACCAGGTTGATTTTGCATCATTTATTATTCTATGTGATATAGCGTAAGTTAAATCACAGAGAATCAAAGTTCAAGATGCTTTAGTTATTGAAATTGAACAAAACTTTTAGGAAAACTTGACAAGGTAAAAGAGATCAGAGAAGATATTTTTGTGTTCGGAGATAGCGATTTGGTGGCTGAGGAGAGAGTGTTGTTTATTTATAGCAGATGAAATTCGAAATTAGGGTTCTACAAAACGTAACGTTTTGGAGTAGTAATTTTTTTTTTTTTTAAGGTCCAAAGATCTCCAAAAAAAAGTCTGGGATTTAGTGTTTAATTTTATGCTCCATTTGTTTGTAAATAAGTTATTTCCTTTTAAACAGTAAATTTTGAGGAAAATGAATTTAAGTAAAGTAAATTATTTTTTGATGTTTGGTAGTGTTATAAAAAATAAATTGAAAAGTATTTTTCAATATTTAGTTATGTTATAGAAAATAAACTGGAAGATAATTTATTAATAAATTATTTTTTTTCAAATTTATATAATATATATAAAATATGTAATATAATATTTAATCACTTATAATAAAAGAATAAAATCTAAAAAGTATAATGATTAATTTTTTATTATATCCTATATTTTTATATAGCTTATTTTATAAAATATAACTATATATATATTATATAATATTATAGAGATATAACCTTGTGAAATTTTTTATAAATAAAACCTATTAATATTTTTTTAATTTTAAAAACTTAAAATATGTTTTTTTTATATGAATAAAATTCTCAATATTCTATTTGTTATTACCAAAGCACTAGGAAATTAAAAAAAAATGAAAAAAAGGAAAATGAAATACCAATAAGAAAAAGGCTAAAGAAAAATAGAAAATAATAAAAGAAACAAAGCGGTCATTATAATAATAAAAAAAAATGATAAAAACTGAATCTTCCACACACAACATGGGGCAAAATAGAATTTTTCTATTAATAAAAAAGAAAAATAAAATAAAACATGTGTTTTGACAAGTGTAACTTTATTTGGATAGGGTGTGTGGATGAGGTGCATGTGGTCCTGTGATTGGTCGCAAGAGAAGGAGACAACACACGTATTTTTTTGGTAAGTAAAGAAAAATGTTTTCCTTATAATAAAAAAAGGAAAGTGTTTTCCTGCCACAAAGCATGTTTTTTTTATAGACTGGAATTAAATTTTCTTTGACTAGCTTTTCAGATGGTTACTAAATATGAAAAACTAATGAAAATGATTTTCAGAAAAATAAATTACTGGAAACAAACAAGGTATTAGTTGAATTTTTGGTTAAATTAAACTAGAATTCGATAAAATAAAACTAAATTATTCTAATTAGTTTTTTAATGTTTTATTTCGCTTAATTAATCTAATCTAAATTCAATCAAATTAATATAAAATTTAAAACAAATAAAAAATGATATCAATTAAATAAAATAATAGATTTGATTTGATTAAATTACCTAAAAACTGAAATTCTTTTACAGGTAAAACAAACAAGACATGGTTTTGTTGGAAACGGTCATATGTGTCATTGCAATTTATTCTTTGAATTAACATGAATTAAAACAAAACGGCATTGCATTCTCCGTAAGTTACTTGCCCTTTATCATGTAATACTGAAGAAACTTGTCTCTCTCATCATCTTATAATTGATTATATATATATACACACACACTCATAAAATGATATGAGTAAAAACTAGTTATGACATTAAGTAAAAAAAAAAATATTTGCATCTTAATTAAATAGAGTCTTATAAAAAAAAAACAGAAAAATTACAAGAAAAAGAAATTTTTAGGGTTTGCCATAAATCTTAATTTAAGAAAAATAGAATTTAGCTATTTTTGCTTTAAATATAGAAAAAAGAAAATCTTGATTCCTAGGGTTTTTTAAAGATAAGTCTTGATTTGGGGTATTTTAGGTTTACTTGGTTGAGTTTTCTTGAAAATCACATAAAAGGTAGTTTTTGTATCATTATTTGTTTTTTAGTTTCAACCATACTTGTGTTATTTTGAGTCATTTCAATCTTGTTTCATTAATTTCTTTCTTTTTTATGGTTTTTTATTGTTTATATTTCACATGAATTCATATTGATATTTATGTTTTTGTATTCGTAGTTTTGTATTGATAGTTTTTAGCCTTCATTTCTTCTTGAGTCTTTACTTTATTTGATTACACCATTAAGATATTAATCTTTGATTTGTTGTCAATTAGTTCGTTAAAGAACTGAAATCTTGAGAATTGAGTGGTAAAAGATAGAGATGAGCATATTAGAGTGAAAAGCTGAAAATTTATATGAAACATAAGAGTGACATCTATTGAGTGTAAACACGTGAGGATGTGTGTGTGTGTGTGTATACACTAATTTATTTTTCAGCTTTTGACAATGTTAACTAAGAATAGATCATTACCACCAAAAGATAATAATAATCTTAAATGAGGTTATTTGTCCATGCAATAATAATTAAAGTTCGTGAATACAAGGTTTGTCAAAGTAATAAGTGGGATGACTGGTTTGAGAACTAAAATGGCTAGTCTTTAAGAGGAGCCAGACTATAGGGGTTTGGAAGGAAGAATATTTGTAAGACGAGTCAATTCACCTCTGAAAGAATATATAGATTAAAATACTGACAAGAAAGCCAATGATTTTAATGATAATCATTGTGGTAGGTTTTGTCCATATAGAAACCGAAGGTCTAAGGGAGTTTGGTCACTTTAGCAATTCGACCATAGAAGAGTATACAGGAAGAATGGATTTTAGGATATGATGGATAAAGATTTGAGCAGTATTAAGATAAAGATTCCAACTTTTAAAGGAAAAAATGATTCAGAAGCTTATTTGGAGTGGAAAAAAAAGTGGAGTTGATTTTTTATTGTCACCATTACTCTAAAGTAAAAAAAAAAAAAAAACTTGTTGTTAATGAGTTTATTGACTATATTATTATTTGGTGGGATCAATTTGTTTTAGAAATAAGGAGGAATGAAGAAAGACCAATAAAGACTTGGGATGAGATGAAAGCAATCATGAGAAAAAAGAAGTTTGTTCTTGGTCATTATTATAGGGAATTATATCAAAGATTACAGAGTTTATCTCAAGGTTCTAATAATATGGAGGATTACCATAAGAAAATAGAGATTGTTATGATTAAAGATAACGATAAGGTTCATGAATGGATTGAATAGAGAGATAACTAATATGGTTGAGTTGCAATACTATATTGAGCTTGAAGATATAGTTCATTAGTTACCAAGATAGAGAGACAGTTGGAGAAAAAGAACAGTGCATATCAATAAGGTAATTTGGGTTGCTTTTCAACTTGAAAATCAAATTATACAAGAGAGATAGTTGTCACATCAAAGCCAAATATTGTGGGTAACAAAACCAAACCATTTAAGGCTTAGAGAAAAGATTTAGCCACTAAAAAAAAAGATAAAATCAAGATTTCATCTAATTATAATTGTGATTTTAAGTGTTTCAGGTGTTTGGAGAGTGAACATATAGCTTCACAATTTCCAAACAAAAGGATTATGGTTATGAGGTAGCATGGAGAGACTGAATTTGAAAGTGATAAATCCAATGAGGATTAGTTTTTTCTCGGTTTTGATTTGTTTTGATCAAGATTTTTTGGGTTTTTATATTTTTAGTAAGCTTGATTCGTTTTAAGTTTTGATTTGGTTTTCAAGTCAAACAAATGATTTTTGGTTTGATTTAAAGTCAAACAAAAAATTTCATGTTAATCCGATTGGGCCAAATTTGGGTTAGATGGGTAAGGCCTTGTTTGGTTCTCAATCTTTTTTATACTGGAATATTTTGCTTAAAGGCGTGTTTGACAAACATGTTTTTAGGCCTATTTTGGCAGTTTCAACTAAAAGAAATTGAGTTTTTTTTACCAAACAAAACCTTAAAAATATCAATAATAAAAAAATATAAAATGTTTTATTTAAAATAAATAAATAAAATTTTTCCTTGTGTATGGCCATGAATTGTACAAACATATTAGAGCATGTCTTAAAGTTAAGAAAAAATCTCAAAAAATATTTTTGCAATTTTGGTCTATATTTTAAAAAATATAAAGAATTCATTTTTTGGTAAAATCTATTACTCATTTTTAATATAAAGATTAAAACATGTATGATGTTAATATATAACATATTATTAGGAATAATATGACTTAGTCATTTCTGATATAAGGATAAAAAGCCTACAAGGGCTTTTTTTTATCTGAAATATTATTAAGGATGATGCATAGGTACCCAAAATTCAAGTTTGTTTGAAATAAGCCTCAACGATAATTGAGGATATTTCAACTCGTGTCCCATGGTATAAGAGTCATGAACATTTAAAATACCAAAGGGAAAAATAAAATTTTAATAATCACCAAATCTTTTCGGATTTCTAACTTCATTTTCTTTGCGGCACATAAGCTTACTTTCTTCTGATATCTTTTTAAGTCGGGATTTTTTAGTACAAGTTTTTATTCTAGAAAATCAGGGTTTGTTTATCATAGCAAACTCGTCATAGTATGCTGATAGAATTTAGAAACATTATCAGACCATAACAACCACAAATAAAGAAAAACGATGTAGGTTACCTCAAGTAAGGCACCATATAGGTGCTAATACATTCTCTTTACGCAACCAATTCCTTGTCTAAAATCTCTAAAGACCAGTTAGGGTTTTTAGTAACTATAATACTAGGTGGCAACTCATTATCCAACCAAAGACCTCTTAACCCACCTGGAAAAAGTCATTGTGATGTCGCCCTCTCACGAAGAGTACGACACTTATGATAAGAAGTTTTACGCTTTAATAAAAACTTTGAAAACTTGGCAGCATTACTTATAACATAATAAGTTCGTTATCCATACCGATTATGAGTCATTAAAATATTTTAAGGGCCAAGGGATGCTGAACTGTCGACATGCTAAATGGATTAAATTTAATTAAATGTTCCTATACGTGATTAAATACGAGTAAAATAAGAAAAACATAGTGATTGATGCACTATCATGCAGGTATGCAATTCTTTCAACTCTAAAATATGTGATATATATATATATATAGGATGTTGATTTCTTCCAAGTATATGTTGCATATGAACATTAAGTCTTTGATAAATTTTATAGGTTTGATGGATATTTATTTAAAGAAAAGAGATTGTATGTTCCTAATTGTTCTATGTATGAATTGCTAGTTCAAGAAGCTTATGGAGTAGATTAATGGGACAATTTAGGATTGATAAGACTTTTGATATTTTGCTTGAGCACTTTTATTGGCCTAAAATGAAAAGAGATGTGCAAATAATTTATATTATATGCATAGCATGTAAATAAGCTAAATCTAAAGTTTTACCTCATGGTTTATGTACTCTTTTTACTAGTGCCTAAAGAACCTTGGGTTGATATATTTTATGGATTTTATGCTAGGTTTGCCTAGTCAAAAGGGGTAGTGATTCTATTTTTGTAGTTGTGAATAAGTTTTCTAAGATGATACATTTTATATTTTGTCATAAAATCGATTATGCAACTAACATAACAGATTTTTTTTCTAGGAAGATAGTTCGATTCTATAGGGTGCCTAGGAGCATTGTGTTTGACAATAATGTTAACTTTTTTAGCTACTTTTAGAAGGTTTTGTAGGGGAGATCAAGAACAAAATTATTATTTTTTACTATTTGTCATCCATAAACAAATGACTAAACTAAAGTAGTTAATAGAGTTTGGACTATATTGTTAAGAGCTATTGTTAAAAAAATGAAAAATTAAAAAGATTGTCTTTCATTTGTTGAAATGTGCATTCCACTATTGATTATTCTACTTTTAAAATTATTTATGGCTTTAATCCTTTTACTCCTTTGAATTTATTTATGTTATCTATTGATGAAGAATAGTCTCGCTGGCAATAGAAAAACATGTGTAGTAAAGGCTTTCTATGAGAATGTGAGGTAACTAATATAAAGAAAAATAATGAATATGCATCTAAAACTAATAAAAGGTGAAAGAGAGTTATTTTTTAAACAGGGAATTAAATTTGAGTGCGTATACAAAAAGGAGAGATTTTCTTAATAAAAGATTAGAGTATGATGGACCATTTCAAATCCTTAAAAGAATTAATGATACTGCCTCTACAATAAAACTATCATGTGAGTATGATGTTAATGCTACTTTCAATATTTATGATCTCTCTTTGTTTGATGCAGGTGATAATTCATGGATGAATCATTTTAGAAGAGAGGGATGATACAATCAAGACTACACCAAAAGATCTACTGCAAGTTTTAACTAGACCAATTACACGATTAACGACAAAGAAGCTTAAAAATACAGTCAATAAGCTTATATAAGCTTATTTATAATATTTGGAACAATGTGGGTTTCAGGGAGGCAACATCAACAAGTGAAAATCAGACCTTAGTTAATTTAATTCATGCATAAAAAAGGGCTTGCTTTATCTACTTTATGGGCTAATTAATTTTGACAATTAGAAACTTATTTTTTATAATTCATAATTTTACTCTAACGAACATATTTTTTTATTCGATTGTTAATCATGCTAAGATTTTAATAGAAGTTGATGTCTTTTTATATATTGGGTTAAATTTTTAGAGCAATCAAACATCGGGAAAGCCTTGCGATAAGGTCCAAAAGGTACTATGCATGAATTGTGTTAGTTTTCTAGTTGATTTATGATTCTTTTTTAAATTTTATTTGGAACTATTTTATTATTTTTCCATCATTGTTTAGGATATTTTATCTATTATAAATAGGATTATTTAGCTTGTATTTAGATTTTTTTAGGGGACAAACTTTAATTTCAACAATTATTATTGTGTTTGTGAGGTTTTTTTCATACTTTTTGATTTTTTACCGAACTACTCTGACTTATCAAAAAATTAACCAAGCTTTGCAGTGTGTTCTATACATAGATGTTGGGCGGGGGGTTTGATTACTTATAGTTTTGGTTCCTTAGTATATCAAGTTCAATTCCAAATCTAATTTTAGCTTTCTTGAAAAACATTGATTTGACTATAAATTTCTGGAATTTTAAATCCACAGGGTTTGCATCAAAATAATAATGAATTTTTATTTGAGATGGATTAAGATTTTAACAAGGTTTGTCTGTGGTTGATGTCATAATTCAATTTTAACTCCTAATTTTGTTTATAAAAATTCAAAAACTCATAAAAGTATATATTTATAAAAGTATTTATTTTTTCAAATGTCAATCATTTTAGAAGTTGTTCTTACTTTTTTAGCTATTTTTGCATTTTTTTTACTAAGTATTGAAAAATAAAAATCAAGTATAAAATATACAATCAAAAAATTTAGCTTAAGAAAATCAAAAAAGGCAAATATTTGAGAAAACAAAAGGAGAGAGAAATTAAGGGGTTGGAAATTTCACAAAATGATTTTAATGTACAAGTTGACTATTTTATTTTCATTCTAGTTTGTTACTATCCAAACTTTCTTACATATTTAATTTAATTTAATTTAAATATTAATCTAGTTATTTAGCCAAATATAAAATCTCTCTAGATAACCAAGAAGTTAGCTAAACTATCTATCAATGTATATTTTCGATTTTGGATAAGGATAAATCACATCATTTGATCAAAATGCCCTCATTCTTGATAAACATGAATTTATAAAGAATTAAGTATGATTTTTAATTTTATGTAGATTATTTATCCATTAATTGTATCTGGAATTTTTAATTCCACTCAATGCATGCAGATTTCTGTTCAAATGATATTTAATCCGATACTAATTATTTCTCCATTCACTAACTATGATTGAAGTTTTCAAATGTTTTTAAACTGATGTTGTTTATTTCATTTAATGAGTGTGGATTTCTTTTTAAAATTATTTTTAATCTATTTTGGATTATTTCTTACTCGTTGCTCGTGAGTTTTTTTTTTTAACTAATATGGTTCATTTCAACGGATATGTGTTTATTTTTTATATTGTTATTTATTTAATTAAATTTATTTATTTATCAGATTTAGCTCTTATTTTTTATTAATATTTATTTCAGTTTGAACATTTTTTTATTGATATTTATTTCATTTGAAACAATTTAAAAAATTATAATTATTTTTTTAATTTCATCATCTTTTAATTTTTTATTATCTGTCAGATTTGTTGGTCTTTGTTATTTATTTTATTCCAGATAATTTATAAAATTATATATTTCTTTCAATTTCATTCTTTTTTAACTTTTTAATTTGTAAAATTTATTTCTCATTCTTTTAATAAAATTAAAAAAAATAAAATATTAATAAGTTATTTATTTATTTTCTATGACATAGCCAAATACTGAAAAATATTTTTTAATTTATTTTTCATGACACTACTAAACATTAAAAATTAATTAATTTATTTAAAATTTATCTTTCAAAAAACTACTTTCTAAAAAAGTTATTTTTCAGAGAATAAAAAGGGCAGGCGTAATGCATATCATTTCTCCGTTCAAATAATTTTCAGCTGATGCGATGTGGATTTTGAATTATTTTTAATTCAAATATTGAATTCCAAATACGTGTGTGGATTTTGATGAGGATTATTTCTCCATTCATTGCAATTTAATATGTTTAAACCAATGTGGTATATTCGCCTCTCAGGAGGAGTTCATGGTGGTGTGGGCTCTTCCTCGGATATGAGTTGGGCTTATATGTGCTGTTTGAGACCATAAAGTTTAAGATTTTAAGCTTGGAATCTTCGAGTGATTTTAGATTTATTAAATTTAGGGTTTTTTTTGTGTGTTGCGTACATGTTTTCATTTAATAATTTTGTGGTTTGTTCTAAACCATTTTCCAATTTGATTTTATTCAATTTACGTTTAATAAATAAAAATTCAAAAATATTTTCTTTTCTTGTGTGTTGTGTGTGTGTGTGTGTGTGTGTACATACATAATAAAGTCACGAGGGATGGTTAGCCAATGACGATGCAGTGGTTGTATTCTGTCCCGATTCCATTTGGTTTGACATTTCGCTCTATTATTGCTGGGACAGTAACTTGAATGTGAAACCGACGTCAACGTTTCAAAATTAGACGCTCACTTGCTTTGCTTACGTGTTTAATGCGGTGGGTGCTTCTTTCTTTTTTTTCTTTCTCTTTTATTTTTTTAAGAAGTGTGATAATAATTATTTTTAATATTATTAGATTAAAATTATTTAAAAAATTATAAAACAATAATTTAAAGTTAAAAAAAATAATTTTTTAAAATGTATTTTTGAAATGCAAAATCAAACAGGATGATACATAGTGGGTGTACTTTATATTATTATTCTTTGCTCGAGTTCCCATTTTATGCATAGAGATCTTGGATTAAGTGTTGTATTTGGTGGAAGATCACGAAGAACCAGAATATTAATTAATAAGCCAGGCAATATATAGTAAAACACAGATTTTTTAGATGCACATAATGGCTACAATATCGTACTGTAAACACAAAGCTCATATATAAGAAAAGAAGAGAGTACTGATCCAAGTCCGTCGACGGGAACTAGCTCAAACATGCTCGAGCACCCCTTTTATTCTAGCACTGGCTTATTATCATACTTCATAATCTGCTTCGATTCTTCACTTCACGCTGCCACAAAAACAAAAACAAAAAATGAAAAAAAGAAGTCAATATTTCTATATTATTGTGATTTATGAAATCGGGCTAGCTACCGCAATAATTTCCAGTGGCATGCATGCACACATGAAGTATAGAATACGTACCTTTTGCAATCTGTGGAAGGACTGATTTTGTAGGAGATGGAGACACCACACTTTGAAGGGAGGCCAGCAGCCAAGCCATAGTTGATGCCAGAGATCTTGCCAGCCAAGGATTTCAAACAGTTGCAGACCCCTTGGCGGTCGGCGGTGGTCGTGGCTGCAGAATTAAGTCCTTTCAACCCACTGCAGCAAGCTGCAGGCACAGCTCCACCCTTCTGGAGGTAGCCTATACATTGTGCCAAGCTGCTTGACACCTGGCCGCATGAGATGGCAGCTTCTGCTAGTGGTGCACTAACAACCATCGCTACAAGCATGGCACAGGCCAGCTTCAAGCTCATTGAAGAAGCCATTATATGCTAGCAGAATATTACAACTGGAATTATAAGAAGATTTTAGAGTATGGTTTCAGACTACTGCCCTTGATGGTGTTGAGTGAGTGCAAAGTCCTTGAACAATGGTGTTTAAATAGCAAAGATTTGAGGTTGTGGGAAGTACTGTCGACGTAATTTTTTTAACGTGTTTTTTATTTTAAAAAATATATTCAAATAATATATTAAAATGATACAAAAATATTAAAAACAATTATTTTAAAACTAAAAAAAATATATTTTTAAAAACACATGGTGATGATATTAAGATATAATATGAGAATGTTTGTGAATGTAGTTGTTTTTGTTTTTTAAGGTATTTTTCATTCAGAAATATATTAAAATAATTTTTTTTAAAAAAATTTATTTTAAATATGAACATATTAAAATAATTTAAAAACATTAAAAATATATTAATTTAAAATAAAAAAAATATATTAATTTTTTTTCAAAATACAAAAACAAACATAGTATAAAAACTAAAAACACCGTAAGTAGTCAGTCGGAATAGAAGGTTAGCTGGCAGTTGGGATTCATTAATTCTGTGTTTCATCATCATGTCGTTGTCAAATTGGCATATAGTTAGGGAGCCTAAACATTTAGTTCTCTCAACATCTGAAAACGTTGATGTGGAGAATAGATGGCCATCGCTGATGACACCTGGCCGGAATGTTTACCTCTCGAATTTCATTGACTATCCGGTGGGAAACATAAAAACTCTCTCTTCTCTTCTCTTCTCTTCTCTTCTCTTGCTGCCAATAATTGCACTCGGAATTCATTTATTTTTTAATTTTAAAAATATTTTTTAAAAAATTTAAATTTTATTTTAAATTAATATTTTTAAATTGATTTAATTTGACAGGTATCGGAAATAATTTTTTAAAATATAAAAATTATTTTAATATATTTTTAATAAAAAAAACTTTAAAATACAACTTTTATCAAACACCCTTGGGCTCCTGATCTCTTAATATTTCTTATGTTTTGGTACTTGAAAATCATAACCTCATTTTCACCTTATATTTATCCATTTATATTTTAGTTGGGATTCTCGATTATCATCCTGTTTATTTTTATGTTTTAAAAATATTTTAAAAACATTAAAATTTTTTATTTTTTTCTCTATTTCAAAATAATTTTTGTTATTTTCAAATCATTTTAAAATGATAATATTAAAAATAAATTATTTAAAATATAAAAAATATTCTTTTAATATATTTTTAAATAAAAATATTTTAAAAAATAAACATGATTACATTCCTACATAGTCCATCCTCATCAGTGATTGGTTATGAATAATGAAGTACCAATTTTAACTCTTTCTCATCACATGTTGAAGGGAGTAAAATTTGGGGACCGACTTTTTATTTTATTGTTGATTGATGGACCCGTGCCTTTAATGCACCGACACAGTCACTTGGTGAATTAACTATTGTGGGCCCAGAAGAGTTTTTCTTCCTCCCTTTCTGCTGGTTTGGTCACAAAGAATCTTATTTGATCCTCTTCTTAAAAACTATTTATTTTAGTCCTTTATTGTTACTTTATGAAAAACATTATTTAAAAAATGCTGTTAATTCCTCATTGTTTTTCCAAGGAATATTTATGATTCCCAGAAAAGAATTATCATGTTGAGGAGGATGGATCAAAAGAATTGTCATTTGCGTGGGAGGATCACTTGGGATTTTTTATTTTTAATTTCAATGTTCAAATAACATGGGCTCTTTCGCACCGCCTTTCTTCTCTCTTTTGCTTTGTCAATTGATGGGATGTTTTATTTTTTTTTATAGGTTGTATGTAAGCATGTAAATTGAATTGCATTCACATTACGAAAACTTTGAATATCTAATAACAATGTTTGAAGGGAATAATAGGTTGTAATTCATTGGTTTTAGGTTTATTTTTTAAAAGTTATTAGATTAAATCTTACGAGGGTTATTGAAGATTTACATAATCGTTAATTTCAGAAATTATAGAATTGATCAAGATACACGTAAACTAATCCGAATACCAAGTTAATAAAAAAAACAAAAAACAATGTTCGAAGGGTGAAGAGCATATAAGAAAAGAAGAAGCAAATGTACATTTGGCAGTGATAAAGTGTGAAATACTTAGGGTATATTATTACCAGACAAAGGGTTTTTACATATCTATAAAAGATCAAAGTTTTGCCGATACTAAAGATTATCAAGCAGGTTATGTGACACTTGTTTATATAGAAAGTTTATTAGAGGGTAGGAGTCTATTTTGTAAATCTCTACTAAACTGCTGAGAAGTGATAGTTTTGAATGCGTTGATTATTGAGTTACATCTAGTTCATCCAAGAAAAATAAATATGAAGTTATTAACGTTCTTGTAATCTATATTAATAAATAATTTTTTAAAAAAATAATAATTTTTTTTAATTTCATTTGATACCATAAATTAACTTGATAAGATTCATAAAAATATTTATACTGTAGAATATCTTTTTAGTTTTAGTAATTAAAGTAATACTGAAGTAATTTAATTTATTTAGATAAAAGAAAACAAATTTTCAAATCACTAGTAAGTTTTCATAAATCAATAGAATGGAATTCAAAAATAGAAGATGCTTTTAATCTGTTGAAGAAAACCATGACCAAACCCCATGTTCTTACTTTACCAGACTTCATCAAGCAGTTTGTAAATCGAGACAATCACTTTTAAAGTAGAAACTAGTGCTGTACTAATGCAAGAAGTCATCAGTACATGCAATAGCTAGGTAAAGACACTATTTGTGGGGTAGGAAGTTCAAAATCTGTAATGACCATGTTCCTCTCAAATATCTCTTGGAATAGAAGATATCCTACCTTTCTCAACACGTATGGTTGGCTCTTACAACTGAGACAATATGTGAGAGAATGCTTGAATTGCCAGAAGAACAAATCAGAAAATGCACTACCACCAAGTCTATTACAACTATTGCCCATCCCTCAAGCTCTTTTCACTGATATAAATTTGAATTTCATGGAAGATTTATCAGGATCAAAAGGAAAGGAGATCATTTTTGTGGTTTTGAACAGGTTTAACAAGTACTCTCATTTTATGACTTTCTCTCATCCATATTCTGCCATTACAGTGTCTATTGCATTCATGGATCATGTCTACAAAGTATATGGTTTCCTGCAACAATAGTAAATGATAGAGACGTTGTGTTCCTAAGTCAATTATGAAAGAACATCTTTGCATATCAAAGAGTAGAGCTACACTATTCTACAACCTACCGCTCATAAACTGATTAACAAATTGATCAAGCTGTTAATTAACAAGTACTGTTCAGAAAACTATTTGAGGTGCATGATTGGAAGCAATTCAAGTCAATGGTTTAGGTGGTTACCTCTAGTAGAATGGTGGTATAATACTAGCCGCACACTTCTATTAAGGTCACTTTTTATGAAGTTTTATATGGTCATATTCTTTATTTTCATAAGAATTGCAATTTGAAGCAGCGGATAAATTGCTAACTACGAGGGAAGACATGCTTGATCTGCTAAAAAATAACCTTATGGTAGCCTATCATAGAATGAAGCAGCTAGCTAACAATAAAAGGAGTGAAAAAGAATTCAGCGTTGGTGATTAGGTATACCTAAAGCAACAACCATACAAACATAAATCAATGGCTTACAAAGTTTTACACAAGCTATCTGCTAAGTACTATGGACAATACAAAATTATTGAACGAATTGGGGCAGTGACTTACAAATTGAGTTTGCCATCCTCTATATCAATTTGTCTTGTTTTTCATGTTTCTCAACTCGAGCAGCATCATGGAAATAAAAGGGTGTTTGCAGATTTACCTGTTATGACAAAAGAGTATAGACAAGAGAATTTATAAGTTTTATCTCAAATTATAAGGTCCTCCAAGTTACTTGGAAGAATTCCAAGTAGGAACAAACTTAATTAAGTTGGCTCCTCAAACCTTTTGTGATCATTGTGCATGATTAAGTTTGTGTCGGCAACATTAGGAGGTTAAACTTTTTATAGAATAAAACTAAAAAGCTCGGAATTCGAATTAGCATTACAATGAATGGAACATTGTTACACACACAAATGGACTAGGTGATTGATTATGTTCTTTTCCTCTTTTTTTTTTTTTTTTTTTTTTTTTAATAATGATTCCATTTGCTCCACTGTTATCATTGATTATAATTGTCTTTTCCTGCAACTTTCACTTTTTCCCCAGCACTTCTAGCACTGAATTTTGAAACTCAGCTGCTAAGCATTGATGCGAATATGAGTTGTTGTTCTTCGATGTTAACTTGGCAATTGGCTTTAGAAATCCATTTGCTCAACTGTTATTATTGATCATCACTGTTTTTTCCAGCAGCTGTTACTTTTCTCTAGCAACTCCATCTCAGTGTTTAAATCCAAGTTACTAAGCATTAAGAGTTTCTGTTTTATATACTTTTCAATTAACACCTTCTTAATTATTGTGATTTCCTTTCTTATAACTTTCAATAAATCTTAAATGGCCATCCTTGTTACGCTCTAGCCCCCCTCCTTAAAAAAGGTCACCTTCACAAAACTTTGCACCTCGTGCTACACTCAACAATGCCATCTTCATAGAACCTGTCAGCTTCCTGTCGATTTGCAATTCATTATAGAATGGCAAAGACCTGCATGCCGCGTCGAGAATGGAAGTTCCAAAGCGTTTTTTAGAGTTTCAACTTAAATGGTCTATACTGTTTTCTGACCAAATTGCCAACGTTTTCTTTTCATATATCATTCTGTCTTTCTTTCCTCTTCAGAATTTCAAGTGTGGGCATGTGAGTGATGGCTTTATTTTCACCTCTTTCCTCTTCGGATCACTTTAGTTGTTGTGTTGTTGGTGAGAGAGGAGGGATGGATGGTTTTTGCTGCTGTTTTGTATAGGTTGGCGCTCCTCTCTTTGTTGGGAGTGTTGGCCTGAACTACATGTTGCTGGGGGCTGATTTCAGGGCTGCTGTGTTGTGGCTGTTTTGGAGTCAAATTGAGGGCTGATTTCAGGGGAGGTTATGGCTGGTTTCTGTTCAGTGCTGGCGAGGAAGGCAGCTGGGGTTTGGTTCAGTTGTGGAGGGAATGGCAGCTGAGTTTTATTCGACACTAGTTCCAACTTCGTTGTTTATTTGCTGAACATTTTATTTTTTTTTTATAATCTTCTATTATTATATTTTGTGCGATATGCTGAAGCCATTGTTTCTTTTTTTCTTCCCCCTGCCCCAGAACAGCATGCAAAAAATATTATACTCTCACAACACTCTATTATAAAAAAGCGAGGGGAAGAAAAAATACGAGTTTTTTGTAGACACATAATGCATACAATATTGTAAACACAAACTCGTAAGAAAGAAAAGACTCTAAATCCCTCAACGGGGAATTAGTTCGAACAGGCTCGAGCACCCTTTTATTCTAGCACTAGCTTATTATTATACTTCATAATCTGCTTCAATTCTTCACTTCACGCAGCCACAAAAACAAAAAAAAAAGGAAAAAAAAAAAAAAGAAATCAATATTTCTATATTATTGTGATTTATGAAATCGGGCTAACACAATAATTTCTAATGGTATGCATGTACACATGAAGTATAGAATACGTACCTTTTGCAATCAGTGGCAGGACTGATTTTATAGGGAATGGATACACCACAATTTGAAGGGAGGCCAGCAGCCAGGCCATAGTTGAGGCCAGAGATCTTACCAGCCAAGGATTTCAAACAGTTGCAGACCCCTTGGCGGTCAGGGGTGGTCTTGGATGCAGAATTAAGTGCTTTCAACCCACTGCAGCAAGCTGCAGGCAAAGCCCCACCTTTCTGGAGGTAGCCTATACATTGTGCCAAGCTGCTTGACACCTGGCCACAAGAGATGGCAGCTTCTGCTAGAGGTGCACTAACAACTATCGCTATAAGCATGGCATAGGTCAGCTTCAAGCCCATTGAAGAAGCCATTATATGCTAGCAAAATATTACAACTGGAATTATAAGAAGATTTTAGAGTATGGTTTAAGACTACTGCCCTTGGATGCTGTCGATGGAGTACAAAGTCCTTGAATAATGGTGTGTTTATATAGCGAAGTGTAAGTGTAAGAACTGTAGACACCTATGACTAGGTGGCATAGAAGGTTAGTTAGCAGATGGGATTCATTAATTCTGTGTTTCATCATCATGTCCTCGTCAAATTGGCTTATAGTAGGGGATCTTGAACATTTAGCTCTCTCAACATCTGAAAACGTTGATTTGAGAATAGCTTGTCATGGCAGATGACACCTTCCAGGAATGAATACCTCCAGAATTTATTAACTACCAGGTGGTGCAGTGCAAATCACGAAGGAAATGGCCTGTCATTTGTAACATCCAAACCCCGGTAACAGTTGTCAGATGTCTCATCCTATACCGTTCCTTCTCAAGGGTTTAAGAGGTTTGGAGTTTCAGCCTTTCCTTTGATAGAAGCTTGGAGATCAATTAACAATATTCTGCCACTCAAATATCATCTAGAAAATTCAATGCACAATATAAACAAGAGTTGATGGTCGATTTTAATCAGAACGATAAATATCAAATCTTTCATTAAAAAGAATAATAATCCAGTTGATGCCAAACTAAGTTCAGGCTCTTCTCCAGTTTCTTTTGTACAAAAATTCAATGCACCAATTCCCCTACTGATGACCTAGAACCTCCACCAAGAAGAAGGTAAGCACTTCCTCCGACTCAAAATTTTTGGTGTTGCAAGAGATTTCAGCAGATACCATTTTACAAGAAAACTATGCTACAGATTAGAACTCTGAGAAGCACTAAGAAGTTCGTAGAACCGAGGTTGTAAAGATCTCTGGCAGAAGGAGCTGCACTCGTGGAATTCATTGATGGGGCTGTAATGTTTACCATGGTGCCATTCATCCTGCCAGTGCTGCATGCAAGGTTCAATTAAACATGAGAAAACGAGGCTTTACATCATAGAAGCCAACTTAATTGACTACTAGTAAAAAAAAGAAAAAATCTAAATAACTAGCATTCAAACGCAAATGACTGAAAAATAGGCAGGACTGGTTATTTGGCCATACCTTCCTGGGAACACACAAGTGCCATGACCTGCCATAGAATCAATCAGGGCATTAGAACTTCAGAAACCGTTTTCTTGTGCAACATGACACTAACACGGACTAAAAAATCAACAAACAGTAACATACACAAACACAAAAGAACAAATGTGGATTGTTAAATTAAAGCACAATCTTACTTGGATTTGTAGTGGTGATAGCAGCCACACCATTGAAGTCACATGTCCCAGGAGCCTTCCCCATCTGATTATAGTAACTGTTAAATGCATAAGTTGCATGCGCAATCACATTGTCTGGTTGGTAACATGGCTCTCCCTGCAACATAGCAGAGCAATCAACCTTGCCAGGTCCACATGCCCAATCCAAAGCAGCTTGCAGCATCTTTGGATCAGCACCTTGCTTTGCAGTACAGTATGTTTGGTTCGTAGTGTCATTTGCTAACACTAAGCCTGACCCGGTCAGATGCAAAATGTAAACAGGCTCCCCATTTGCATTAAACAATCCCCAATTCTTCTCTGAGACTGGACCGGGTTTCAAATCTTCATTATAAAGCTCATAAATGTATGTACTAACAGCAATTCCAGGGTGTTTGGGAGTTCCAGTTTTGTTCAGCACATGCCTAATCAAATTACTGTTGTAAGTGTTGGCATTATCTAGAGTTGCATCCGGCTCATTAGAATCACCTTTTGATGGCCAGCCAGTTTCAGTAACCATAACAGGAACGTTAGTAAAGTTTAGGAAATCCATGGCAAAGTAAGTTGCATCAATCATAGCATCAAAGACATTGGAATAGTGAACAAGTGTGTTAGCATCAACAGCTTCCTTGTTTGGAGCAAGAGGCTTCAAGAGTGCATAATCTAATGGAATTACACCATTTGATTGCATGTAGTCATAGTAAGGGTATATATTGAGCATCAAGTGTGACCCTGTTGACTGCAAGAAATTGAGCATGGGAATCAAAACAGGATTCCACGTTTTGTTAAAGAAGGCTTGGGATGGTGGGAAGGAATCAAGGATAATAGAGGAAGAAAGGGGCGTGGAAACTTTGATTTGGCGATCTAGGTTGGATGCAACAAGGGCTGATTGAATGAACTTCATGGCATTGACAAGGACTGACGCTGCATTGGGAACGGCTGTGAAAACCTCAGAACCTACACAAATGGCTGTGATGTTTGTAGCTGGGTAATGAGCCACCACATTATGCGAAACCCAATTAGCAGCAGTGGAATTCGATTGACCAATTCCCAGAAGTTGTTCATTGGGAACAGAGACCATGACCTGAATGCCTGTATTAGCAAGTGCAACTAGCATGCCACGGTCAGCATCATAGAGCCGGACATGTCTGATTTGCTGAGCCTTGAGGAGGGCTACCACTTGAGTTGGGTGTGGCATGTCAGAAAGGTCTGTTCCTATGTTAACACCAATGAATGCTTCTGCAAGAAAGATAATGCAAATATTGTAATACGCATCCATGTCTAACACGGATCACCAACATGTGGAAAAATGCAATTATGCAAATGCATATCACTTGAAGGGATAACAGTGCAATACAAGCAAATTCAATTCAATTAACTAGCCTGTGCTTAGCTTTACATTGAAAGAGAATTGGTGTCATCTAAGACAAACAAGCATGCAACTACTTGATTGAAGAACAGCATATGCCAAAAAATCAATTAAAAAAGAGAAAAATAAAAAAGAAACTTCTAAAGTTGGGGGCCCAGATCAGAGTTAAAATGACAAAACATGCAGATGGAACTTTGCGAGACATAACCATTTTGGATAAAAGCTAGAATGTACCCTATGATTTGGCCATTTTGAACTTTTAGTGATAGTGGTTTGTTTCTTAATGCCTCAAGTGACTTGCATTTTCTTCCACCAGAAATGCCCTTTAACTCTTTTAGCAACATGAAAATGGCCACACTTTCTACTCTTGTCTTGCTAGAAAGGCATCATCAATTGTATCCTTAAAAATACAAGGAAACAGCCAGCACTTTTTAGCATCAACAATTTTTTCTTGACCTCTTAGAGAGGTCGCTAAATGTAGTGCCTCGGTATAAATATACCTTATTAGACAATGTTCCTAGAGCAAACCACAAGTCACTTAAGTATATATAAATAAACTTCTGTTACTTCATACTTTTTCCCCTCGCACCTTCATGCGAAGCAGTAGGAAATCAGTGAGAAAGAAAATAGTGCTCTAGGATAATGCATCTTTGTTTAAGCTAATTCCACCATCTTCTGGTCTTCTTACTCTCAATGGGATTTGAAGCCCTGCCATCTACATAAACACTTCTCAATATCTAAAAATAAAAACCCTTGTTCTACCGGAAACCTGCATTGCCTTAGTAATAACTAATATAGGAAGAAATTGTCTTAAACAGTAGACAACATCCAAATAATAAGTGGTCTTATTTGAAACTTTGCTTTGCTCGCATGGCTTCATTCAAAGGTTTGTTATCCTATCAGGCACCATAAAACCTTCTTATTGTTTGACCTCGGTAGTTTGATCAATTGATACCAGGTTTCTGATCCCATGCTTCATTACTAGTATGTTTAGTTTAAAAGGGTGGAAAAAATCAGCTAATAGAAAACTCCAATACTATAATAATCTCTTAAAGGCCATTTGTCAAATTAGCGGGGATGCTTCCCACCACAAAGACAAACAAGTATAGCATAGAAATGGGATTGGTTCTTTGCTTTTGGAGTTCTTGTATACTTTGCTGTGAAAAGAAAGAGAACTGGAGTAACTGTAAATTGCAAGGCTCTAGACATACAGGCATATATGTATGTATAGTGATGATGTTATCAATGTAATAGTTTCGTAGACACAGAAAACAAACACGAGTTTGTTTACAAATGCATACACAAATTCTTAGTGGGGATGGACTTTTGCAGAACACATATTTAAGATACTTGAATGAATCATGGATGACAGAGGAAGGTTGTAAAGGGAGGAAGGGATAAAACAAAAAAGAAAAGAATATAGCATTGGTAGTACTTTCCACCCATGCCTGACCCAGATTTCAAGTCCTAGAAAGGGGGCTTTAATTCTCTCAACTTTGGCCACCATTTGCCCTGCCAAGGCAGAACCTATCCCTACACCATGGATCAAGTGGGTAAAAAATAATGAAATAGCTTGTTAGCTGGAGGACAATGAGGTAGCCTGTTAGAAATTAGGATGTTACCATATTTCCTTATTTATTCATTCAATTATGAAGAAGGAGGTGGGCATTTAGGGTGA
Source organism: Populus deltoides (assembly GCA_015852605.2). NCBI lineage: Eukaryota > Viridiplantae > Streptophyta > Magnoliopsida > Malpighiales > Salicaceae > Populus > Populus deltoides. The sequence goes on from CM027573.2 coordinate 16,089,261, forward strand.
TTATGCATAAAGTCAGTGCCAAGTTTTCATGGTCATGCTTATATACAGTAGCAAGGACCCAGGAGGGAAACAAAATCTATAAACAAAATTTATGTAATTACATACATTTAATTACAGAACATTCAGCATCAAACGAGGAACATTTAATTAAAGCTCCCAGGTCCCAACTTTCCCTCTGCCATTCTTTTATGTCCTGATTTAATATCCAACCACCTATACCTAACACGCAAGCAAGCACAGATTCACAAACTCAGACAGTGCTGCAATCTTCAAAGCCCTTTTTTTTTTTTTTTTTACAAAACCCACTTAATGTTTTGCTATTTACCTTCAAGTTTCACCCAATACACAATTTTCAAACATGAACAAATATTTTCAAAGCAGGCAAGAACAGGTAGACAATCTAAGCATGGAAAAAAGAAGGCAAGGAAAACAATAAGTAGGGGTCATGAAAAAGAAGGCAAGAAACACTTACCATCATCAGCAGCAACAAAAGAAGAGACAGCTGCTGAAAGCAGAAGTATAAGCACAAAGACAGACTCCATACTCCAAAACATTCTCTAAAGGAACTGAAAACTGAACCCCAAGAACGAAAATGGAGAAGGAGAGTAAGAGAGTGTGTGGAAATGGCGTTAACAGAGCACTAATAAAAGGGAGTGATGGGGTAAAGAAACAAGAAAATAAGGGCAGTAAAAGAGAGTTAAGGTCAGAGAATGAACGGTGAAGATATCATCTGCAACTTTTTTACACAGTGAACAAAGCATAGCATTGTTCTTAGTGTAATCTAAGAGACTTTTTTTGTGTAAGAAATCCAAAAGCCTAGGCATACTTTTATTGTTCTGTTTTGCTGTGTCGTAGATTTGCTAAAAACGGTCCCTCTATTTTTTTTTATTTCATCAAACGAATCTTCTACTTTAAATTTGATCGAATTATGATATAACACTCTTGCTTTTAAGAGGATAAATTAAAAAGATTGTACATTAACACAAGTAGTGATGAGTTGTGAAGCCTGAAAATATAAATAAAAAAATCTATATTAGCTAGGTAGTTATAATAAAATTCAATTTAATTATTACTTTTTTTTATTACAGAGAAGAGGCTCGAACACGCGATTTCTTGGGGGAGGTAAACTCTACTATCAGTTGAGCTGCATACTCATTGTTACTTAACTTATATATATGCTAGGCTGATAAATCAGTATTGGTTTAGAAAAAAACATAAAATTATTGGATGGAGGGTCAAAATGACCCTCTTTAATTGAAAATTGGATTGATTTTATACAACTCAAAGCAAGAGGTTAGAATGGATGAAATGTAGAAGTATAGGGACCATAGAGGATGTTCCGGTTTTAAATTTTGCTACCGTTAGAGTCCCACAAATGGCAGGCTTTTTTGCAGTTTGTTTGGATACTATAGTTTAGCATAAGTGCATTGAATGCTGTGAAATTAGCTGTCGTCATTTCTGTGTTGCTGAGTAGGAGAGGCAACGTGGGACCTGATTTCTACACCCAACGGTCAATTTTATCGTCCTTTTTTAAATATTAATACTCTCCTCCTCCTCCTCCTCCTCTTTTTTTTTTTTTAATTTAAATTCCTGGCCTTTTCTGTTAATAATAGGGAAGACAATTTCATGTTGTCCCCTTTTGAATGAAAAAAAAAAAAAGTTGGGAGAGGGGGAAAAGAATTCATTAAACTCAAGGACTGCAACCGTTTGTTATAGAGGTGATTTTTAATTTTTTTTATATATTTTTAGATTTATTTAACATAATATAAAATTTAAAAAATATATTATTTTAATATTTTTTTCAAGTAAAAATACTTAAAAAACAACTTATACAGTTATTTGAAGAATAACATAACTAATCTAATTGAAGGATTCTTTCCCAAATCAGTTTGTAAAAGTTTTGAATCATTAGATGAATGGGATGGATGAAGGAAGCAATCATTTAATTTATGACAGTTTTAAGAAAACAATGTTCAATAAAATTAGCAGTGCTAAGCATACTAACAAAATCCGATTCAAAGAATTACCCGATTCAAGGCTTTAGTTACATATTAGGGGTTAATTTAAGTTTTATTTTTATATTAAAAAAATTCTCAAATGATTTTGTTTTGATAAATTACTCATCGAACTAATTAAGTATTATAATGGCTCAAATGAGATGACTCTCTAATTTATTTTTAAAGAATAAAATCAACAACTTACGAAAGCTCAACTCATAAAATTAAGTAGGTATTCAAGAGTATGGTAACGATTATTTTTTAAAATATTTTTTATTTAAAATATTAAAATTATTTTTACAATTATTTTGCACATTAAAATGATACAAAAACACCAAAAAATATTAATTTAAAATAAAAAAATAAAAATAAATTAAATTATTTAAAAAACATTTTTAAAACACAAAAAACAAACATGTATAATACTTTCATCATCTTTCTCGCTCTCCTAGTCTTTCAAAAACGTTTTAGTCTCTCGGTTCGAGTCCCATAAATCTTAGGGTCACTAGAGGCTGATATGATCGTTAATTTTAAAATCCATAAAATTAATTAAGGTACACGCAAGTTGATCCGAACATCTATATTAATTAAAAAAAAAAAGGTTTAGTCTCTCTGCCACCCCGCTAAACCCCAACCACCATGAAATAGCAAGGTGCTATCTGCATTCTGCTCTGTGTTTTTTGAGGTGGGTATGGGTCTATCTGTTCAAGGCTTTTTCTCCTCAGTTCCCTCTTTTGTTTATATGAGATGATTAAAGTGTTACTTTATTTTATGGTTTTACCATTTCCATGATTGTGCATCTTAGCCATGACTTCATCAAAAGAAGAAGTAGCCACCAGTCCATACCACACGACTACACGAGCAAGAGCATAACAGGCAATTGCTTTTTTTTTTTTTTTTGCTTGTCTTAAAGACTGAATCTTTATTATTTGTTTGTGGGTTTTGGTTTGTGGGGCTTTTGGTGAAAGTAGGAAAGAAGATGGTGGTGCCATTAACGGCTTCACTTTATGTACATGGAACACCATGCTCTAATGGAGTTTTGTTGATATTGGTTCTGTATATTTTGTGGCTTGTTTTTTATGATAATAAAAAAAAATAATGAATGAAGGGATATTAAATAGCATAATATTTTATATATAATTAAATAGAGATATTAAATAGCATAATATCATGCTTTATTTATTTATTTATTTATTTATATTCATTGCTTAACATCTTTGCTCTCCGAGCATTTCTTTCCCTGACCAAGTTAGGAATCAAACTTCACTCATGATTTTTCGTACCATCAACGGCCTGCAAGGTAATCATCTCTTTGCCAGATTGACTTTGTCGCGTGCCAGAACTTTGGGTATTTCCTCTTTCTTTTTTTTTTCTTTTTTTTTTTTTAGTAACAGTTATTTTAAAATTATTTTTTTATTTAAGAATATATTAAAATAATATATTTTTAAAATTTTTTTATATCATTATATCAAAATAATATAAAAATTTTTAAAAATTAAAAAAAATAGTTTAACCGTTGCGCTAAACAGACATTTATTATTGATTTTTTTTAACTTTTATGTACTTAAAAATATATTAAAATTTTATTTGTGTTAACTCAATTCATAAATTTAACAAGTTAACCCAAGTTGACTCAGGTTATTTTATTAGAGTCCTTTTTTTAACTGATTTTTTTCTTAATTTTATCTTTCAACATAATTTGTTTTAATTTATTTTCTATTAAGTTATTTTGATCTCATAACGATCATGATTTTAGAAAGTTAACTCATGTCTTTTTTAAGTTTTTTTCTTCAATTTGATTCTTTAAAATTAAATTGATTGAATATTGGTCTTTATAATTTATTTTGATTTATTTTATATTGAGTTATTATAATCTCATAACCTAGATCGTGGATTTAGAAGGTTAACCCGTGTTAACCAAAGTTGATCCAATATATTGTAGTCACAATATTGTTTTTTTAGAGGATATCATCTTGAATTATTTTTAGTCAAACTACATTTTTATTGGTCATCCAGACTACATTTAGACATGTTAAGTTAATCATATTACATCGAATTAATCCTCACATAATTTTTTTCTATTAAAAAAATATTATCAATACCTAAATATTTTTTTTATATTAAAAAAATTAATCCGACCAATACTATAATGATGTCCAAATATCTAGTTATCATCTATTTGAACCCAAGGTAAATAATAATAGTATAAATCATGTTGCAATTCGCTTTTGAATATTGCCCTAAGATTAAGACTTTAAATTTTAGATCATAATCCAAAATTTATTTTTCATAAATAACTTAAGATAAAAATGAGTTAAAATAATTTTAAATTATAAATATGTTCAGTATAAATAAATGAAATTAAATTTTTTGAAGAAGGAATATAGTATAAGTTAAAATTTAAAATATCTAAATTTTAATTAAATCAAAATTTGAACTTAATTTAGTAATAGAAATTTGATTTAAGTTAAAAATTATCTATAATCTAAATGGCATGGTGTTTTCAATGTGCATTACCTCTACTATTTATTTTCTCACATTTTAATGTGGATGGATTGTGCAAAATTTTGTTTTTTTTTAAATTTGATCTTTAAATTTTTTTTGGACGATTTAGTCTAATTAAAGAGAAATTGATTTTGAATTCATATAAAAAGTTGAGATTGAAAGAGGAAGGACCGAAATGAAAAACACGACAAACATGAGTGGCATACCCCAAATTTTAAAAAAGATGCGCTTTGGTCCTCAGACTTAAAAAATCACGCAAATTATATAATTTGGATCCCTCAATATTTTTTTTCAAATTTATTTTGATACAAAAGTTTATTTTTGTTATTGTTTGGTCTCTGATTGAGAAATAAGAAATAAAGAAATAAGAAATAAAGAGATTGCCGGATTCCGGCAATAAAAAGATAAACATGTCGTTGACATCGATTTAGGCTACTAAAATGGATAATATTTGTGTCAAAATATTTCATTTAATTAGGAGAGTTCATATTAGGTGTTTTTTTTTATCTTTAAAGTTCATGAAAAAACAAATCTAAATTCAGGTTGATTTTTGATTTTGAGTTGAGTTTGTTTTTTTTGGGTGGCTTTTTAAGGTCATTAATAGATTTATCATTGTTCTTAAGATGTTTTGGATTAAAAAAGTTGAGCTTTAATTTTCCAGTCTCCAAAGCGATAAAATCTAGTAAAAACCAGTCATTTGTTTTTTGTTTTTTCAAAAACAAAAATTGAAAAACAAGCATGCAACTGTTGAAATGGGCTAGGTGGCGATCCCTTTGTTTTTTTTTGGGTCAATTAACTTTTTTTTTTATATTTTTTTAGATAAATTGTATTTGCATTATATTTATTTTTAAAAAATAAATTCCTTTTGTATTCTTTTTTTTTTAAATAAATTTTATTTATATTCTTTATTTTTAAAAAATAAATTCCTTTTGTATTCTTTTTTTTTTTAAAATAAATTGTATTTATATTATTTATTTTTTAAAAATAAATAACTTGTATTTTTTCAAAAAAATAAAGTCTCTTTTAAATTTTGATGATTTTTTACTCATGCATTTAATTTTCTAAGAGGTTTTTCTGATTCATCTATGAATGTTTTTTTTAATCTTTTGTGTAGGTGAACTATATTTTTGAAAATAAAAAATCTATATTTTCAGATAATATTTCTAATATGTGTAGCCTTGTATAATAATTTTTTTCCAATCAATTTAGTATGTTTATCTATTTCTATTATTGTTTGGTTAAATAGAAAAATATTTAAATAAACAAAATTTAGCAGATAATGAAGTAAATATCCTATATTACAAGATTAAATATTTTGATATGTACATATCTCTCGGTTTTTGAAGTTTTATTTTGAAGCATCGTTAATGATTATTAATTTATTAGCACACATAGTTTGCATTGTATTTGATTACAAGTATACATAATTTTTTTGATTTGCACTTAAATGTTTTGAACAATAGAAAAGCGTCAAAAAAACCTATATATCCAATTTTTTAGTAACAAATAAAAATATTTGACTCGCGGTGGAGCGCGGATCAAATTACTAACTATTTCTAACCATATACTCTAATAATTGTTCTTTGAATAAAAAATTAAAAATTACTGAAAAATCACACGAAACCATAACCTAAACAATGAAAACATTTGAAAAGGGGATTGTGACAGTAGAAACTTTGCAAGTCATAGGATTAGGCTTTAACCACGCCCAACCCATATCCTTATACACTTGTGTAAAAATGGAAAAGATGTCATGAAATCACTATAACACAGATATATATATATATAGTATATATATATATATAGATATATATATATAAATGTATTTATATAGTGTTTATTTTTTTTGAAAAACTAGGTTTATTTTTGTAGGGTTTGAAAATGTGGTTGAAATTATATATTTTTTAAATTAAAATGTTTTTGTTTAAAATTATTTTCTATATATTTTCAAATCATTTTAATATGTTAATGTAAAAAAGTAATTTTTTAAAATAAAAAATATATTATTTTAATATATTTCAAAACAAAAAATATTTTTAATTGCAATTCCTACAGCATTTTTTAATAATTTCGAGTGTGGGATTGCAAAAACATGGCTTCGTGGGCATTTCTCCATGTGTCTACTTGCTTGTTTGACATCGTGATATTGTTTGTATTTTTTTTTTTTAAATTTCAATCGAGAATTGATTTCATAGCTAGAGACGCTCCATTTTTATACGTTTCCAGTTCATTCTCTCCTTGTATAGTATTTAAACTCTACTTTAACTGTTCTTAATTTAATAATTTTTTTCTTAATTAGCGATTGCTTCAGTTACAACCACAGCCCACAATTAGTTAAACAATAACTATAGCCCGACCCATTAATTAAACTGACCCAGGAAGCAACATTCACTCATAGCACAAAAAGCATCCTAAAATGTTTAGCAAACCCTGACGATTTTATTCCTGGTGTTTTCTATAACGGACGTCTTCAGCACGTATGATGCTTGTTCTGACAAACATTCATAACAACATAATTTGTTTCTCAACACTATATGAGGTTTTTAATGTGGCTGAACTTTAGTATGATTTTTGCAAGTGAAAAAAAAATCACTTTGATATGACTATAGCATTCCATTTCCAGAAAATTATAAAATATTTATGGAAATACCGATGAAAAAATATTATTGGTAAACATAGAGAGAATTACCAAGGAAACTGACTTAGCGGAAGTCTATTAATGAAAAAAAAAGAAAGGATCACCGTCCCTTTTCTGTGTTTTGTTCGAGTCCATGAACGAGAAATAAAAACACTCGAATCCACAAGTAAAAGATTAATGTTTCAGAATGACAATTCTTATTCAATCAAATTAAAAGTGTTTTCCAACGAGAAGGGCAGCTTGTATTTAGAAGTTGCAAATCCTAATCCTATTAATAAAAGTAGTTATAAATTTAAATAGCAAAACAGTTAAAGTCCTACTTTGAAGACGTAATTCAAGGTTCTGATTTCTAAGCAAATAATATTAGCCTGCAGGGAATCTTCAATAGGGGGAATCCATGTGAAATAAGGAAAAGAGCAGCGGGGGAGAACACGCTACTTGCTCCTGTGTTATGTTTCCCTGTAGAAGTAGGATTCCAGTTGGCCTGGAATTTATTCATTAAGCTATCCTACATCAGTCTCCCCTGCTTGAAATGAACTCGCCCTCGAGTTGATCAGGTGAGAAGGACATTCATCGGGATGATGGTATTCAAATATGTCAGCAACATTGAAGGTGGGAGATATGGTCATGTTTGCAGGGAGGTCCACCACATATACATTATCGTTAATCTTCTGCAGAATCTGGAAAGAATCATGCTTCTTACGTTCAGCTTGTTATACGTCCCTACTGGCACTCGCCCTTTGCGTAGATACACCATCACGAGATCTCCTACCTGAAAATCTTTAGCTCGCCGCTTGCGGTCTGCTGCAGCCTTGTACCTGGCATTAGATTCTTCTAGTTTCGTCCGCACCTCCTCCTGAAAAGCTTTGATCCGGTCAGCCATATGCTCTGCTGCGATGCTCACACCAGGAAGTTTGGGCAGCGGTGCCAAGTCTAATGCATGTTGTGGAGGTTGGCAGTAGATAATTTGGAAGGGGGTTTTTCCAGTGGACCTGTTTATCATGCTGATATAGGCAAACTCAGCCTGTGCCAACGTTAGATCCCACTATTTAGGCTTCTCACCAGAAAGACAACGAATTAAATTTCCAAGAGTTCGGTTCACCACTTCCGTTTGGCCATCACTTTGAGGGTGGCTGGTGCTACTGAAGTTTAGAGATGTGTTAAATCGCTGCCATAAGGTTCTTCAGAAATGACTTAAAAATTTTGTGTCCTGGTCAGAAGTGATTGATTTAAGGACTCCATGTGGGCGAACGATCTCTTTGAAGAACAAGTTAGCAGCATGCACGACATTATAAGTTTTTTGCATGCGATAAAATGGGCCATTTTAGAGTATCTATCCACTACTACAAGGACAGAATCAACACCACGCTGGGTTCATAGAAGTCCCAGGATGAAGTCCATTGATAGATCTTCCCAAAGGGTTGCTAGAATAGGCAGTGGCATGTACATACCCGTATTCTGTGATTGCCCTTTGGCTGCTTGGCATGTAGGGCAACGTTTGACATGATTTCCGATGTCTCTCTTCAGTTAGGGCTAGTAATATCTTTCCTCTATCAGGGCCACAGTTTTATCACGCCCTAAGTGACCACCCAAACCGCCACCATGCAATTCGTATATCACTTGTTCTCGCAATGAACTCCTAGGAATACATAGCTGGTTGCCCCAAAATAAATACCCTTCTTGAATATGCATTCCTTTATGAGGGAACCCCTGCAGACACTGTGCCCAGCTATTTCCAAAGTCTTCATCTTCAACATAAATCTCTTTAAGACAGTCAAAACCAATAATTTCAGCCCGCATGGTTAGAACTAATGCTACTCTTCTGCTCAGAGCATCAGCTAATTTATTAAGTTTCCCGGCCTTATGTTTCAAGAAAAAAGTGAACCATTGTATGAAGGACACCCAGCGTGCATGCATTCGATTCACACTATTCTGGTTGTTGATGAATTGTAGTGCATGATGATCGCTGAATAGGATGAACTCTCTCTGTACTAGGTAGTGCTCCCACACCTTTAAAGCTCAAAATACATCATATAGTTCAAGTTCATATATGGACCATTTCTGGCGAGTTGTATTGAGTTTTTCGCTATAGAATGCAATGGGTCTACCTTCCTGTGATAGGATAGCTCCAATGCCCACAATAGACGCGTCACACTCCACTTCAAATAATTTGTCAAAATCTGGCAGTGCTAAAACTGGAGCAGAAGATAATTTTTCTTTAATCAGCGCAAAGCTTTGTTCTACATCGGTTCCCTAATGGAAATTTCCCTTTTTCATGCATTCAGTAATTGGTACAACGATCCGGCTAAAATTTCTGACAAACCGCTGGTAAAACGTTGCAAGTCCATGGAAGCTACGCACCTCGCTGACATTCTTTGGAGTAGGCCAATCCCGAATGGCCTGGATCTTTTCTTCGTCGACCTTAATTCCATTAGTACTCTCCACAAAACCCAAAAATAATAAACTGTTGGTCATGAATTTGCACTTCGTCAAGTTAACATACAACTTATTCTGCTGCAACACCGTCAGTACTTTCCTCAAGTGTTCAAAGTGGTCAGACTCACTTTGGCTGTAAATCAATATATCGTCAAAGTACACCACCATGAATTTGCCAATGAAGGGTTTAAGTACCTGATTCATTAGTCGTATGAAGGTACTCGGGGCATTGGTTAGTCCAAAGGGCATTACCAACCATTCGTATAAACCCTCCTTTGTTTTAAAAGCAGTTTTCCACTCATCCTCGAGTTGAATTCGAATCTGATGGTATCCATTCCTTAAGTCAATCTTCAAAAAGATTTTGGACCTTGACAACATGTCTAGCATCTGATTTTGTTAATGGCCCGACTGTCTATGCACATGCGCCAACTGCCATCTTTCTTTGGTACCAGTAAGGCTGGCACTGCACAAGGGCTCATACTTTCCTGAACCAACCCCTTTCTGATCAAATCTTCCACTTGTTCTTGCAGGATCTGATTTTATTTTAGACTCATCCGATAATGTGGTTGATTTGGTAGACTAGCCCCTATAGTTAAATCAATTTGGTGTTGAATATCGCACATGAGAGGTAAACTATTCGGGAGTTCTGACTGTATGATTTCCTGAAATTCTGCTAATAAGGGCTGCAGTACCTATGGGATGTTGGGAGGCTCCACCTCAATTCCTCCGCCAATTACTACTGCAAAAATCTCCCTTGACTCCTTGGCCTCCTCCATAAATTGGTTTCCATTTACCAACAACACTGGCTTCTCTTTAATCTTTGGTTTTACTGCAGAGAACTCCTCCTGTATGGAACCCAATACCACCTTCTGTCCTCCTGTCATGAAGACATACACATTATCATGTCCTTTATAGGTGGCATCCACGTCAAACTACCATGGCCTGCCTATAATCATATGGCTGGCATCCATCTCAACAACATCACAGGTAATTTCATCTAGATAATTCTTCCCGATGGAGAACTGAATGCGGCAGATTTCAGTAACTTTTGCTTCTACTCCCTGCTTGATCCAGCCGATTTTATACGGTGATGGATGTTTTTCTGTTTTTAATCCTAGCTTGGCCACCATGTTTTTTGACACTAAGTTCTCACTATTGCCGTTGTTGTAACCCATTTTTGGGTCCCCACACAAAAATAAAAATAAATATATAATTATATAGCCGAAAGATATTAGAAAAATAATAGGAGGTTGGGCGCCGGGGAAAGGATCAGAAAAATTGGTTAAGAAGGTTCAAATATACAAGGATTGAATTTTTTTACAGTATATACTTGAATGATGAAAGCCTTGTGGGAAAAGACAATTTAATTTGACGAGAAAAGTCCAAAATTGGATTTTATGGACTTAATTGGTTTTATTGAAGGTTTAATTAATTTATAGAGGGGTTTGATTGCAAGAAAAATTAATTTTTAAGTCAATTTGAGCTTTAATTGGAGGAAATTAAAGTTACGGGGTCAAATTATAATTTTTGAGAGTTGATTTGGTTAAATCAGGGGGCTTAATTGCATAAATATTGAAGTTTAATGGCCAATTAGGGACTTAATTAAGAAAATCGAAACCAAGGACCAAATTGGAAAAGCGGCGTAAATATAGGGAGGGGTTATTAACAAAATCGGGGCCAAATTGAAGAAATTGAAAGTTTATTCCATCAATTGGGGGTCCCTTTGCATAAACCGGGGGCGGGGGGCGGGGGGGGACCAACTATATAGGCGGACGGAAATTGAAAGGGATGCAATTGAAATAAACAAAAGATAATTGAGGGCTGATTTGAAATTTGGCGATTCTGGCGCCTTGTTTTATTTAAATGGACGGGTAACGGCGGATTTTTCCACAAACCGTTTCATGTTAAAAAAAAACCGAGTCAGTCCGTTTTGAACGACACCTTTCTTCTTCTCTTCTTCCCCCGAGCGTGCGGGGGAAGAAAGAAAGGTTTTGTTTTTTGGGCCTCTCTCTCCCGCCACATGCCGCTAAAAACCGACCCCCATGCACCCTCGTGATGGAAAACACAGCCGCCGCCACACCCGTTGGCCGTTGCGGCTGTGGGGGGGGGGGGGGGGCGGCCGCGCCCCGCGTCGCGGGGGGGGGGGGGGGGGGGGGGGGTCTTTGTTCCCTTTTTTTTTCTCAACCCCCCACCAAAAAAAGAGAGGGGGAGGGGGGGGGGGGAAGGGGGTGAGGCGGAGAGAATTAACAAAGAAAAAAAAGAGAAGGGGCACCGAAGAGAGGAACCGGGGGGCCGGGAAGACATAAACGGGGGGGGGCTGAGGTTTAGAGGAAAGGAAAGCAAACCAAAAAGGGAAAAGGAGAAAAAAAACGGGGGGGGGGGGGGGGGGTAGGGAGGTAAAGGAGAGTGGGCCGTGAGAGTTAAGAAAATCCTGCTTCTGGGCCAGGTCAGTCTTGGAAAGAAACACCATCTAAATCCGAACAAAAGGGAAGGGAAGCGAAAAAGAGGAGGAGGAGAACGGAGGAGAGGGGAAGAAAGGGGCCGCTTTCTCCACCGGCCGGAAATAAAGATTATTGCTTGGAGGGAAGTGGCGCCACCGGAGCCGCTTTCTCCTCACGGCCACGCCACGGCCCCACCGTAAGCCACCGCCCAACAAAGCGGTTCAACCAGCAGAGGCACCGCCTCCTCCGCATCGGTACACTTTTCTTCCCCTGTATTCATTTTGGTTTCTGCGTTTTCCTCGCATGCGAGCGTTAATTCCGCATCGGAGGATGGGGGAAAATTAATTCCCCCGGTTGATCGTCGATCTTTGGGCGGGCGGTTCGGCCCGGATCTGATGGGTTCCTTTCGCCGGGCCGGCCCGGGTTGGTTCGCATTTGGGCGGGGTCTTGCCGGCGAAAATATAAAACTTTGTTGGGCGAGATTGGCCCAAATCCTTGATGGGCGATATCGCCCACCTTCTTTGGGTGAGTCGGCCTAAATTAGTTGGGCGGCCCATTGCCCACCTAACATTATATATTATTTATTATAATGTTTTATATATTATCTTTGTATAGATATATATCAAAAAAAAAATTAAAAAAAAATCCTGAAAAATCCTTGAAAATATTGTTGATTTTCCTGCATATTTTTATCAAAAATGGTTTAATATTGGTTTGTATTTTTTATTTTTGTAAAGATACAAATTCATTATCAACAACATCGAAAAGGTTAAAAAAAAATGTGTTTTTGCTTTCAAAAAAATCTAAAAGATCCTTAAAAAAATATATGGTTGATTTTTCGGCATGTTTTCGTCAAAATTTCCTAACATTGGTTTGTATTTTTTATCACAGTAAGATACAAATCCAATATTAAAATACATGGTTTTCGTCAAAACATTGCAAAACAATTATAAAAACTAAAAAAAATATATTTTATTTTCATGCATACGGCCTAGTCTCTCCAAAATAAAGAAAAAAAATCATCACATCATATTTTCATATAACAAAAAAAAGATATATATGTATTAGCATGCACTTTGGTTTTAACAACAAGTTTGTTAAAACCACGAGAACTAGGCCAATATTTCAAAAATTCTAAAAAATCTTTCTTGTCTTCCTTTAGTATTGGGAATTACGAATTTATCGTAAAATGTATTCCCGATATTAAATATATATTTTCCTAATAGATGATAGAGCGGTTAGGTTTTGCCCCCCGATAAGATAAGAACCTCCTCTCGAGGAGGACTTTTCTTAAACCATGAGCAGACCAACAACTAGAAATCGATAACACCTTAGCTTTTTATCGGACAATCAAACAATGCGACTTATCTTAGGTAAAGGCGTATTTGGGGTGCTAATACCTTCCCATTCCCCCACCCCCACCGCCATCCGAGACCGGTTAGGGTTCCTAGTGACCAAAATACTAGACTCCCGTTCCATTTTGAATAGGCAATCGCCATTCCATTTTTGACCAATGAGACAAGAATTTCTTGTCTCTCCATATTTGCCAAATAAGTTTACATTTTAGATTTAAAGTGGGAATCATATTATTTCGCCGCGACGCCGCACCCGTGTGACAGCCGTTATCAATAATAACATCACATACCTTTTTTTGTTAGTAATTTGGGGGGGAAAAATATTATAACGTTTGTATGCCGTTTGTTTTGGTGCCAGTAAAAGTCTGCGTACTACAAGAGAACATGACAGTAGTTCTCCATCATCCCTTTGATAATTTCATTCTCGTACTACTACTGCTATCAATAATAACATCACATACCTTTCGGTTGACAGTACATCTGGTGAGAAATATATTATGGCGTTGTGACTAATATGTTTGTTTTGGTGCCGGATTTAAGAATAAATAATTTCATTCTCATCATAGGTGTAAGCTATTTCATCCTCTTCTTCCTCTGCTTCCAGGTACGTTTCTTCCCCTGGTTCAATTAGATTTTTCTCGCGCTCCGGACACGATTTGGCTGATGCCGCGCCAGCGGTCCCATAAGGATTCCTTGGTGCCTTCGAGGGCACTATCCCTGTAGTCTTTGCTGGTGCCCTGCTACTACTTGGCCATTTAATGGTACTGGATAGTGGGGGTTGATTCATAGGTGATTTCCCTTTGTCTACTGCAGCACGGGTGGGATCAAAAAAATTCCTCGTTACAATGTTTGCCCTTGACCTGTCTAGGTATGCCTTTGCTTTTATAGCCAGATTAATGGCTTCATTTAAGGAATAAATGATCTGCATGGAAACACGATATTGTATGGTCAAACGCAGTCCACCAACAAACCTACTGACTTGTTGTGCATCTGTTTCTAATAGGTTATTACGTGAAGATAATCTGTGGAATTCTTCAATATAGGCTTGCACCGTTCGGTTTCCTTGTCTACAATCCCGGAATCCTTGTTGAAAGATCCGTTATCACGGTCGGTAAATGCGAAATCGGCTCGCAGAAGTCGCCTTATCTTTGCCCATGTTTGTACCATTCCTTTCCTCTGCCGCATCCGTGTGAGTTGCAGCTGCTCCCACCAAGCAGAGGCTCCTCCCATTAGTCGATAAGCAACTAACTTCACCTTTTTATCTTCAGGGATTTCCATGTAATCGAAGAACCTCTCCACTGCTGCCAGCCAGTCGAGAAACCCCTTAATTTGTAGCTGGCCATTAAAACTGGGCAAATCCATTTTCATACGGAATGTTTGTGGTTCTTGCTCTCCCATATTGCGCAGTCCTTGTCGATTGTGTCGAAACATGTGTTCGACATATTCCTCATCATCACTTAGTTCATCCTCATAGGCTAACTGCCTATGTGGAATCGGATGGTGTCCACGCGTTCTTTCTCTATAATTCTCGCGACCTGCCTCCCCTTGCTGCAGGTTGTTTCCTGTTTTCAGCCTAGTAAGAGTTGTTTGAATTGCTTGTAATGATTGTTGTGTTTCTCGTTGGAAAACCCTGAATTCAGCTTGTGTGATCATACCCTCTTAATGTTTGCCGTCATCAAGGGCTTCGTTTTCATTTCGGGTGTTTGCCATCTGAACAAGTTAAACCTGCTTTGATACCAACTGACGTAGCGGAAGTCTATTAATGAAAAAAAAGAAAGGATCACCGTCCCTTTTCTGTGTTTTGTTCGAGTCCACGAACGAGAAATAAAAACACTAGAATCTACGAGTAAAAGATTAATGTTTCAGAATGACAATTCTTATTCAATCAAATAAAAAATGTCTTCTAACGAGAATGGCAGCTTGTATTTAGAAGCTGCAAATCCTAATCATATTAATAAAAGTACTTATAAATTTAAATAGCAAAACAGTTAAAGTCCTACTTTAAAGATGTAATTCAAGGTTCTGATTTCTAAGCAAATAATATTAGTCTGCAGGGAATCTTCAAAAAGGGGAATCCATGTGAAATAAGGAAAAGAGCAGCAGGGGAGAACATGCTGCTTGCTCTTGTGTTATGTTTCCCTGTAGAAGTAGGATTCCAGTTGGCCTGGAATTTATTCATTAAACTGTCCTACATCAGAAACATTACATCGTTGTTTTCATCGATGAATACAAAGAGAATTAATGATGAAATTCAAAGAATGAGAAAAATGAGTAGGTATTCCCTTTTTAATTTCATTGGCAAATCTAACGTATCAATATTGCAGACGGGATTACTGATAAAAATTACCATCAGAGAATCAATTGGTAATATTTAAGTTATAACATGACACATGACCCCCCTCTCCTATTTTTTCTTCTTCTTTTATTTTTTTAAAAAACAACACCCTCCCCCCTCTTTTTTTCACAAATTAAGTTCCCATCATCACAAATCCGGTCACCCTGACACTTAGTTTTTCAGTATCCATGTTTAATTTTTTTTTGAAGATTTACCACATTAAGTAAGCAAACCTATCTATTTTTTGTTATAACTCTTTTTAGTTAATTTTTTGGTATTTTCATGTAGTATATGTTGTTTGTTTGTGTGTTTGCTTGTTTTATAGTTTTTTCCTATAAAGATTTGTTGTATGAGTGTATGATCTGTACATGTTAGAGTTCATTTGAGATTTTGAAAAATTATATTTATTTGTTATTTGATGAAATTGAGTTAGATTTTATAACTTAATTATTTTATAATTAAAGAAATAATAAGTTATTTAATGGGTATATTTCATATTTTATCAATGTTATTTTTAAGTTGAAAATTTTGATAAATTTGAAATAGTTTGAATTTTTAGAGAAAACTGATAATGATTAAATGATACTATTAAAATAGATTGAATAAGTTTGAATTAAAATAATGATAACTAATTAGTTGTGTGCCAATAATTTATTTAGTTAATATTATTAATGAATATATATTATCATCAATATTCTATATAGATTTCATATAAGTAATGAATGATCGTTCTTTGATGTACCAAGTTTCACCCGAAGGGTTGTACATGATGGATTATTATGATGGGGTTGAAGGTTTTATTAAGTATGCATTATCTAATCTTAAAAATACCAGTGGATGCAATATTAGATGTCTAAGTAAGAGGTGTAAAAATTAAAAGTTCATTGATCAAGATTTTTTGACGATGCATCTTCTATAAAAAAACGTTAATGGAAAAATACTTATGTTGATGTGTACATGGAGAACCCTATGTTATTTACGAGATCATGATAGAAATGATGGCTGACTCAAACTCTAGTTTTAGCAAACTGCATGAAGTTGTAGATGATACTAGCAATTCTTATAGGAGTATGATGATGGATGTAATGATAATGAATCAAGGTTGTGGAAGTGAATGTTCAAGTACAGATGAAGAACTAAATGTAGATACAACTAGGTTTTTTGAACTTTTAAAAGATTCTAACGAACCATGATAAGATGGAAGCATAAATCACAATGAATTATTGACTATTTCACAAGTGCTCACCATCAAGTCAGATCATGGATTGAGTGAGGCCAATTATGATATAATTGATGAATAGACGAAAAACACTTTACTTGAAGCGAATAGACTGAAAGAGAACTTTGTTTCTAAATCTATGATGAACCCCTTGGTCTAGGATACCAAAATATTGACATGTCCAAACTTCTGCTTCTTGTACTATAGTGAAAATATCAATTTTATCGAGTGTAAAACTTGTGGGTATTCTTGGTATAAACCCAAAACTAGTAGGGGAAAAACTCTTGTCATATATAGAAATTCGCGATACTTTCCAATCACTTCTAGGCTGCAAAATTTATTCATATCTTTAAAGATTGTTAAGCATACGACATGATATCATTCACATAATATGGTGGATGGAGTCATGGTGTACCATTTCAGTGGTGAAGCTTGGAAACAATTTAATAGAGTGTATTCTCAGTTTTCAATGGAACCATGAAATGTACATCTTAGGTTATGTATAATGGATTCAATCTATTTGAGTCATTTTCTACATTCTATTCTTGTTGGACGATGATACTTATGATTTACAACTTCCCACTAGGGATGTGTATGGGACCAAAGTTCATGTTCTTATCTACAATCATACCTAGTTTTAATACTTAACCAAAGTACACCATGTTCTTATTCATATCTTCAAAGATTGTTAAGCATATGACATGATATCATTCACATAACATGGTGGGTGGAGTCATGGTGTACCATTTCAGTGGTGAAGCTTGGAAACAATTTAATAGAATGTATTCTTAGTTTTCAATGGAACCATGAAATGTACATCTTAGGTTATGTATAATGGATTTAATCTATTTGAGTCATTTTCTACATTCTATTCTTATTGGATGATGATACTTACGATTTACAACTTTCCACTAGGGATGTGTATGGGACCAAAGTTCATGTTCTTATCTACAGTCATACCTAGTCTTAATACTTAACCGAGTAGGAATACAGATGTTTGTATTTGAATGTTGATTGATGAGTTGAATCAGTTATGATCATTCGAGAATTTGATGTGTGATATCTCAGGGAAATAAAATTTTCAGATGATGATAGCTTTGATGTGAATTATTAATGATTTTCCTACATATAAGATAGTTTCTAGTTTGAGCACGTATGGAAAACTAACTTGTTCATATTATATAGAAAATAACAAGGCCTTCACTTTAACAAATAATGGTAAAACATCTTTTTTTTTTTTTTATTGTCACTAGATATTCTTGCCAATCAATCATAAGTACATAAAGAATAAAAGAGACTTCTTTATAGGTAGAGTCAAAAGGGATGTTTCACCATCGATACCGTCGGGTGAAGAACTGCAAGAAGTGGTCTTGCAGTACAAGGGATTGTGTTTGGTTTTCAATTTGGTAGATAAAAAACAATGTGTTTGAAAGACAATATGAAAGCTAAAATGGATATGCCTTTTTTTTTTGTCACTGTAAGAATATGAAGTTGGTTTAATGTAGACCATGAGTTGCAAAGCCCAAATCCAACTTCTTTTTTAGACAAAAATACATAATTACTTGTCTATTAATGACTTAAAAGTTTGTATTTTCCTAGTAAATATGCTTCAAACATATCTAGATTGATGAATTTAGAGGATGACAGATTGTATGGAAAGAAGAGTCATGACTGTCAAGTGTTTATGAAACACACGTTTCATTTTCTTACATGGATTTACTATAAAAAAGAATATGGGATGCACTCTTGGAGAATAATAATTGTTTTAAAGATATATGCTTTAACAAGTTGTATACCCAACACATGAAGAAGGTTGAAACGAATATTGTTCAGACTATTTGGAAACTTAAGATGATATTCTCTCCTTCCTTCTTCGACTCTATAAATATTTACCCATACATTTATCATTTAAGATAAAAATTGGTGGTCTTGTCCAGTATTGATGGATGTATGAATTCGAGATGTTAGGGATTGCATATGTATCCTAAGTAAATTTTTTTCTTTTTTTATTTAAAATATTCATTTATTCAATATCTATTTAATTCCATAAAGATATTTATTCAACCTAAAGAAAAAAGTTAAAAATAAGGCATTGTTGAGGCTTCGATATTTAAACTTATATTGTTGAAGAGATCTCAATATTTGTCTTGAACTGTTTTGAGTCTCACTTGAAAATAAGAATCAACTGGGTTTCATGATATGATGATAGTAGGGAAGTGCCTTTAAGTGAGAATTTGTCAATATTTTTCCATCCTGAACGACTTTTATATATATAAAAAAAATACAGTGAGAGAAAGATACTTGATATAAATCGAATTTAGACATTCATATAATTATGTGCTATTTAATTGTGAAGAATTGAGACCTTTTATTTAGTAAGTAAATTAAAAGTACAAATTTGCTTTTTTGTTTTACTTTAATTCTAATTTATTTTTTATTTGTACTGTTCTTTTATTTTTTTAAAAAACAATCACATATAATACAGATGAAATTACCAATAGAATTTAAAAAACCAATGGAATTACCGACAGATTAAGTCCCTCGGAGAGTTTCAAAAAGTTGGAAAAAATTACAGGTCTTGTCACTATTGATGTAATTCTCTGACGAATTAATTCTGTTGATAATATGCATATAATCACCGATGGATTTACCAACAATTTATTCTATTAGTAATACACCATAATTATTGATGTATATACCAAGATAATTAATGCCGGTAATTTTTTTTGTTTGGCGCAATTTTTTCATTAGTAAATCTATCAGTGATTATATTATTGACAAAATGATTGATAGAATAGAAATCACCGATGATATTTTTTCCGGTGACATGATTCCTTCTGTTATTATATTAGTAATTTTATTTCCAATGAAATCACTGTTTAAACACTGACAAAATATTTCATCGATGATATACAATTTTCTAGTAGTATTATGAGGCATCATAAAAAATAATTGAACTTTATTTTCAAAATCATTACAAACATTACCGATTCTCCTATTTAATTACTCTTGTTTAAAATCCATCCAATCATAAAAACATTCGACTTATAAAAGGAAAAGAATAGGGTAATTAGCATAAGATGCATACCAACCATGATGCAATTTGGGTTGTAATGGCATTAGAAGTCCAAATTATAGTTGTTAAATTAGACTCGATAGACTGATTTTGAAAACTCAAAATCTAGTGTCTAATCCAAGTAGGTTTTCTAATTAAATCGAACAAGACATTGAATTGATGAAACTTGGTGGACTTGATTAAGGTTTTAGTGATTTAATTGACATGATCAAATTAACTTGATTGAGTTAACACCAAGAAAAAAAAATATATCATCATTTTACTAAAAACAATTAACTTGAGTTAACTCAGTAAATTATAAGTTAATTTAATAATTCAATAACCTAGAATCTTTTTAAAGTTAATCCATGAGTATGATTCAACAACCATGATCCAAACAATAAAAACGTGTAAAAAAGGAATGTTGCCTTTATCATAAATATGGGCTTGTTGTATTTTACCTTACTTTTGATGGTTAGCTTGTGCATGCATTTAATATTGGAATGGCTACTAAGGAATTCACCGACCTAAATATACAGTGTTAAAAACAAAAAGCTTATGACAAAAGCACACTACAAATTTCCACTTTTCAAAAATCTCAACTTCTTAAGTATATATGTTGAGAATCAATACATCTCTTGAGATTGGTAGATAATAAAATCAACTCTTTAGTGTTCCAATTTGTCCTTCAATAAGAAGAAAAAAGCACCATGAAGCTTGCCATCCATGTGCATGTGTAAAGATCCATTGCTAATTGATTAATTTAATAGATATCTAAATTTTTTGTTTGTTTAATCACCAATATCAATTCTTAAAAAATAGGCCCATCTTGACAATCTCAATTAGTGGGAGAATATATAAAGTAATTGGGATAAATTGTGTAATTAGCACATAAAAAATCAATAAATTAGCGAAGTAACACAAGATGAAATTTTTTTGATGGAATAACACAGTTTGAGAATGTCGCGGTTAAGTGTTGCATTTCAATAATATCACATTTCAAAACCGTGATATTTGCCTAAATATCATTGTTATGAACCATGACTTTAATTAGCAGATCATTTTGAGAAATAACTAGACATAAAAAAAATAGTTGGACAATAGACAAAATGGTCTGACTTTTTTGAGAAACAGTCGGATCGTTTTGGCTACTATTTAGTTTTGATTTTTTTTTTGTATTTTGAACCTGAAAAAATTTATAAAATCATAGTTTTTATTAATCTGAAACTTAATTTAGTTTATGATTTTAGGGAGTTGTAAATTTTATAATTTTAACAAAATTTGGATAGAGTTTTTCCTATATATGAACTATATCTAAAATTTCTTTCTATTTAAAAAGACTTGCAAAAAACTACAGTAACCCAAATCAACGAATTCTATCTAAACTTAATAAATTCTCACATTTTACAACCACAAGTAGCCCCAAGAATGCATAAGAAAAAAAAATATACATTTTAAATGAATAAAAAATAATTCATGCTATCTAATATTCAAGTAATCCTAAATTATTGAAATAAAAATCATTTATCTATTTATATCTACGTCATATACTAGATGATCTGGGTACATTAGTAGCACAACTGGATCCAGCTCCTACACCTATCTAAGTAGCCTTGTCCCCTGCCACGACATCATCAAGAGTTAACCACTCTCTAAAGATATCAAGTCCAGTGTGACATATATTTAACCACCGGGACATAACGATGTGAACTTCACTTTTTGTCAGTATTATGAAGATAAGATGCAACCTTTCGATCCTCCTGTAGCATGAAACCAACCTAATATTGATAAAATATTAAAGTTAAATTAAAAGATCAATACATAGAACCTCACACATAACATTTTGTAATTATGAAAAGATTTGATTACCTACGGGATTTTGAATTCTTTGGGTATGTTGCTCATGTATCCAGGTGATGAAACTTGCTCGGGATCTGGAGTAATGATTCGATGTGTGATACTTATATACCAAATCATATACTCCTCATCTGTAATCACGAGATGCATCTCTATAAATATCTCATTTCTTCGTGCATAAAATTGGTACAAGATAATATTGAGTTATGGTGTGCAATGCATTACTAGTATCGATGTCGACTAGAATGTGCTGTCTATAGCTAAACTGTCGTATTACCCTGTCTGAGCAATGTGGCTTGACCATCTTAAAAAAAATCAGCAGGACCACTAATGTCCACATATCCATCTCGCTAGTGTAAACTACTAGAACAACTACTAATTTGTTATCTGAGTAGGCATCAATATGACTTGTAGAAATTAAGTTTTTTAAATATCAAACAACAATAATTTAGTGAAATGTAATGATTTTTATTAAACAAATGATTTAAAAAAAATACTTGGATAACAAGTCATCTATCTAACCCGCTTCGATAAAATGCCAATGTCAATATATGTGTTGATCAACAAATAGATTGTTAAACATAGTATCATCTATTATTTACAACAAATCAACTAACAATATATTGTTTTTACCTTTACTAACTAAATTTGAAGGACCAACAAAAGTTAGGACAAACACAGATTTTGGTCGACTACTCACATACAATACTATCATATTCAAACCACTTTGGGTGAAAGAGTCAATCATTGTCTTAAAACTGTCATTACATACAATTCGTATAAGATAATATTAATGTTCATCAAACTAACACCTCCGAGTTATTTTAACATCAATATCATTATAATTCATCCCAAGTCTATGACAAATGATTTCTTTCATTTCTGTATATGACATACCTAAATTACCATTTAACAACAAATTGCTCCCATTATCACATGTTATACTACTGTTCACATCATGAACAATAGTGCCACCGTAATGACATAATATAAATATGTTATATGACATTCTGTTTTAAAAAAATCAGATTCTGTTTTAACTAAATTGCATTATTCTAACACTGTTGACATCATTTATATCAAATACAATTAAATTTTCAAAATTTAATGTTAAAGCAAATTTACCATAAATTAAAAATAATTCATGATATTTTAATGCTTAATTGCTTTGAATCAAACACAAATTAGTATAATTAAAAAATATTAAATTCATCAACTTACAATTGAATGAAACATTTAATTCATCATAATTTTATCATGATCAAGCTCTTGTCCATGAAATCATCAAGCGTAAGTAATTATATTATTAGATGATTTTAACAATACACATAAAATTTCTAATTTGATAACTTAACATCAATTAAATGCAACACATAATTAATTAAAATAATTATTTCATAATTAATTTAACTTATTTTCATGTTCAACTATATCAAATCAACTCTAATTTATTATATTCTTAAATAATTTCACATTAATTAAACAAATCCTAAATTAAACCTAAACAATTATTTCATTTCAACCAAACAAAATATAAATTTATAGCAATGTAATATGTTTACCTTACTTGTAAGACTAGAAAAAAAGCTGGGGTGGCGGCGACAACAAATAAATCGATTGATTTTGCTTGTAAAAACACCCAATGATGTTTACAGACCTCTAATGGGTTTGATTTTTGGTTGTTTTAAGGATTAAATGAAGGTGTTTGGTGGGTTTTGTAGAGAGAAAATGAGGGCGTCGGTTGGTTTGGGAGAAAGGGTTGCAAATGTGCATCTGTTCTGTGTTATTCGATCTGAGTTTAAATTTTAATAGATATCGTGCTTCAAAAGTATGACATTTTAAGTTGTCATGCTTTTAAAGCTCGTCATTTACTAAAATTACACTTCTCAAATATTATATATACTTTGTTGTAGTTTTGAAGTATGACATTTATTAAATATTACATTTCAGAAATACAACAATATCAAAGTGTGCTATTTTATTATTATTTTTAAACGGTACTATCCCACCAAAATTTATATTTACTGTGCTAATTTTATATAAAAAAATCCAACTAATTCCTAGTTTTGTATACTCATTTAGTCAGTAATCCTTATCTCTCATGCAAAATCTAACTAATTGCTGGTTTTGTATGCTCATTAGTCATTATTCCTTATCTCTCAAACAAAATCTTCAATTAGTATGTCTTTTGTTTTGAACAAGAAATAAAAAGTAAAATCATTATAATCTTTCGCCATGCACACGTTAGAATGACATCAATTATATATATATATATGCTAGTATAATAGTATTCATTATAATTCAGTGCATGTTTTTGATGTTATAATATAAAATTTTTTTTTAAAATATGTTTTTTTAAAATACATTAAAATAATTTTTTTATTTTTAATATTAGGATATCAAAACTATAAAAAAAAATATAAAAAAAATACTAAATTAATATTTTTTAAAAACAAACTCCCTTTTAGAAACACCAAAAACAAAAACAACTACATTTCTAAATTTCTAAATGAGTTCATAAAAGTCAGGGTCAACCATCCTTGACCATGGTGCATGCAAGTCTAGAAGTAGCAGTATTTTCCACATATAATTGTCTGATCAGAAGACTTAGAAATTAAGTTGGAATTAAGAATATTAGCTGTTTAATTTGAGAAACCAAAGCCTAAAAACAAACATAGTTTGGAAGACAGTGGAAACAAAGACCGAGAGACTTTGAAAAAGGAGAGAAATTAATTAATAGAGTCCAGAATGAGAAAGAAATTATGCCCATTTTAATTTGTACGACGTTTGTGACTTTAATTGATAGATTAGACACTAACTCGCATAAATTATAAATGAAAGGCATGTGTTGTTCCAAACAAAAACTTAGTGGAAATCAAATTCGTGAATGTTGGACTATATTTTCTTCGAGGACTTCATTCGAATGGCATATCCTAAGCTTGTATTATATTCTTCGAGGGTTTCATTTTCTAAGACTAATGCTTAATTTTCACTTTATACTACTATTATATATATATATATATATATATATATATATATATATATATATATATATATCTTGGTGTTGTTGTTTATTATTCCCTAATGTATGTTTGGTTAGTGAGAAAATATTGTAAGAAAATGGATTGTTCAATTAAATTCTCATGGTTTCCTTCCTGTCAGTGTCAACTATGTCTTGCTTAGCGTCGATGTTGAGCTCTAAATCAGTCCTGTTATAGGCCTTGGCCCAAAATGCATGGTCACCACCATGCTATTTGGACCCCGACGTCCTACCCAAACAGGCCATACTCTGTACCACAAAAAAATCTCCAACTCTCGGCACACACCTTAAAGCACTTTTTTAAGAGTGATTAGGAAAAAAATTGAATTTTTTTTTTGCTTAAAGTAATTTTTTTTATGTTTTTAAATTTTTTTGATGTCAAAAATAATTTTTTAAAAAATAAAAAAACTTTATTTTGATGTATTTCTAAGTGAAAAACACTTTCAATCACCATCGCTATCACAATCACAAACAAACAAGCCTTAAGTCTTGAACAAGGCGTCCAAATACTGTATGAACACAAACGTTTTTATGTTTTATTAACAAAACTCTAAAACGCGTAGGATTTTTACTGTACATGAATGCACTGTGGACCAATAGACAATTACCTATTGACTTATTACTGTACATGCATACACTGTGGACCAAGATACATAGTTACGACACTGTAGCACCCAAGAAGGCGTTCCTTTCCTGTGTTTTTAGTCAAGAATTGTGGCTAGGGGTTATGGCCTTCTTTGCCAAAACCTACTGGGTCTGGTTTTGGTAGGACAAGCCGGACTTAAAACACTTTAAAAAAATACCAATAGTGTTGGATCCTGCCTCACTGTGAACGACACTTCAAAAAAAATATTATCTTAATATATTTTTTGAAAAATATTTTAAGATATTTTTAATTTAATTTTTTTCCTCTTGAATTTTTTTTCTTTTGTCTTATTGATTTTTTTATACTATAAAGAGGAAATAAATTAATATGACTTTTTTTTATATTGTACAACAATTGGGTGATGATAATTTTTTTTTCATTTCAGGTTGGGTTGAATGTTCTTATTAAATCATATTTTTTTTTGCATTTCAAAAATGCTTAGAATAAATTTTGAAATTTTTTTATTGTTTTTTTACTTCAAATTAATATTTTTGATATTTTTGTATTTTTTTTAAAATATTAAGATTGAGTCTAGCTAGGCTGCCAGACCCAAGAAAAATATATTAAGTTGGGTTCTGCCCAGCAGACCCATTCGAGGTGGGTCATGTCCTAGAAAGACCCAAAATAGCTCCGGGTCCTGCTGCGGTTGGACCCATCAAACTTTGCTCCTGCTGTGAGCA
The DNA here is from genome assembly GCA_015852605.2 of Populus deltoides. NCBI lineage: Eukaryota > Viridiplantae > Streptophyta > Magnoliopsida > Malpighiales > Salicaceae > Populus > Populus deltoides. The sequence goes on from CM027573.2 coordinate 16,115,465, forward strand.
GGACCTAATGCTTTCAATTTTTTTTCTTTGCTCTTATAATGTTGGGTACGACTTCCCAACAGGACCCAATAACTTTGGGTCCGGTTGCCAGACCCAATACTTTTGGGTCTAGCTTGACCACTGGGCTCAAGATACTTAAAAGATTCTCCATAATTTTTATTTTTTTACATTTTTAAAAAAATTGTTATTGACTCGTTACGTAGCATGAGCCAGCATGCTAGTGTGACACTATATTTTGTATAAATAAACATTTTTATTCAAGGTTGGCACTATATTTTCTATGATCAATAGTCAACATTGCAAACACAAACCACTTTCCATATAAATTAGGTGCCTACTTTTTTGATCAATGATAATTTCTAATTAACATATCATCGACAATCACCTACTTTTTCATTGATAGAGTACAAGGCATTATAGCTAATGATATACACCAATATTTTTACTAATCATGAAACTCATCACATTTTGAGGTGAGCATGATCAAAATTTATAAATATCTTAAGTCACCAGATAAACAAGATAAATTATAATTTTTTCAATTTACTGTCAAGTTTCTCGTATAATTTTTTCTCATATACCTACTATTTTAAGCATTGGAGAGTCTTTTATTCCATGAGAGACTCGTTTTTCAGGAAAACTTTCAGGTACTGATCAAGTGTATTTTAGCCTAAAATCACAATCTATATAAAGCTCATTTTTGAGGAATTCATCAAAAGTGATTCATAATTAGTAAGAGTAATTGTTAGTTAGACCTTGGTTTTCGGTTCCATGTTTCAGAAATTTAATATGTTTGTGTTGTTTTGTTGATTTAAGTGTTTGTGGGTGATTTAATCTTTAGCACAATGTGGATAATACATACTCGTGTTATTCTCTAGCTGTGTATTTGACATTTGATTTCGCATATAGTTTCTGTGAAACCACTGCAGGTGTAAGATTATGGCTAGAGTACTCTTGTTCATATGCAATGGCTTTACTCTTGTTCATACTCTCAAGACAAATGCATAATTCGCGGTTTCTAATTGCTGTTGTAGCTAGGATGTGAACAATTGTACATGTGTTGTTTGTTATCATACACCAAACAAGTAGTTGACACATTTTTATTATTATTTGTTGTTTGTGTTCTCCATTCAAACTCAATCTTGTTTGGTTAGTGTACTAGAACAAAAATAATAAATATATAAGAAACACAAATGTATCTAGTTAAAGAAGAAAAAAACATAATATAAATAGATTTTTGAGATTATTCTTGAGTGAATTAATTTCTATTATTTTAAAAAATAAATTATAGGATTAGTCTATAAAACTCGCCCCTTTTAATTAAGATACAAACTTGAGGTTATTAGTAGGACAACCTTTTTGATAAGAAGTAGTCCTGTTTGTTTTTGCATTTTAAAAGGGTTTTGGAAAAAAAAATGAATTTTTTTCTTTACTTCAAAATAATAATTTTTTTAGGTGTTTTCAGATTATTTTAATGTACTGAAGTCAAAAATAATTTTTTAAAAATAAAAAATAATTATTTTAATATATTTTCAAATAAAAAACACTTTAAAAACAACCGTAATTATACTATTAAACACACTCTAAAAGCCCATACAATTTAACCCATATGTATAATGAAACAAATTTGCGTTGAGTAACTTTTAAGACGCACATTTACTCTCTGTTAGCACTAATTCATGTCTTTAACACCTCCTTTTTTTGTTTTTTGAGTGTGTGTGTGTAGTGACTGGGCATTATAGTTGAACATTATATATATATGGTATTATAAAAAAATTAGCCGCCATCATTTTTAATTTGCCGACGGTATATATTCAACCACACCGACTTAGACAAGTATAATCTGTAGACATATGATTATAAAAAAGAAAGAAAGAAAGAAAAATTATAGAGATACAATATTTAACATTAATTATTAATTTTTTTAACAAAAAAGGATAGGAAATGATACACAAAGGAAGGAACAAAGAAACAGTAACAGAGAGAAGGAAAGAAAAAACAACGGATACGAGACAAACGATCTAAGTCTATGCACATCTTGCAGGAAGGAGGGTTCCATGAAGCTGAGAAAAAGAATCATTTCTTGCTGTAATATATATTTGACGGTATCATCATTGCATGGTCAAACTAACAATTTTAATTTATTTGTAATTTTTTACTACATATGTATTGCTGACTTTGAATTCAATCTTATCGTCGTTGACTTGCTTATATATCGCGCAATCATACAAGAAATAAGATATATGTGGAGTTGTAACTCCCCCATCCATATATATATATATATATATATATATATATATATATATATATATATATATATATAATAAACTCTTGGAGATCTTTTTGTAGGGATCCTTTTTTGTTTTAATAGGTGGTTAAACAGCTATGTATTGAAGTATTCTCCCATTTCAAGTCAGAAGTTGTAGTCAATATATAGAACTCAAATCTTTCTTCATTGAAAGAAGTTATTAATTATACAATCCTTGTGTTAAGCCTATTGAAATATAGATTAAGATAACTCTCTAACGAGTAACCTCATGTTAATAGGTATGTAATAATGTTTTAAAATCCAAATTGCTTATAAATCTATTTGGTGGTTAGGTTATTCAAGTGTTCATTCATTCAAACCCATTTCTTCATAGTTAAGGAAGATATGATCTTTGGATGAAGTGCTCTCGATACCTATAAAAAATATTCATTTTTGATGGATTTAGGAACTCTCGTATGTTTAAGTTAGTATGTTTGTAAAGAAAAAAGACAATAAATATGTTAAAGAGTATTAAATTCTAAGAATAAAGTTATTTATTCTTGTTTTGATCTCAAATGAATGCTATGTCAGATGAGGATATATGTATGTTTTTGAAAGAAAATTGTGGATTTTTTACCTAAATGGTTCAAGGGATATTTATAACTTATGAACCTATCTTTTGCTTTAATGATGGGGCTAGAGAGTCATTTTTTTCCTGATAACATTAACGAAAGATAAATATAATTTACACAAGCGTTAATGAGAGACAAATATCCCTTACATATATATCAATGAAAGATAAATATAACTAGCATAACAATTAATGAAGGGCAAAAGTGATTGGACTGATCAGGATGCTCATTGAACATTTAACTATGTTACTGTGCTCAAACTTGGGGCTAGGCTTATGAGGTGCTGGGCACATGTCTAGCATCTAGGCTCGGACATGATACCCGAGCCCAAAAAACACTGGGTGTGGGCTCATCGTGTTGCTTAAGCCCAAGAGGTGCCGAAAATATGCCCAGCACCTGGGCTTGGACATGTCACCCAAGCTTAAAAGGATTTGGGCATCGACCTAGCGCCTAGGCTCGAGTATTGTGCTCGAGTCCAAAATGCGCTAAGCATAGGCTTGACACCTGGGTTCAAGGGTGCTGGGGGTAGGCCCGATGCCTAGGCTCTAGAGTGATGCCTAAGCCCATGAGGTGCTGAGCACACGCCCAACTCCTGGGCTCAGGTGTGTTACTAGATTCTAAAAGGTGTTGGACATGGCCCCAGTGCCGGGGCACTTGCCATCACACTGAAACTTAGAGGGGCGCTCGATATGGGCCAGATAATTGGGCCATTGACTGTAATTAAAACAAACCATGTTCTTGAAGTCGAGTAATGACTTGAGCCAAAAATAAATATTTTTCTAAAAAAAATTTCAATAAATCTTGGTCAATCAATATGCATATTTAAATTAATGATGGACCAATTTAAAAATTGACATAAACACAAAACTTGATTACATTAAAGTCCAAGATCCTCCGAGTTGATCTTGAAGTCCTTGTCGAATCTTTATGCCCTTCTTTCAAGCCCCGAGGTGTGAATATGAAATTTGTATAAGATTGCTTAGTTAGGATAATGCCAAATGCCTTTCACGACTTTGATGGTTTAATGATGAAAGATATTTGTAAGATAATATATCCACTTGAGTTTTCAGCTCCAAGAAATATATATAGCGACTCAAACCCGAAAAGACATGGACCTGCCATTGTCAACCAGTAATGGGCAAAGATCAGGTCGTGGTTTGTTACACTCTTCGTTATATTCTATGTATTCTCACTTGATATCTCACTATCTTGGTTAACTTCCGGCTTCCATTGTCAATATATTGCTTGCTCGATCAGGGAAAGAGAAAGAAAAAGTCTTCGGCGAAGTTACATTCGCATGCTAGCCAGGGCTTATCCCAAAACAGCTCACATGTTTCTTTATAGAGATAGGTGTTTGCCCTGAGATACTTTCCTTGAAAAACAAACAAAGAAACTATATATGAGGTGTTGAACTCAAGCCCATCTCCCGTTATCCAAAGAATTAAAAAAAAGAATTCAAAGTTCATAAATTTTTGCAAGACCGATCATATATAGCGATTTCTAATTGTATATGTTCACTTGAACAAATGGGAACTTAATTATAGAAGAAATAGGCGACATCAAATCAAATGGTATATATAATGAACAATGTGCTAGCTAGCAGTTATACCTGGGGCAGTATGGAGCACTGAAGACTATGTTATCAAATTCAAAACAACTTGACCTTATGTGATCATGGTAGGTTTGAAATATTTATATAGGCCGGTGTGGATTTCTATGCTTTTTAAAAGTTACGTAAATACTTTAAAGAAACTATATTATTTGACCATGATTGAATTAATTAATGACTGTTGGGAACTCATATTTTTAATTTCTCAGGTAATTAGGTAAAGACTACATTTGAAGAACTAACTTTTTTTTTAATTTTAAATTCTTTGAAAAAAATGCTAAAAATGATACAAATATATCAATAACATATATTTTTTTTATTTTTTTTTTGTTATTGGTTTTACTATTATTGTTTTTTCTCAAAAAAAAAAATAAAAAATTGGGTAGTTAACCATGAACTAATATTGGCCGGTGTGAACTTTTGTTTTTTTACTGGGTTAGTAAAGACTTTATTAGAGAAATAATATTAAAATTACAAGTAGAATTATCCACCTAAATGTTACCAAATAGATGTATCTTTCACTTACTTTTCACCGGGAGTTGTTAATGGGGGGAAGGGAGACTTGAACATTTGTCTCAAATAATTTTCCACGAAAAAAATATTAACTAGTGAAGGGATGCATGGACTCCTTCCAGGAAATCTACTTCAAGTAGTTAGGATTTCTTTGGAAAATTCAAACGCGGATAAATACATTAATGCACAATATTCAAACTTTTGGTGCACGAATCCATGCATTAGCTAACGTGGGACATGTGCCGAGGTGATGCTGGCTTTGGAGCTGATTTGTGCCCCGCAAGGTATCGTTGGTCAGTTTGCTTCACGATTTTGTCTCATTAAGAGCATCGGTCTTTCTTCAAAGATCTTGATTCCTAGGAGATATGAGACTTTATGCACCAAACGTACTTAACTCATAAGGTAGGAGAGAGAAGGTTTTGTAACGCAAGTTCTACGACTGCTACTTTCAGAAACCACGTATATCTTAATTCCAAGACAATCTTCATGGGAATTATTATGTGAGGAGATATTCATGAAGGCTATCTGAAGCCCTGGAGCTAGCTCAAATACATGTCTATCAATATGTATTCATCAATGTATTGTTCTAAGTTTTTTCTCGAAAGTGTATTGTTTTTAGGGTATTATTTAATAGGCCATGTTACACTACAGGTCGGATAATTTTTTTACGCAATGCAAAAAAATAAATTATGCAAGCATTGCCAGTGCTTGTTACAACATAAAAAAAAACTGAGATTGTGTAACCGAGAAGCATGTGGGTAATGTGTGTGTAATAAGCGATTCCTTATCTAATTACTACTAAAGCCAATCAATTTCAATTTCAGGGTGACATCTTTTATTGTGTAATATTAAGCTAGGGACACATTAGACCGACCTCGGTTAACTTAGACTAATTGCTAAATTTACGATCCGGGTCATGGCACTAATATAATGTGCTAACTCAGTTAACCAACTATCTCTTTATTTTCCATTCACCTTCATCTCTCTCGTGAAGGGACTTAGTTGGCTTTGGTTGGACAAGATTCAAGACTAAATTGAATAATTATTAGACACTACCATAAAATTAACGAATACAAATGGAAACATCAAAAGATTTTTCTTGTTGGTTTTTTACGGTGATATTTACCGATCAAATTTTTCTATCGCTAACTCCATCAGTAAACATTGACAAAAATATATCATCGGTATATACTGAGGGAATTGCAGTCAGAATAAAAGGAATAAAAAAGACCAAACAGTGTGATGACACATAACATTTTACTGACGCAGTTACCAATGGAATTATAATGAGATTCAAACAGGTAAACTGTACAGTGACGTGACACTGATACCAATATAATGGCCGATGGAATCACCGTCAAAATAATTCCATTAGTAAATCCATCGGTAATATTCAATAAATGACCTGACTCTCAACCCTCCTCTCCCTCCCCTCTATTTCTACTTCTTTCTTATAAAATTTATTTGCAACAAAACAGCCCCCCTCAATTTTAACATAACTCAACCTTCCACAACTTTTCCAGTCAGAACAACACTATTTGTTAACATCCGTGTTCTGATTGAAATTTTATTTAGGATTCTCCACATTAAATAAGCAAATCTACCCTTTTCTTAATTTGAACATAATTTTAAAATGTTAATTTTTTTTGCATATTTTTGTAGTATATGTATTTTGTTTGAATGTTTACTTGTTTTATTGTTTTTTCTCAAACAAACTTCTTATATGGTACATGTTATGGTTTATTATAGATTTGTAAAATTATATTTATTTGTAAATTATTGAAACTTATGTCGAATTACTGACTTAGGTGTTTTGTGATGAAATAAATAATGACTTGTTTAAGAAGTCTGTTTTATATTTTGTTAATTTAATATACAAGATGTAATTTTTGTAAATGTATACAAATTTGTATCTACATAGATAATTAATAATTAATGAAGAGAAATATTAAAATAGGTTGAATAATCTTAAACTAAACTAATATTTTTACAAATTTATTTAGTTAACGTAGTTAATTAATATATGTTGTCATCATTATTTGATATAGGTTCGATAGAAGTGATGATGGTCGTTCATAGATGTATTAAGATTCACCCAAGGATTATGGAGGATAGATTATTGTAATGGGGTACAGGATTTTATTAATTATGCAATATCTAATCTGAAAAATATTAGTGGAGGCAAGGTGTCCATGTAAGAGGTGTAAAAATAAAAAGTTTCTTGATTCAGATGTTGTAATGATGCATCTTTTACAAAAAAAATAGGTTCATAGAGGAATACCTATGTAGGTATGCACACGAAGAAACATTTATTCCTCACGAGACCATGGTATAAAGGATGGCTAGGTCAATTTCTAATGTTAGCAATGTGCACGGAGTTGTAAATGACAGTAGTAATTCTTATAGGATTATGGTTATGGAGGTGATGAAAATAAATCAGGAACATGTCGATCAATGTCCAATTATAGATGAACCTAATGCAGACACAACCATATTTTTTGATCTTTTGAAAGATTCTAACAAACCATTATAAGATGATTGCATAAATCATAGTAAATTATCGACCATTGCACAGGTGTTCACCATCAAGTCAGATCATAAGTTAAATGAGGTCGGTTATGAAAGAATTGTTGAATGGGCGAGATGCATTTTACCTGAAAGGAACAGGCTAAAAGAGAACTTCTATGCTACTAAGTCCATGATAAAACCTCTCGGTCTAGGATACCAAAAAGTTAACATGTGTCTAAACTTCTGCATGTTGTACTACCTTGAAAATGCTGAGCTGATCGAGTGCAAGACATATAAGCATTCCCCTTATAAACCCAGAACTGACAAGGTAAAGTCTTTTATCGCACATAAAAAACTTAGATACTTTCCAATCACACCTACACTGTAGAGGTTATTCATGTCACCAAAGACTACTGAGCATATGACATAGCACTAATCACATAATAAGATGGATGGAGTGATGTTGAACCTTTCCAACGGTGAAACATGGAAACATTTTAACAGTGTATATCCTCATTTTCTAGTTGAATCAAGGAACATGCATCTTGGATTATGTATAGACAGATTCAATCCACATTCGAGTCATTTATTGCTCCTTATTCTTGTTGGCCGGTTATACTCACAGTTTACAACTTGCCACCGGAGATGTGCATGAGGTAGAAGTTCATACTTTTATTTACGATCATATCTTGACCTAATAGTTTGGGCTAGAATATAGATGTTTGTCTTCGACCATTGATTGATGAGTTGATGTAGTTGTGGTCATCTAGGGCTTTGACTTGTGATGTATCGACAAAACAAAATTCTCTTATAAAGGCAGCTTTGATGTGGACTATCAATAATTTTCCAACTTATTCAATGATTTTTGGTTGGAGCACGCATGGAAAACTAGCATGTTCATACTGCATGGAAAATAACAAGACATTTATGCTAAAAGACAATAGTAAAACATTTTTTTTCCGCCATCGACAGTTCTTACCAACATATTAGAGGTACAAAAAGAACATAAAGGACTTTTTTGTTGACAGAATTGAAAATGATGTTTCACCTCTGTATCTTTCGAATGAAGAATTATGTGATGTGATGTTTGAGTACAGTGACATTATGTTTGGTTTCCAATCCGGTAAGCAGAAGTTTCCTAATTTTGGTTTAGCCCATAATTGGGTAAAACAAAGTATTTTCTAAGAGCTTCTTTATTAAAAGGTGAATTTCCTTTGCTATAATCTTGACATCATGCATATAGAAAAGAACGTGTTTGAGAACATTTTCAACATGGTCATGGACGTGAAGGGAAGACAAATGACAAAATTAAGGCTAAAAAGAATATAGCTTTGTTTTGTCACTGTAAAAATATGAAGTTGGTATATGTTCGGTCACGAGTCATAAAGCAAAAAGCAAGCTTTACCGTAAACAAGAATACACAACTACTTGTCTACCAATAGCTAAAGAGTCCGTGTTTTCCTGACGGACATGCCTTGAACATACCAAGGTTGGTTAATTTGGAGGATTGTAGATTGTATGGAATGAAAAATCATGACTGCCACGTGTTTATAAAAAGACTCATTCCATTAACTTATCGAGATTTGTTGACAAAGGAGATATCAGATGCACTCACAGAGATCAATTATTTCTTTAGAGATATATATGCTTCAACAAATTACAGACACAACACATTAAAAAGCTTTAAACGAATGTCATCCATATAATATGCAAACTTGAGATGATATTCTCTCCATCATTTTTTGACTCGATGGAGCATCTACTTATACATTTACCGTTTGAGGTAAAAGTTAGAGGCTCAATCCAATATAGATGGATGTATCAATTCAAGAGTTAGAGATTACACAGGAAATGTAATTAAAAATTAGTTTTCATTATTTTCTATAATTGAAAACATTCATTTAATTCCATGCAGATACTTGTTCAACCTTAAGAAAAAAGTTAAAAAACAAGGCGTATGCTAAGGCCTTGATATGTGAGGCCTATATTGTCAAAGAGATCTCAACATTTATCTCGTACTATTTTGAGCCTTAATTGGGAACAATAATCAATCGTGTTCCAAGGTATGACAATGGTGGTGAAGTGTCTTCAAGTGAGAACTTGTCAATATTCTCCAATCCTAGATGACCCACACTAAAAAATATTGTCTAGGGAAGATATTTGTCTGAAATAGAATTCAAACAAACACATAATTATGTACTATTTAATTGCGATGAATTGAGACCTTTTATTCTGTAAGTATACTACTTAAACTTTGTTACTAATAAACTATTTCTCTCTTAAATATCACAAACTCATACATTGTTGAATACTTCATAATCAACATCATTAATATTTACTATTTAAAAACTCACAGCTAACCGAATCTCAAATCTTTCGATTAGAAGATGAACAATTTTTCACGTGGTTCAGAACGCATGTAAGTACTTTTAATAATCATTATCTACCAGGATGCTTAATTTCATTACATATTCCTCATTAATTGTTCATTGTTGTACTTTAGGTATCGGGTTTATAAATTAGAAGGGAATGCCAGTGTTACATTTTCTTTACTAAGTCTGAGTCCTTAAAGAAAGGTGAAGTAATACAACATGTATTTTGTCAATGGATACATGTTTCATATAAAAGAATATGGGTAGGGTGGAAAAACATATTACAATGGGGTTTGTGTTAGGGGATTGACTTCTAATGAGTTTGAAGTTGACTATTATGAGAAATTAGAAAAGGTAATTGAATTGCAACATCATAGCGAGCAAAATAGAGTATTTTAATTCAAATACTATTGATATGACATCACTAATAAAGAAATTATAGTAGATCCTCATCATGGTTTGGTCGAAATTAATTCAAAAGCTAGACTTCACAATACCCACGATGTCTTTGTTTTTGCCAAGTAATGCCAACAAGTTTATTACACATACACCCTTTTATTTAGAAAGGATCGTCAACAGTTGATTGATTATTCATATTGAAAACCAAACTCAGGGGTCGTGTCAAGGTTCTTCATGATAAGAACGATGAATCAAATATGGGAGATGATGTCTTTCAAGTTAGTAAGTTAGTTGATCTATATCAAGTTGCTTCATCGATTGATTTAGAAGAAAATTCAAATTTTTGCATCGCTGATAATATTTTTATTGATGTTAATGCTGAGGAGTTGAATGTTGTTCTGAACTCCAGCGGACAAGCACAAGTCGATAAAAATGATGATAGCAATGAAATCAATGTAGAAGATTACAATGGAGTTGACAACGAGTCAATTGAAGAAGAAGATAATTTTAACTAACTATCAAAACATGAAAGTGTAAAACCATAAATTATAATGTAATATATATTGATGAAATTCTTTACAAAGAAGTATTTATTTTATCATTGTTATGTGAACTTGTGTTATTATGTTGTGCGTGCAACCAATTTAAGTATTTGTATAATGGATAAATAAGAAATACAGATATAATCTACCATCAAACTTTGTTTCCAACCAATGAAAATATCGATGGTTGTTTATTACACATGAGGTATATCGACGATTTATTTTTGTTAGCATATTTTAGAAGCAAAGGGAATTGTTCCTCTTCTTCATGACACTATTCATGGAACAAATTACACACGGGTATAACGATGGATTTTTTCTGTTGATATATTCTAGAGACGAAGGGAACTGTTCCCTTCTACATAGCACTATTCATAGAACGAATTACATTATACCAACAGTTTGTTTTCGTCGGTATATTCCAAAGGCGAAGGAAACTGTTCCCCTTCTCCCTAGCATTGTTCAATTTATGATCAAATTACTTACAGGTATACCGACAACTTGTTTCAGTCTAGATATTCTAAAGACGAAGGGAACTGTTCCCTTCACATGTTGATGATGACAATTAAAGTTTTTATAGTGCCAACAAAATATTTGATGGACTATGAATTATAACGCACTAGCTCTTAATGCTTTTACTGATTGAGTTGTAGGTTTACTAACGAAATCTCTAATAGACTGCGAACTCCATTGCATTGGTAATTAATGGATTTCTGACTATTGACTATTTACTATTTTATCAACGGAATCACAAATGGAATGAAAAAATCTAGAGAGGTTTTGGAAATTTTTAGTGCGGAATGAAAATTTCAAAGAAATTTTACAAATGAAATCATTGATGGACTACTTAAAAATAATAAATTTAATATTTTATTGGTAAGTCAGTCCGTAAAACATAGTATAAAAACGCAATGAGCGCATCGAAACTTCATTTTCTTCTCTCGGCTAAATCTAAGTTTTTTCTCAAATTCTCTCCTCAATTCTCTACTATTACATTCTGTTTCTCAAACTTAAAGGCTAGAAATCAAGCTTTCTTTCTCTCAGCACAATCAACAAGTATATGAGGGTAAATTTTTTAAAGTATTTTCTTCTTATTTTTCTTCTTTTCTAAGGTTTTTTAACAATATATTTTCATTTTGTTTTGTGTTTTTATCACACCTAATTCAACTCCTAAAATAAGCATGCCATTAAGCTAAGTTTTTTTCATTCCTTAGGCCTATATTTGTTTTAGTATTATTTTTTCTTTTTGTCTCTGTTTTTGTTCAATTATTTGTTCTTTATAATTTTATGAAGTAATAGTTGTGTTGAATTTTAGTTGTTATTGCAATAATTGTTTATTATTTTGTTGAGTTTTAATTGTTATTTTTAAATTTTTTGTTCAAATTTAATTGAATATATAAGATTAAATTTCATTAAAAAAGTCTTTTGAATTTAGGATTACAAAGATTATCACATAGAGAATGATAATTTTCTATGAAATTGAATTATTTAAAATTAGTGGTAGAAATAAAATAAAATTAACTGGTTTGTGGCATATATGTTGTCTATTTGCATGATTAAAATTTTTGGGTAGTTTCCAGTATAGCATTGCTTGTTTTTATAAAAACAAAAACAAAATGGTTAATTTTTTTTCCATAAATTGGTGTAGATGCATATGGGAAAATCAATTGCAAGTTGTGAGCATATGATCGCTGCTAGTTCTTCTAGCAGCGATGCTGCATGTCATTAGGTGCCAATCAAGAAGAGGCACTTGAAGCACATACGTCGACTCACGACGTTGTCTATTTGAGTGCGATGCTACAATGTAGAGGTGAGGACCCTTCACAGTGGGATCCATTCACCCGTAAGTACGAGGCATAAGTTTGTTTTGCTTTGAGTTGGTGTATGTTTAACAATTTATGAACACATAATAATTTATTAAATTTATCAATATTCAGGTTTACAAGCATTGAGGTTGCCCGAATAACAACATCGACATTTAAATCGTTGATGAAATTTTCATTATTTCAATGGAGTCAGGTTTCCAAACATCCTGAATGTAAACTCCATATCGATGTATGATTTACAAGATTTAAGGTTAGTATTAACTTAAAATTTTTACTATTTATTATGTTAATTCGTTTATTTTATTGAAATTTTTACTGCAAGGCTAAATTTGAGTGGGATAGAGCAAATGATAATGTTGCGAGGAGGGGGAAGGTTTGGGAGAATTACGTTGTAACTAGGTAGCATCGAATTCAAGATTTTTTTTTTAATTCCAAATGTTAAAATATCATTTGTCATTTACTCATATATAATATGTTTGTACCATATAGGGTTCTTGATTTTTGGTACAAGGCGCAAAAAAAATCTAAAAAATATGCAAAAGAAAGCGCTCTATTAGGGGTGGAATGACATTGCGGTTTGGAAGGATTTCAGGTTGCCATACATCCCATAGAATTTATGGGTGGAATATATTCAGCACGTGATGTCTAAACATTTCACACGACGATCACAGTCCGGTACGGGGATCGAAGCTGACAAATTCACAATTTGGTTACCACGCACACCGGTGGCTCCGTTCCATTCATTTCGTAGCAACATTTTTATCTTACAAGCTATGACTCTTGGATGTGAGCCAAGCCCAATGGAGTTTTTTATAGAAACACATGTGCAGGGTGAAAACCGTCAAAAGGAGGTGCAACAGTTCCTCGACTGCCGATCTCAACACTTTGTGGTATGTTGGTTTTCAACCATTTTCTTTTTTAAGTTATTATTTTCTAGGATTTAATGATTTTATTTTTTATTTTTAGGAGACATATAATAACGGATTGAAAGAACAATACGAGGACGATCCTTCAACCCACCAGGATTTTGATATGGATTTGTGGTCAGAGGCAAGATCATCTGATGGACTCGATAGAAATCGGGTGTATAAACTTTCCAACACTATAGCCGAAAACTTGTGAACGACTCATACTTTTCAATCATCGGAAGCTCGCAATCGGTCTCAAGCACTCAGTCTTTAGAATTCACGGCCTTGTTAGATCAAGGAGTGTAAGAATATACGACCCATCTCAATGAAAAATATGAACGACTCTCGATGGATGATGAAGAACTCCGCTAATGGTCATGAATATTAGATCATAGATGGATGATATATATGCACCTCTTTATTGGCCCTATGGTCCCGGGGACGACTAATCTCCTCCTCCTCCTCCAATGCCGTCTTTGTTATAGTTTCATTATATTTGAACTTATAAATTTGTAATAAATATTTAGGTTTTATATTAAGATAATTGATTTCTACATGAATTTTATACAATTTTTTTTTATTTTCTATTTCTATTCAATAGATTTTTAAATATAAAATATTTTAAAATTATTATGGATAAGGTTAGGAACAGAATAATTCCATCGGTACATTCTAGAGAGTTCGAAAAAAATTATTACAATTGTCACTGCAACTGTTACATTACAGACGGAATAATTATGTCAGTATATTCCAGAGAATTGGAAAGAATTGTTACATATGCCACTTTGAATCATCAATGAAGTTTTTCTGTCAGTATATTCTAGCGGGTAATTTTTTCTTACGTGTATTGTCCATCTTTAAAACCATCGATAAGTTTTTTTTTATTAACGACAGATTTACCGACAACCCAGAAATTACTAACTAGGTTTTTTCTTACGGCTTGTATCTGTCCGTGAATTCATCGGTGAAATAATCACCAACAACATATTAGAGTAAACACCGATAGAATTTTCCGTCGAGAAAACTGTTAAATGTGGTATTGGAAAAAAAAACATGGACTAAATTGAAAGAAAATAGTTTGGGCTTAGGTAAAATGAAAATTGAGATTCAATTAAAAAGTTAGTATACATTCAGAGACTCAATTAAACATAGAGGGAAGATAATGGTCTTTTGTGTGCATTGCACGTACTAGACCATTCATCAAACCTAATCATAACATTCCAAGGCTTACATTGGCAAAGGGTGATCAAAGATGGTTACCTAAAACATAACAAACCTTGATGCATCTTAGGGATGATAGGACTTATACATATGTTGTCAGAAGACAAGATTGTGAGAAAACTATAGAGACATGAATTGTAGTGTATGCAACTAATGACGAAGATGTTGAATGATTACGAAGAAGCCTTGTGTGTGTTATCTCTTTTAATGTTGACTATGCTACCTTTAAGACAAAATTGGATTGGGTTTAGTTGGATTTTGTTAAGAGCCCAAGAATTCGTTAACACACATGATTTGAGTTTAGTTGGGGATTTTTTTGTTGAAATCGGGCCAAGGGGAAACAAGATTATTAGATATACATGGGTTAATGTTTTAGGGTTACCTTTGGCAGCATGAAATAAAAAGTATATTTTTAATGTCTTAACAACATAAGGAAAGGTTATTTTTTTGGTTTTAGGGGGGGGGGGGAAAATTACACCAGTGTCTTACTTTCTACATCATCTATATACTCCTTACATGACAAAGTTAATATGATTTTAGATGAGGGATAATTTCAAATAATAGTTGCAGAGATTACACCACCTTTCAGTCAACCTCATAACAACTCGGGTAAATTAGAAATTAAGGATGAAGATTATGTTATGTCACCTCATAACAACAAAAACGATAAGGTTGATAACGTTAAACCTTTAGTTAGAAGGAAATCATGATTGGATGATATGAGTATCATTTATCACCAATGTATTGCAATGCTAGCAATGAACAATGCTTTATCTCCAGATATTAACATAAATATATCTTTTTTATTTTTGAAAATAAAGGTTGATGATTCAACAACTTCATTAATTAGTTTAGATAGATAGTAGATACATGTTAGCCATGTGAAAAGCAATGAGGCAGTGAGACATGATAGATATAACTAACCACGTATTAGGAAGGGTATACTGAAGTCAAATTAGTAAAGAGGTGGAAGATGGTTTAATTGACAATATGTTATTTCCTAATATAATAGCCTAAAAATTAGATACTAGGAACTCACCTTCAAAGGATAATACTGCAAGCCCAGCTAGAGTATGCTTCAATGAATGTTATTTTGTAGAAGACAAGAATTATGAGCATCACAGTATCCCACCGAGATCTATTACACTGGGAAGTATGATAATGGAAAAAAAAACAACTAAAAGATTAAGCTTTTAACTTCCAATAATAGAGTCAAATAAACAATGAAGAAACAAGAGGAACACTCTTTAGGCTCATTGGAATCATGTATAATGTAAGGGAACAAATACTCCTTAAACATGAATCACCTTAGAAAACAAATATCTTGAATATATCCAAGGAAGTTCATAAGATGCTGCAAGATGGAGAGAAACTAGGGTTTACTGTTTCTCAATCATTAGAGGTAATGTGATGGAATGTGTTTTTTTATAGAGGCAATGTGTGTATTCTATGAATCTTTAGTATGTCTCTAGGGACCTATTTTTCTTTTTTTTATTTTTTTTTCTCTCTCCTTCCTTGATTCTTGTGCCTATCTCCTCTTTGTTACAGAAAAGGATTTTCTTTTTAACCCAAGCTCAATCTTAGTTCCTTTATTTCCAATTATTTACTAAACAAAAAATTCAAAATAATTTTTGCAAATCGAGCGTGAACTCAACATCAGGATATTTGTCTGACATTGAGAGAGTCACTACTAAGCTAATTTAATCAAACTATAAAATCAATTCTGAATCAAGAGATCTATGAATGGTCTGAACCGGAAAACAAAAACTATAGTCATGCAAATAAAAAGATGAAAAACAAAAACCAAGCAGTAAGTTAATTGAGAGTAAAATTAATACCTAAACCAGTTAGTTTTATTCTTGCAATGCACAATAATTTCATTTCAATTAAAGCTGTTGAACACCAAGAGGGCACCAAATCGATCTGACTGTATTTTAGATAGAAACCTGTGTTAGTCCAACGCTTTCTTCTTCAATAGATTATAATCTTTTCAATGAGAAAAATGGGGCCATTTTCCCGTTCAGCAAGGAGCAAAACTAGGATCAGATTAAGATTTGCTTAAGAAATAAGATTGTTGGGACCATTATACAAGAATGAAAACATCATATTCTTTTTTTAAAACATAATGTTTTTATAATTATTCCAGCCTAATTAATATGTAATGTCCTTTAATTTTGATATAAATTGGATTGCGTTGCTTTAAAAGAAACCAAAGGTAATTATCAAGCAAATTGTAGAATGGTGATTATAATAACTATAGTTTATTCATATTTATCATATGTAATGAATAATCAACTTAGCTAATTAATTTTTATGTATAAAAAAGAATATTAAACTCAGCTTATCAATTATGACTATATAAACAAATAATTAGGTGGAAAAATTCGGAACCTCATCATATTCATGAGATCTTAGATTCAATATACCTTCTTGTAAATAAAATAAAAAACATACTTTTCAATCTGATGTTTAGAGCATAGAATGCATTACAAATATTTGGGTTTAGAGTATGTTAATTAAAGATATTTCAGGTACAAACTGTCTATTCAATTATAAGAAAATAATAAAAAAATTATTTGACATAGATTAGGCAGGTGATAGTGTTAAGAAATACCTATTGGCAAAAGAAAAAAGCATTTGAAAAAAAAAAAAAGGAAGAAGATTAAAAGCTACAAAAGAAGCTTTTACAAAAATATCAAACTTAACATACCCAATCAAATAAAAAATATTAACATGTGATGAATTAATGTGGTTATTTTAAACAAAATTATTAATTTTGGTTTGGTCTAACATCTATATCACACGAATTAAGTATATTAATCTAAGTTAATTCAAAATAAAATTGTTTCAAGATAAAAAAGTTAAAATAACACTGTTTTATAAAAAAAATTTAAAATTCAAACTAATTTTTTATTCAGTCATAAGTTGATTATATTAATTTTCATATAATTTAATTTAAAATCTAATTTGAGCTGTTTTTCCTAACATGCTGTAGGGATTACTGTTTGTTGATTTTTCTCACTATTTACTTTTTGGCATGGAGGTGTAAGAGTGGGATGGAGAAGCAAGTTTTTCTCCTGCTAACGCTTCAAACTCAAGTAAAGAAAGGTTTGATGAGGCAGAGCTTTCTGACTAAGACAATCGCACGTGTCGTACGTGCTGTCTTGAACATTACCTCGAGTACACTATCCTACCCACAGAAAAAAAAAATGTAGCGCAACATTAATGAAATGAAATTAAAAAAAAAAACCCTCTAAAGTCAAAATAAAATAAAATAATCCATGTAGCCAAAGTCCATCTGGGGTAGGGGAGGTTGAGTTCTATATAAATAAGTAGGTAGTGTCCATGATAGTTTAGCCTTGCAATTTGCTTGTCTTTCAAAGAGGAAGAAGAGTCTCTCATTATCAGCTTTTCTTTCTGTCTTTGAGATCTTAAATTAGTTTTCTACATTTTGGTGTTTGTGATCTTGTGAAAGATGGGAAGGCAACCGTGCTGTGACAAAGTTGGATTGAAGAAAGGCCCTTGGACCTCTGATGAGGATAAGAAACTCATTAACTTCATCCTCGCTAACGGCCAATGTTGCTGGAGAGCTGTTCCTAAGCTTGCAGGTCTCTCCCCATCATTCCTATACTTGAATATCTTTAGTTCTTGCTTCTCTCTCTTCTTTTCTCTTTGTAGAGGAAGGGAGAGTGGCTGCCGTGGTTTCTTGAGTTTTGAAAGACTTGTATCTTGATGGCTTTTTATCCTTAATGAAAGGAAAATGAATGGTTAAAAAGATTTTTCGTTAACTTACCATCGCTATATGGTTGTTGTCATTGCAGGATTGTTAAGGTGTGGGAAGAGTTGCAGGCTGAGATGGACAAACTATCTCAGGCCAGATTTGAAGAGAGGTCTTTTATCAGAATATGAAGAGAAAATGGTCATCGATCTTCATGCTCAACTTGGCAACAGGTTGTCTATCACTCTATCTCTTTCAGTCTTCAGCAACTCTTCAGTTACAATCCCTCTTTCCCTCAGCATGATCTGATCTCCTGCTCAAGCTAAATTTGATCATTCTTCAGCACTAGGCTTTTTTAATTACTTTTTTCTGGTAAAGTTTTGTCTAATAACAATACTTTCCATGAAAGCTTTGGACCAACTCCAAGCTAAGAAGATTTTCCCATTATTTACTTCAAATAATAATATTCCCATAAGCCAGGATTAATATTCAACTTGCAGTGATCTTCTTGGACTGCAAAACTGTCAAGATTTTGGACTCTGTTCCATTTCATTATTTAGTGCAGTACTTGCATCCATGGAATTGTCAGACTATATATGCAGGCTGTTAATGGGGATTTTGTCAGCCACGAGTACTATTCACTTCACTACTTTTTATAAAAATTGGTCTAAATTTCAAGAAGCATGATGTTCTTATGTAATTATTACTCAAGCTACGCGCTTACTTCTTTGAAATGGACCATTAACAGTTGGTGTTTGGTGGCCATAAGAAATCACTATGCTTTGAAGTGGTCCCTAATCATCATCATAGAGCTTACTACTACTATTTTTCCACACTTTACCTTTTCTGAACCTTTTGTTCTTAATTGTGTAGATCTAACTTCAATTAATCGTTTTGATCAAGTCTAATACTTGTTTTTTTGCTGCTTAACAGATGGTCTAAGATTGCATCACATCTACCAGGAAGAACTGATAATGAAATCAAGAACCATTGGAATACTCATATCAAGAAGAAGCTAAGGAAAATGGGAATTGATCCTCTCACTCACAAGCCACTCTCTACTATTGAAACACCTCCTCCACCACCACCACCACAGCAAGAAGTTCAAATGCAGAATAGTATACAAGAACTAGAGCAGCAAGCTGGACGACAGTCTTGCTCTACCAATGACATATCTGAACTGGGCCAAAATAATGAACCTGAGACATCATTACAATCAGCTAGAACTCAAGATGAAGAGAATAACATTGGTAGCACATATGACACAATGGAGCGAATGAATGGTTTTTGCATAGATGAAGTTCCACTAATTGAACCACATGAAATGTTAGTCCCTGGTGGACCTTCTCCTTCATCGACCTCAACCTCTTCATCAACATCAGCATCATCATCATCATCATCTTCTTCGTATGGTTCAAACAATATCCTTGACGAGTTGCTATTGCCAGATTTTGAGTGGCCTATCAACAATGTCGACATTGGCTTGTGGGATGATGACTTGAGTAGTTGGGATTTGCTAATCAGTGATGTGGACAGTGGCAGGAAGCAAGCAACCATGTTTGATCCTTTTCTCAATCAGTGCCCAAGAACGGTTTTGGATCAAGATTATTGGACATATGGGCTCATGTGATCATTTAGAAAAAGAAAAAGAAAAAGAAAAATCATGTGGGGCTTGTTTGCAATTTGGTCATTAGTTGTGACAGAAAATAAATAATTCAAGAAACCGGCAAAACCCCATCTTTGAGTTAGGTTTATTTTTTTTTATTTTTAAATATTTTAGTAAAAATAATAATAATCATTATTGAACTTTTATTTATGAAAGAAATATATTGGGTTGTCATTCTTTTTCCCACTTGTGTACTTGGGATTGTCATCCTTTTTCGTCTTGTATACTGTGGTCCTTGGGGCTTCATTTTGCCTTTATTTATATGAAAGAATTTTACAAAACAAAATAAAAAATCCTTTGTTTATATTTTAGTTAATTTGCTTGTCCTATCCTCTTTGCTATAATCGTTTTTTAGTGTATTTAGTAATATGGTATATATTGTTTTTTTTTTTAAAAAAAATTGAATTGAAATATATTAAAATATATTTTTTATATTTTTGACATTAAAAGTACCTTAAAAAATTAATTTAATATTTCTTAAAATGAAAAATATTTAATAAACAAAGTAAAAGCTAATTGCTCTAGACACTTAGAGAGTGTTTGGCTATGCATTATTTTTTGTGTTTTTTGTTAAACTCAATAACATAATGTTTGGTTATTTTCAGCAGCTGTGTTTTGACCATGAAACTCATGCAAATTTGATGTTTCACCTGCGGTTTTGCGCAAGCAATATTTTCATGCTTCTTGCTGCATTTTTTTAAAGTGAAGAGTTGCATTGTTCACTGTTCACTTATGTGAACAGTGGAGTGTTTCCGGTCAGACCGGGTCCGGTCCAAAGCAATGCATTGAACTGGATTCGACCCAGTAAAAAAATATTTTTTAAAATTGTGTTTTATTTGAAAAATTAGAAGGAGATCGCTTGATATGTAGCATTTACAGAATTTGATTGCAATTCCAATTTTGTTCTTGCCGGGTCCGATCCAGTTAAAAAAATTCAATTTTTATTTTTATTTTTAATTGTATTTTATTCAAAAAATTAGAAGAAGATCGTTTGATAATGTAGCATATACAGAATTTGATCGCAATCTCAATTTTATTCTTGATGATATTTTACCTAATGTTGTTGCGCGTTTAAGAAACTATGGAAAATATTTCAACTACTTTTTGTTTAACCTCAATTTCAACCACTGTTTTAATCAAACATATATTTTTTCAAACCAACCTGAACTAAAAGTACTTTTTATAAAACAACTTTTTTCAAATCACAACAGCTACCGCAATACCAAACACACTCTTAGTGTATTTTTGTTTACGCTGTCATGTCGTGTTTTTTTTAATAATTTTTGTATAAATTAATTTTTTTATATTATTTTGAAATGTTGGTGTGAAAAATAAATTTTAAAAATAAAAAAATATTACTTTAATATATTTCATATAAAATAATATTTTTAATAACAATGACTATAACAACTTCAAACATTACCCTGGTACGGACATGCAGCTATGATATTAATTTATACAATAATAGTGAAACAATTATACTCAGAAGTGATGTTTCCTACGGTTAACACGTTACGTTGATGATACTTTTTTTTTTTTCATGTTATACACACCTGGCATATATTATGTTGACATGCAATTTTTTTAAAAAATTGTTGTAAAATCTATGAAATATATTTTTTAAAAACATTTCAAAGTATTTTAGATTGTTTTTTTTTAATGCTTAAATAATTTTAGGATTTTTAACCATACACAATAAAAAAAATATTTATTTATTTAGACTTTATTTGGTAAAAACTCATTTTTCTGTATAATAAAACTATAAAAAATAGACCTAAGAACCATCTCAAAAATTATGGTGATATATAAGTTCAATTACTATTAATACTCATATAACAATTACTAGCTATTATATGATCGTTATTGTCAAAGAACCATCTCAATATAAAAGTTTAAGCTATTAGGTGAGGTCTCAAGATATATTTTATATTATTCTCTAACACCCGCTTCAAGTAAAAGCTTTTTAGGCTTGAAACTTGCACAAACCCACATTACCTTGTGCTTGATTTTTATCAAAATAAATGGAAGCGGTGAGATTTGAACTGATGACCAGTTGGCCATCAATACTTTGATACCATGTCAAAAAACTATCTCAACCTAAAAACTTAAGTTATTAGATGAAGTCCCAATGTATGATTTATATTATTCTCTAACAGATATTAATCCTTTTGAGTTTATTAAAATAGAAGTAGTGAGATGTGATTTCTCTCACACTTAACTAGTGTCATGTTGTTTGGGATTTTGCTTATTAGGATTATTTATTTCTTCCATGTTAGATATTGTGATGATTATCTTTTAATATTCTATTTGTTTATTAAATGGAAGAACAATTATATTAATAGTAATACAATTAGTTATTGTGATATTAAATAAATTTTCACTATTATTTATACTTACTAAAATCATTACCAGCCATTGCATAGTTGTTACTAACTCTTATAAGTTTCTTTAAAAAATTAATTATAGTTCAATAATTAATTTATTATTTATTGTCATTTTATATAAGCATAAACAATATTCTTGAACATTTACATGAGAGAAGATATATAATAAAAATATTTTCCCTTAAAAACTTAGTGTTTTGTTCTTAAAAGATTTCAAATACAATTCACATTCAAGAGTATTCACATATATTTATGCATTGCGAGTACATATTTGCATATAGTCGGTTAAAGCATCAAGAAATACTTTTAGAAGAAATACATCTATACATGATCTATTTTTCTATTGATATAATTTTATTTATCCTACTTTATTATATTTTTCTATTAATAGCTTCTAATTAATTTTTCCAACAATGAGCTCATATTCCTTTAAAATGTCATGTTATGTATATATCACAAAAAAATAAATTATCGTATTTGGAAGATTTAAATACTAATTTTTTAGAATTAAAGTTAGTATATTACAGTATCGAAATTTATCAAGCTTCCATGAAGGTTACTTGAATTAAAATATTTCTCAGTGAACAAATTATTTAACTAATTAAATTATACTTTGTCACAATATTTGACTTTGACTAAAAAAAATGCATTATTGAATACTTGGTAATGCAATCACTATCAACTATACAAATTGACCCCGCAATTTGGTTAACAAAGAACGCGCAAATCACACGAGGTGGAGGGATTAGCTTTAATTTGTTAATCGAAAGACATTTAATAGATTCGTTTGGTATTCAATTATTTTTTAAATTGTATTTTATACTTGCAATAATTTTTATATATTTTTTAAAATTTATTTTTAATATCAAAATATTAATACACTTTCCAAGTACTACAAATACGAATAAGTCTAAACCACTCCGTTATATTAAAATTTCTTAGTCATTTACTCGATTATAATATTGTTAAAAATTTATTTTTAACACCAGTATATTAATTTTTATAATAATTTGCTCCATGCATCTTCCTTCTCAGCATCCTTTATTTAAACAATATAAAATAAGTTTCGCCATTTTTTCTTGGTTGAATGAATATGTTTTTCCAAAGTTTATGCAAATGTGTAACCATACGACCCTCCCAAATGGTGTGAGACTAGGTTTTGTTTTACTATTTCCTTTTTGCGGGGCGCCATGGTGCACGCCAAGTCGAGACTAAGCAAGCTTGCATGGGGAAGATGGACGTTTTGCTATCATATATAGGATCATGTGGACTTTGTCAAGGAATTAAGCAGGAAGAGTTGGCAACACTTCATTAATCTCACAACCGTTTTATTGAACAATTAAACTCTAAGAAAATAATTACGACTGGGTGTTTTTTTAATGTAATTATGTCATGTACGTGCTAAAAGAAGAACTCACGTATCACTTTCCTTCAAATTTTTAAAATCAACTAACCTCTAGAACATGAATCTATCAACCTACATGTTAATAACCAATCGAGAAAGATTCCATGAAAATTGAAGAGGAAAAAAAAAGAGAAGCTTGCTTGATCAATTCTATGGATTTTAATGCACGTCACCTCTTACACTACTTCCGAGGAAAGCTTCGTGTATACTAGGACAAACCATTGGCAGTTTGAACTGTAATTTAAGTGTCTTAATTAATGCTTATGTTCCTCTCAAAATCACTTGCCTCTAGAGATTGCTTTGTCGTGCAAGTTAAAACCGTATACTACTAGTAACAATGACTAGGGTCCAACCGTGCGTAATTTGAAAAAATAATTGGATTCCTAGATAAGCACAAGGCCGTATGAATTATAAAAACAATATATAGTAGCAATGGACGTTCATGTGATAATTGATCTTTTTTGCATAGAAAAGAAGAAAAGATCATGGGACTTATTCTTATTGCTTGATGCCTTAAACGTTTATTATACATATCAATCAAATAATATGCACATCTGTTCGAAGTTCCATGAAATATAGAGTAAGAAAAATATACGCAACTCAATTTGTTTTCACATTTATGCACAATCATAAGATTGTGTTTTTTTTTGTCTTAATCTAATTTTGGGACCTTGGAATTTCCCTAATTTTCAAAAAAAATTTCCTTCTAAGAAAATCCAAAAACAATTCATTTAAAAAATTTAAGATTCTTTTCGGTCCACAAACATGCAATTTAGGGGTATTATTGAAGAAAATAAAACAAAGTTGAAATCAGTTATAATTGCATAAATTGAAAGATCAAAGGTCAAAATAGAAAAGATATAAGAGTTCAGAAGCCCGATTAAATCAATTGAGGGTTTAATTGAGGAGAAAAACTGAAATTAAAGGCAATATTGGCTAATTTTACAAGCCAATGACCAAAATAAAAGAAATATAAAAGTTTGTGATTTCAGTTAATTCAATTAGAGACTTAATTGAAGAGAAATTTGATTTTTAAGGTTGATTTGATCGAAATTGCATAAATTGAAGAGCCAATGATGAAAGTGTAAAAGACGCTAACATTAAGGAACTTATTTGAGTTCAATCAGGGTCTTGATTGTAGATAAAAATTTATTTTTAAGGTCAATTTGATCAAAATTGCACAAATTGAATAGACAATGATCGATGAACGTGTAAAAGAAATCAATATTGAGGGATTAATTTGAGTTCAATCAGGTACTTAATTGAAGAGAATTTATTTTTAAGATCATTTTGACTAAAATTGCACAAATTAGAGAGCCAAGTCCGGATGTGTAAAAGGCACCAATATTAAGGGACCGATTTGAGTTCAATCAGGACTTAATTATAGATAATTTATTTTTAAGGTCAGTTTGACCAAAATTGCACAAATTGAAGAGACAAGGATGAAAGTGTAAAATGCACTAATATTGAAAGATTGATTTGAGTTCAATCAGGTACTTAATTAAAGATGGTTTATTTTTAAGATCAATTTGACTGAAATTGCACAAATTAGAGAGCCAATGATGAATGTATAGAAGGCGTCAATATTGAGGAACTGATTTGAGTTCAATCAGGGACTTAATTAAAGAAAAAAAATATTTTTAAGGTCAATTTGACCAAAATTTTTTAAATTGAAGAGATAAAGATAAAAGTGTAAAAGGCATCAATATTAAGGGATTGATTTGAGTTCAATCAAATGCTTAATTGGAATAACTATTGATTTTGAAGGTCAATTTAGCCAAAATTGCATAAATTGAAAAGCCAAAGACTAAAGTGTAAAAGACACTAATATACAAGAACAACTTTGAGTTCAATTAGGAATGGAATTGAAAGAAAAATCATTATTGAGGGTGAATTTGACAAAAATTAGAACAATTACAAGTACAAGGACCAAATTAAAAATAAAAAAGGATTAAATGAAAAGACGTGTTTTGGCTAAAATGATGTGATGCAACCATATTATTCGATAGTTTCACCCATATTTAACTAGTGTTTTGCCTATGTTATATATATAAAATGCCTTGTGTTCTTTATTTTATGTTTTCAAGGCACTTTTGGATGAAAGATGCAAAAAGGAGTAAATTGGAGATAATTGACAGATTTGACCTTCAGTTGATGTTTTGTGCAGAGCGTCAGCTCTAGAGGTTGAAATAGTGATTCCAATGGCATTAAAAAGCTAACATCCATACCTTTCTGGGCATCTAAGGCAAGAAAATAAAATAAGAAAGAGCATGGAAATCGCAGCCTTTAAAGTCAAATCTCGCAATCTGCCAGTGTTGACCTTCAGCCATTCAAACTTGAATATCTGGAGCTACAGAAGTCCAATTGATGCAAACTCAATTTGTTTGGATTCATGACTCAAATTTCTATAAACTCTCCAAATTTAAGCCAAAAAAAATATCATGTGAGGGAGATATGATTTTTCAAAGATGACATTTGAATTCTGCCAGCAAATAGGTTTCGTGAAGAAACGAGTCCAAATTACGTTCTGAAGCATCTAAACTGATATCCAAGTTTTTATTTCAGCAATTTAGCTCCTCTAAGTCAAAGCTTGAAGATTTCATGCAAGGTTATTTCTTCTTTTTTAGGAAAATAGTTATTGAAGTACTTAAATGTAAACAGTCTACTTAATGAAGGACCATTTTGTAAAATAGAGACCTAGGGTTTCCTAGAATATAAAAAGAATGAGAGAAGAGAAGGGGCGCAGCCAGCCAAGAAGAGAAAAACACCCTCTTCCTCTAAGAAACCTTAAATTATGCATTCTTCCTTCTTTTTGATTAGTTGTTCAACAAATATGTAAGGGCAAACACTTTTTCTTGGTTGCAAGGACACGGAAACTTTCGGATTTCAAGAACTGTGAGATTTTTTTTACCTTTTCTTTTCAGTTTATAAGATGAATATGTTTGTTCTTCTATGCTTCTTTTTCTATGATTGTTTATTTTAATTGCTAGAGCAGACTCTAAATTATTATTGTAGACAATCTATTGCTAAGTTTGATATCAAAACCGGAGTTGTGGTATATGAACTTGTGAAGCAACTGAGTTTAATAATTGTGGCAGATCTACGTTATTAATCTTAGGGAGAACATTTAATCAAATCAAATATAGACCGTGGACAGTTATGTTTTCTTGATTAATCAACTTATCTAGTTCTTAAAGCTGCCATTGAATTAAATTACTAGTGCGGACACTGTGATTGTTTAATGGTTAGAGCTAGTTATACGGCGGATCCGTTAACTAACTAATGTTAAGAAGAGATAAATATTCAGAATATAAATTGATGTTTCGTTTCCATGATCAGTTCTGATTTCTGTAGGTGGATGTGTGCTTGTGACCAAGGTTTGCTCTCTTGATAATTTTCTGATTTTATTAAATTTCGTTTGATAGTTTTTTGTTTTCTTGTGCTTTAGCTTAGATAACATCCAAACCCCCCCCAAATTGTATATCATCTAGCATAAAAATCTGACTTGAACTTCATCGTGGGATCGACCCTTACTTGCTCTATACTATCTTGTTTGTTGTGTTTGAAGCTAGGGTAATTAATTTGTGCGACCGCGACATCGCAACATGATGCTATTTCACATAACAAAACAATAAAAAGAAATAAAGATATGCTAAAATGATGTCATTTTGGCTTGCCTACGGGTCTTCTTCCCCCTAGCATGCATGGCATTAAATGCCCCTTTTTTCATGCTTTTTTGCCTGACTTTCAGTCCTTTATTATCTCTCTCGTATAAATATTAATAGGAAAGAGTCATGCCATACTCTTCCTCCAAATGTGCACTACATGTTCATCCTAAAACTATTGTCCTCATGTGTCGACAAAAAACGAGTGCTAAAAAGGTTAACTTGAGCATGATTGAACAAAGTGTTTAATAATGGTAGATGACCAATATTGACCCAAGAGGTTTAATGAATGAATTTGCTCCACCTAGCAAGGTTCTAAGACCTTTTATGCTGCCTTTAAATAGAGGTGCACGATAAAAGGGGGGGAAAGATCTAGAGAGAGACTTTGAATTTGAGAGAGAGATAAAGGTTAAGAGAGATCGAGCTTTAACAACTCGTCCAGAAGGCAATGATAAGAGAAGGAAAAGAAAGATAAATAAAAAAAATAAACAGGGGAGAAACCAACCCAGAACACAAAAAATCTAAACTTGAGGGAGAGAAAATCAGGTTTTCATGTCACCAAACTAGGTTGGTTCGAACTAGTGAGCTTTAGAGGTAATAAAGGGTTGAGAGGGGAAGAAAATGAAGGAAGAATCATTAAAAAAGAAGAAGAAGTCTCAAACCAAAAATAAAAATCAAATCGTAATCTAAAGATAGAAAATGACCAAAACGACTCCTCATCATCGGCCAGCCATCACGAACCACCACAATATCTCTTCACTCAACTAGGGCCACCTTAAAGGTACTTCATAACCCCTCTTCCCTCTTTTTTTTAGTAATTTTTTTGTGGCAAAAAATGTTTGTAAAAAAACCCTTTTGACTATAAATGCATTAAAAAAATGATGTTGTTAGCCTTAGTTTATTTTTAATTAGACATTATGTTGTTTTAATCATATAAAATAATAAAAAGTGCTTATATATGTGTTTGGTTTCCTTTAAAAAATGCATGAAGGAAAATTCAAATTTTAGATTTTTAGGGTTTTATTTTCCTTTTCATCTTAAGAACATAAAAAATCTTAAAATAAAAAAAAATCATAATAAATTTCATGAATTTATGCATAAAAGAAAACAAAAACTTGTTTTTTAGTTAACTTGTAACCTTGACTTGGAAAGATAAAATTTAAATTTTTGAGATGAGATTTGTTTTTTATTTGGCATGCCTTCTTAATTATGTGTAAGAAAGTCATTATGTGTGTATTTTATTGTTTGTTTGGATGATGCATGAATAAACAATATATGACATGAGATTTATTATTTCTTAGGATTAAATTGTTATCTTAGTTTTTATTCTTGTTGTAGTTATCTTTGTTTACATGATCATATGTTTCAAATTTCATGCATCGTGACAAAATCCTATAAAAAAAGTATTTTGCATTCATGTGGGTTTTGATCTTTATTTGTTTTTTAGCATTTTATTCCAAAAAAAGAAAAAAAAAACTCTTGCATATTTTAACATTTTATACATGAAGTTTTTTGCATATTCACAAAAACAATATATAGATAACAAGTTTATAAGCTCATTAGAACTTGGCCTAAATGAAAATGTCTATTTGATCGATATAACCAAATTTTCAAGAAATCCAACCTTTTTTTCTAAATAAATAAATAAATAATTGCTTTTCATTTTTAACTTTTGAAGTAAATGGAGTCATAACGAGTCATTAGTTCTGATATTAAAAGGAGGAGCACATTCTTAAATTTTCAACAAATAAAATTTTTCAAAATTTAAAATATTCATTGATGACAGAATTAGAGATATTATTTTTATTATCTATTTATGCTAGAGTTAGAAATATTAAATCTTTGTTATGTAATATTCACTAATACTAGAATTAAAAATATTATTTTTAGTCCAATATTCATTGACGTTAGAGTCATGAATATTAATATTTTCTGTGTAATACTCACTAATACTAGAATTGATAGTATTGTTTTTAGCTTATTATGCAATGATGCCAAAGTCAGGAATATTAGATCTTTTTCGTACAATACTTATCAATGTCAGATTTTGAAGTATTATCCTCGGTCCAATATTCTCTGATACTAGAGTCAGGAATATTTTATAAATAGACCATCGGTAGTAACACAATAGACCATTAACAATTTAAGACAAGACCAGCAATGTAGCTTACCTTATGTAGGATGCTTTAGGGGTGATAACATCTGCTCTTTAGCATAACATGTTATTTACCATAAAATCTATGTTAAGTAGTTAGGTCATAATACTAAGTAACGATTTCTTTTCACAAGTTAAGACATTTCCCCTCTAAGAACAAAATACCGATTCCTTTTGTTTTAAGACCCTTTCCTCATATTTTTAGAAAAGAGGGTAGGTCGTTGTGATATCCGGGGCGACACTTTTGATTTACTACTTATATGCTATACAACTATTTTTTTTAAGTATAGGATTCAAGTAAATGATAAATGATTTATTATAAAGGTATTAAACTAGGTAAATAGTAAGAGTCACAAGCTCTAAAAGAAAAAAAAATCCTTATTTGTGTAAATTTAAACTAGACTTATAGCTTGTGCTCCCCCGCGAGCCGAGCAAAAAAATGTTCAATATAAAAAAAGAATGCTAAGGAAAACAAATCTGAGTCCAGAATCATTGGTTCAATTTGTAATTTAAACAATATGATTAAAACAATACAATGATAATAAATAAATAGACAAAGAAAATATTGACTTTGGTCATAAACCCGAGACTAATCCCGTATAAAGAAAAACAGAAAAATATAATAAAGCAAATATCTAAAAAAAGGTAAAAAAAAAAAAAACATTAGCTCCTACCCCAAAGAAAAAAAACCAAACCAACTCAGGTAAACCTCCTAAATCCGATTTAATCTCTAAAATTCACAACTCGTGAAATTCTTGAACCGAGTTCAATTAAGAAGCTAAATTCCCAACTAACTTGATTTTGAAGAACGAAGTTGTGAAAAAAATCAATTTAAAAAAATTGCTAAAGAAAAAAAAAGATAGCAATAAAAAAAATAAGGATCAAATTTGAAAGAAAAAACCCGTAGAGGATGAAATTGTAAAAAACAAAAACCTAAAAAAAAAGATCCCAAACAAAATAAATAGCAATCGAAAAAAGAAGAACCAAATTTAAAAGATAAAAAAATATGAAAGGGGGGTGAAATTGAAAAAAAATTGTAATTTTATAGCTTATTAAAAATAAAAAAATAAAGATCAAATCTAAAAGATTAAAAATTAAAGAGGATAAAATTAAAAAACATTTATAAATTCATGACTTATTCAAAATAAAAAGAATAGTAGTCAAAAAGCACAAAATCTTTGTATTCGGTAATAAGAAGATTGATTTCTCTTGGAAGAAATTAAGATAAATTTATTTGTTAGTCAAATAGGTACACATCAAAGTCACTTTATGACTGATTAGTCAAGACAGATACAAAAAACAAAAAGGAAACTTATTAATTTCCACATGAATGACAAGGAAAACGCGGTTAGACCAAAAGACAGCATCAAAATTAAAATCTTTGTTAGACCCACAATTGTCCTTCTGAATCTCTTCTCATTTCACATATAAAATCTCATAAAGATACACAATTCCTTTTTATTCGGTAATTAATAAGAACATTTTTACTCTAATTTGTACGTTAATCAAAATTAAAATCTTTCATGGACCACGATTGCCACTTCCCTTGTCAAATAATCATAGTTGTGATTATTTACCATGAGTTATAGAAGATGAAACCATTTTCATAGGATGACATTGTGAGCAAAATATTGTGCAATTTCGTAAAAACAAGATCTAAAAATATTAACATGGGAAAATATCCTCAATTTGGCGCTTCCGTTTGTAGTTCCAACACCATTATTGAATAGTTCAAAGGCAGAGTTCACATGTCCTCAATTTGATTATTACAAATTATTACATGATAAAGCAGAAAGGTTTGAAAAATTAAAGTATAAATTAGAAACCTTGTTATGTTTGTAGTCAAAATATTAATTTTGTGAAAAAGAAGAAGAACAAGGAAAAATCAAAAGCATTCTTGTCCACCCTCTTTACCACTTTTTTTGCAATATAAGCAATGTCCATTGAGTATGTCGTGCTCTCCTCGTAGTGCGAGACGCAATGATATTTTTTGGATGGTGTCATGAAATGATCCTTTCTTGGTTTAGAAGTCATCACCTAATATCATGATTACTAGAAATCCTAACTGGTCTTTTAGAGATTCTATGCAATGAACTGATTTGTAAAGAGAATATATTAGTACCCTAGTACACCCTACCTAAGGTACGCTGCATTGTTTTTTTCTCTTTATTTGTTATGGTTTGATGATGTTTCTATCTCTATCAATCTACGATGGTGGGTTTGCTACAATGAACAAACCCTGGTTTTCAAGATCAAGAACTTGGTCCAGAATAGCAAAATGTCCTCAATTATCGTTGAAGTTTCTTTTAGGGTAAAAATTGGTATTTTGGCTATAGCATAATCACAAATAATATTTCGGATAAAATTCCTTGTGATTTTTTTATCCTTATTTATAAATAAATGAGTTGTATTACTCACAATAATATTTTGGATATTAACATGATACAAATTTTTTTATCCTTGTATTAAAGGTGAGTAATGATGAATTATTATCCCTAATAATATTTTGGATATTAACCATTTTAATGTTTTTTTATCCTTATATTAAAATTGAATAATTGTTTTTTCAAAAATAAGTTTTTTTATATATTTTTGAAATATAGGCCAAAATCCTTTGAAATTTTACAAATTTGTTGTAAAATACATGCAATATTAAAAAAAAAACATACTAAAATATTTTAGATTTTAAAATAATGCTCAAATAATGTTAGGATTTTTGGTAATATGCAAGAAAGAAACCTTTTTATTATTATTATTATTTTAAATTTTTAAATTTTTTTATCTTTTATTTAGGCTTTTTTTATCCTTTGAATTCAACCATATTTTTATCTTTTTATTAAATAATGCCAAAATAGTTTTTTTATCATTTGGCAAAAACCTATTTTTCTTAAAACCAAAATTATTAAAATAGATCTAAAGGGGTGTTTGCCACACCCATCCTTAAATCGAAAAATCTTTAGGAAAAACATTGCAAACTAAATAAGGCCTTAATCATTTGACCTAAATGTGACTCGACTTTGACCTAACCAGGTTGATCCGAAAGTTTTGGTTCGACTATAAACCAAACCAAATACCACTAGTTTGACCCACAAACTAAACCAAAACTCTAAACGAATCAAACTTAAAAAAACAAAAAAAAACTCAAATTTTTTAATCCTAAAGCACATCAAACACAAAAAACAAAGAAGAACACATAAAACATTCTAACCTAAATTCCAATAACGTGAACATTAATCCAGACCAAATTTTATGAAATCAAAATCATAAAAAGGTTGGAAATAAATTACTGAACAATAATCAAGTATCAAACATCAACAATTATCAACCAATCATCATGATTTCATCAAAATAGGTTTCGATTCAAAACCAAAATTCTAAGATTAAAACCCTTCAAAAACATGTTATTGATGCAAACTAACCCTATATTATTAATTAATCAAGTCATACAAAGTGTTATGTGTAAAGAAATAGATCAAAACTAGTCCAAATCATAGAGTTTTTACCTTCCCCGTTAGATATATCTCTACATAATTATTAGGATTATTTGCGGCCATGTGTCTAATTCTTATTTGAAAGAGATAATCAAGTGACTTATCATTATTAAAATAAGGTGTTTTTTAGGAAACAAAACGACGACGTGCATTCAATGTAGCAATTGAATAGACTTGAGATCTGAGATGACATGAAAGGTCATTCATCTAACGATGAGGGTGAAAAGATATTTCCTTTATAACCCTATTTATTCTTGCTTTTATTTTTTCTTTAACTTTCTCTTTTTTAATTTCTAAAAAACTAGTTTGTACAAAAAAAACCCTGAACTAGTTTTGCTCTAATCTGAGAAAAAAACCCCTCATTCTAGGTACTTCCCACTAAAAGCTTTTTTTTCCTATTCAACTTTAAACAAAAAAATAGACCTAAAAGGATTAAGGTATATCTATAAAATAAAATAAAAAGGAATATTATTGCCTCTAATGAGGATTTCAAGTTTTAACTTGATACCAGGAGAAACAACAGGGGACAAGGCTTCATCATAGTGGAACCTAGAACTACAGGGGGTAAAACCCTAGTGTCCACCTTTGGCAGAGGGGTAGTTCTCCCTATAGGAGAAGTACTTCTCTCGCTATTGCTAGTGAACCTTGGGAGAGAGGAAGGTTGTCGCAGACCCATAAGGATGATGTACTTAACACTCTAAGTATAGAGGATATTGAGTTTGTTAATGTTCGGCAGGCAAGAAATGATATAGTTCAAATGCCTACCAAGGTTGAGTGTATCAACCAACTGGCCTTGGGCTTTACTTAGAGTCATTTTGAAATTATAGTCCTTTTCTGCATATATGTGTTGTGCTCTTCAAGGATTTGTGAAGGGAGTTTTTAGATATTATTGGTTAGGTCTAGGCTAGTTGCACCTCAGTTATCCTATCTTTAGAGAGTTTGTGCAGTCACATTAAGGAGACTGAATTGATCCATTCCAAGGTAAATTATTCAATCATACTATGAAGATTGACTCAATCTTATCCCTATAAGTTTGTGGGGTTATTGCTTTTAAGCATCATCTAGAGAAGATGAAAACATTGTTATTTTAAACAAGTTAATCTCTACACAAGATTTTTCTAGTAGATGCTTTTTAGGTAGGTGACTCATTTTTCCTTGGATAGTTTCCAAAGAGACTTTTTAGGGTTTGTTTTATTGGATAAGTCATCACTCCATATGCACTTGTGGAAAGGTTTTAAGCTTTCCAGTGTTCCAACGACAAACATAAAGTTGACAAACATGCAACCTGAATTTGCTTATCTCCCTGAATCCCTAAGTAAAATAAGAGATCATATTCTGACTTGAAGTAACAAAAATGTTATGTAGCTTTCTGATTTTTTTATAAACAGTGCATATCAAGTATTCACAATAAATTATGTTTCCTAAGGTTATTTAAAACATTATTGATCATTAAAGTAGTCTTTCTTGTTGAACTTTATTGGTACCATCAACGAGATCATAAGAATGATCATCCTATTGGTGGAGTAATGTTGTAGCTCCACGAAGCTTCTCTTAGCTAGTATATTGGTGCTAATAAGTAATGCAAGTTAACATAGAGGCCACTAAAAAACATGATAAAGACTGGTTCTCTATTACTGTATTGGGCTTATCGGGCTTGGCGATTCTTACATGATTAACACCAACTTAATGAGGAGTCGGACTTGGTTGAAAAGTTATTGATACTTTAGTAGAGTAGTTGTGCTAGTAGTCATAGGGAGGTCTGTGACACATCCCATTTCAAGTGTGTCTTGATCATCTACCATTAACAGCGATAAGAGATATAAAAAACTAGTTCAGGAAGCACAATTGATGGCGTTTTTATATATTTCCACGGATCATGCCAATTGATGATGTCTTAAAATTCAAGTAGCTTAAAAACAAGGCTTATGTGTCGAATAATTGGTTAATCTATTGATTCAAACTATATGTTCTTCTCTCCCTAGTTAAAGTGGCTAGTAGTCAATACCTGGTGAATGGTAGGCCAAAATGGTTGGTACTTGAAAAATGATCCTTTTGGTGGATTTAGGAATCTATGATGCTTAAATAAATATTTTTTTAGAGGGAGAAAGTATAATGGTATTCTTAAGAGAGATTCTTAAAATAAATATGAAATCCTGAATGGAAATTATAAACCTAAGCTCTTTAAAAGAATCATAGGGCCTTTTTAATCCTTGAACCTTGTCCTTTTTATGAAGAGAAAGGGTTGAAGTGTCATCTTACCCTAATAGCATTAAAGAGAGATAAATATCTCTTACACATAATTAATGAGAGATAAATATTCCTTACATATTATTAATGAGAGATAAGTAGTAGGTTCTTTTGAAGATTTTTATACACTTAGAGATATAGAGAGATAAGTATCTTTGACCTTAACTTTTTATGTTAAAGGTCATGACAAAAAAAACAAGCGGAGTCTTGTGACTTAATAGAGAGCCTAGAAAGATCATCAGTTTTACATCCATTTAGACTCGACAAAATATTGAGCCCAGACATGTTGGGTCTGACAAAATACCAAACCCATATGTTCTTGGGTTTAACGTGTAGTTGAGCATAGAATGTTGGGTCTGACAGCTTGTCAGAACCAGATGTACTTGAGCTCAACGAGTAGTTGAACCTAAGGATGTTGGGTCCAATGAGTGGGTCCTTATGAGAAGTCCTTTCTTCACCAACAATCAACATACGCATAGGAGGACACGGAGAGGATGATTGGAATGTTATGTAGCGTATAAAATCTATTTTAGTAAGCTAACGGAGTCCACATATCCACTATCATTATCAATCTCAGTCCTTTAAAGTAAAACAACTTGTGATTTACTGCAAATTATCATAGAAAGTGAATTTTTTTTTCTATCCTCGGCTTGTCACCATCACAAAATTCCTATCCTTAAAATCTTTGGAATATACACCACAAGCTACATTATTATATGCATGCAAGATCGATTCTGAGCAAGCTTTTATATATTATTATTAAACTTGTTGTTTTACCCAAATAAAAATAGATAGATTCACATCAGAATTAAAAAAAAAATTAACAATTTTATTCTTTATAACTTAGTTTGAAATTTGAATCAAAATATCAGAAGAAAAACATAACTTCTTAACTATAAGAACAATTATCCTTAAGTTTACATGTTGAATGTTTCATATGTGTAGTGCATTAATTGAAATTGATATTAATGGTCATTTTGTTCTTTCAAAGAAGAAAATATGACTAGGTTTTTGGTAATGTGATTTGAACTGTTCTGAAAATTTAAGTTTTCAAGTAAATATCTAAATCAAGTTTAGTTACTTGCTTAAATTACTTTGAATCCAAGTATAAACATCTGCTTAAAGTATATTAAAAACTTGTGATTTACTATATAAGGTCGTAGGAATTGATTTTTAACTCTCCCTAGCTTCTTTACTCAAATTAAAAAAAAAGATTGATTCACGTCGGGATTAGTGTTTTTTAACAATTCTTTTTTATAACTTGGTTTGAAACTTAGATTAATTAGATTTCACCAAGCTTAGATTAAAAAAAATAAAAGATGCTGACATAATGTCTAGTGTGGATGAAATCTATAGTTCTTAAGGCCAAATGTTACAATCATAAATGATGCAAAAATTAGTAGAGAAAAACTCTAATATATTTTGAAAACACTTTAATTTAATAATATGATTAAAAAAGTAACACATCAACTGTTTATATAGAGGTAAAAACTGACTTAACAAAAAAAATTCAAAGTTAAGTGGGAAAAATACGAAGATCCAAGATTAATTAGAAAAATAATTAAATCATAAAAAACACAACTTCAAGGTCTAATCTGAGAGCCTTTCCCTACCATGATCGATTATAGCTAGTCGGTCTTGTTAGAGAATAATATAAATCATATCTTAGGACCTCACCTAAAAACTTAAGCTTTTGAATTGAATTGGTTTTTTGACATGGTATTAGAGCCTTGATGACCAAGCGATCACGAGTTTGAATCTCAACATCCCCATTTATTTGATAAAAATTAAGCACAAGGTAATGTGAACCTATGTAAGTTTCAAGCCCAAAGAGCTTTCACTTAAGGGGATGTGTTAGAGAATAATATCAATAATATCCTCGGACCTCACCTAACAGCTTAAGCTATTGGGTTGAGATGGTTCTTTGACATGGTATGAGAGCCTTGGTGACCAAGCGGTCACGAGTTTGAATCTCACCATCCCTATTTATTTGATAAAAAAATTTAAGCATAAGGTAGTGTGGGTTTGTGCAAGTTTTAAGATCAAGAGGCTTTCATTTAAGAGGGTGTGTTAGAAAATAATATAAATCATATCTTGGGACCTTACCTAACAGCTTAAGCTATTGGGTTGATATGGTTCTTTGACATGGTATCAGAGCCTTGATAACCAAACGGTCACGAGTTCGAATCTCACCATCCTTATTTATTTGATTAAAAAAATCAAGCACAAGGTAATGTGGGTCTGTGCAAGTTTCAAGTACAAAGGGTTTTTACTTGAAAGGGTGTGTTAGAGAATAATATAAATCATATATTGAGACTGATAAGTTCAACAAATATTTAACAAGTATTTGCTGAGAACTGTTTGTTTCTCTTCGGGTGAGAAAGGACCACAATTATTTTAATATCAAATTTTTCTCCTCTTCATAATTCTTGGCTGCTTTAAATAAGTAAAGCCAGTATAGATAACTCTAAAATTAAGGAAAAGTTGGTAACTCACGATGTGAGTTTACCCATGTACAAACTGAAAGTAACATGTACTGAATATTAATTGCAACAACTATAACAAATTGAAATAAAAGCAACTGATAAATCGCAACTGTACAGGACCCAGTCTTGTATTGAAACCGCTCCTCCTCAACACACTCTTTATCTCTTTTGTATATCTGCATGTCAATGTTAACACTGTTCACGTTCAACTATTGCTGCATGGCACATTCAACTATTATTTCACTCTTGATATCTTCCCGCATGCCACATGCAATTACGTTCACTTCATCATACATACTTGGAATTTGGCATAATGGCTCTGGTTGATCTACATGGTTTATCAATACCTCCCCCATCACGTGCAACCTTGTCCCCAAGGTTGACATCTGGAAACAGTTCCAATAGCTGTTTGGTAGATACCCATGCGGCTTCCTCAACGGGTAAATATTTCCAGTGAACTAAAATTTCTT
Source organism: Populus deltoides (assembly GCA_015852605.2). Classification (NCBI taxonomy): domain Eukaryota; kingdom Viridiplantae; phylum Streptophyta; class Magnoliopsida; order Malpighiales; family Salicaceae; genus Populus; species Populus deltoides. The sequence goes on from CM027573.2 coordinate 16,153,930, forward strand.
CGACAATTTGGGCGCCTTGTTTTATCCAACGATGATCAATAACAGCTTGTGGTATTAGCAGAACTTCCCCATCATCATTGAAGGATGGTATCTCTGTGCTATGGTTGTTAACCTTTGAGTTGGTGTTGTACTGTTTAAGCAGAGAGACATGGAATATTGGATGAATGCGTGACTCTGCTGGTAAACGAAGTTTGTAAGCGACGGGTCCAATTTTCTCCAGAATTTCATAAGGTCCATAAAAGCGACTAGCAAGTTTCTGGTATTCTCGCTTAAAAACCGTATGCTGTCAATATGGATGCAGTTTGAGAATGACTAAATCACCAACATCAAATGAGACATCTCTTCTCTTTTTATCTGCGATTTGTTTCATCCTATTAATTGAGCATGTCAAGTTGATTTTGAGCTGCTGAACTAACTCATCTCGGTCTTGCAACTGCTGATCCAGTTCATGCACCGGCGATATACCTTCATTGTATGATGGAATAGTTAGTGGAAGCCGGCCATATAGTGCCTGAAAAGGAGTCATTCCGGTTGAGATGTGGTATGTTGTATTATACCAATATTCTGTCCATGGTAAGTAGAGGCTCCATTTTGTTGGCCATTGGTGAACAAAACATCGCAAATATTGTTCAACGCAGTGATTGACAACCTCAGTTTGGCCATTCGTTTGCGGGTGATACACGGAGTTGAGCTGCAATTTTGTACCTGACATCTTGAAGAACTCCTGCCAGAAATGGCTCACAAAAACTAGATCTCGATCGCTGACTATAGACCTTGGCATGCCAACACTTTTAGCTGTAAAAGGATGTTTTAAGGGCAGGAAATGAGCTGATTTGCTGAGCCTATCAACGACAACCATGATGGTATCTTAGCCCTGAGAAGCAGGTAAACGCTCGATGAAATCAAGTGTAATATCCTCCCACACCTGGCAAGGGATGGGCAATGGTTGGAGGAGACCTGCGGGTGCCAATGTATCTGATTTGGTTTTCTGGCATACCACACAATTCTTGATATATTCTTGGATTGATTTACGCATTCTTATCCAATAGAATTGCTGCCCCAATTTCTTGTATGTGCGCAGAACACCGAGTGGCCACCAACTTTGGTATCATGCATTTCGTGCAGCAGCTTTGCACGTAGAGTAGGGTCTGCAGGAATGATGACCCGTTCCTTGTAACGAAGCAAACCATTTCGCCACACAAAGTGGCTGTATAACTGATCCGCAGCTATCTGACTTATGGACTGTATATATAAATCTATCTTTGTCGCTTGTTTAATTTCTTCCCACAAAGTAACCTGAGAAACCAAAAGATGATGAAGAACAGGACTACCTTGTTTACGAGAGAGAGCATCGGCTGCAGCATTTTCGCGTCCAGGCCGGTATATGATCTCATAGTCATAGCCCAAGAGTTTGGCTACCCATTTTTGTTGTTCTAGTGTTGTGATACGTTGCTCTAGCAAAACTTTTAGACTACGGTGATCCATCTGAATATAGAACTTTCAGCCTAACCGATATGGACGCCACAATCGTATAGCCTCAAGAATGGCCAGCATCTCTTTAGCATAAGTAGACCAAGACTTCTTTTCTACTCCGAGTGCTTTACTCATAAATGCAATTGGTTTGCCTTGCTGGGTTAATATGGTGCCAATACCATCACCTGAGGCATCAGTTTCTACAGTGAAGACGTCCTTGAAATTGGGCATTGCTAACGTTGGTGTCGTTGTCATTGCCTGTTTAAGCGCGATGAAGACAGTTTTAGTGTCCTCATTCCACCCAAATTGGCTCTTTTTAAGCAGATTGTTGAGAGCCCGCACCACAATGCTATAATTTTTGACAAACTTCCTGTAATAACCTATCAACCTTAAAAACCCACGAAGCTCTGAAATATTATTAGGTCGTGGCCATGCCACCATTGCTGCAATTTTATTTTCATCTACCTTCACGCCATGATTGGTGATTATGTGCCCTAAGTACTCCAGCTCTTGTTGACCAAAAGCACACTTACTAGCCTTCACAAAGAATTGTTGTTGCTGTAATATTTCAAAAGTCTACTTTACATGCATCAGATGCATGTCCCACGTAGGACTATAGGCTAATATATCGTCGAAGAAAACCAATATAAATTTTCGAATATGAGGTTGAAATATTGAATTCATGATAGCTTGAAATGTTGAGGGTGCATTACACAACCCAAAGGGCATAACCAAATATTCATAGTGTCCGTTATGCTGCGGAAAGCAGTTTTTGGAATATCCACAGGATTAACCCGTACCTAATGATATCCGGCTCGAAGATCAAGCTTAGTGAAATATGAAGCACCATAGAGCTCGTCTAACATATCATCAACTGTAGGAATAGGGAAGCGGTCCTTCACGGTTGCAGCATTGAGGGCCCTGTAATCTGTGCAAAAATGCCATGTTCCATCTTTTTTCTTCACCAACAGTACAAGTGATGAAAAAGGGCTGGTACTTGGTTTAATAAGGCTGGAATTCAACATTTCATGAACTTGCTTCTCAATTTCTTCCTTTTGATAATATGCATAACGATAAGGCCGAACATTAATAGGTTCGGTGCTGTCTTTGAGAGAAATGCAGTGATCAACCCCTCTGGTAGGTGGTAGACCTGCTGGTTCCTTTAGAATATTTGAAAACTCATGCAAAATGGCCTTCATATCAGGATGAGTTGTCTGGATGTGTGGCTCTGCAGTACTGATCTATAGATATATTGTAAAAATGGCATGGTTCTAGTGAATTGCTTTGGTTAATTCAGTGATACACGCAATTTGTATGCCTTCATCGCCCATTCCACGTAACTGCCTGAGTTGGTTCTTCCGCTTGAAATTCCATAGTTAACTGTTTCCAGTTTCAAACCACAGAACCTAGCATTTCTAACCATTGGATGCCCAGCACTAGATCCAACCCTGTAAGTGGAAAAGAATAAAGAGTTAATGAAAGATGGGTGCCTTGCAGGTCCACTCCGACCTCTTCAAAACGTCCCTGGCATTTTAATTTTTTGCCATTTGCAACCCGTATTGTGAAGGATGCGGTAGGTACCACTAGTATTCGTAATGCATTGGCCAATCTTTCGCTAATAAAATTGTGAGTTGATCCACTGTCGATTAATGCGATGACATCGTTTGACCCTATCCTTGCAGTGATGTGCATGGTCTTGGGTGCAACCCATCCTGTCAACGCATGTAGTGTAATTTCTGGTTCGGTAATTGTCTCAACAATCTCTTGAAGTGGTTGGTCTTCACCTTCATTATCACATAACAGAGTGTTACTGCCATCGTACCCTTCCAACATTAAAATGCGAGGCTCGCGACATTTATGTCCTGTAGTAAATCGATCATTGTAATTAAAACATAAATTCTGAGCTCGTCTTCTCTGCATTTCCTCCCAAGTGAGGCGCCGAATAGGAGTGGTAGGAGCCATTGAGGTAGCTCGATTGAAACTGGAAGGGGAAATCATAGATCTTATTGGTGGTGATAGTGCTAGTCTGCTGAACCTCCTCTGTCTGCTAAGTTGATCATCCTTCATTCGGGCTAGACTGATGGCCTCCTTCAAAGTTTGTGGCTTAAATATGCGTATGCCATCTGAAATCTTAGTTTTTAAGCCACCCATAAATGTACCTACAAGAGCCCTTTGTGTCCATCCGTGTACTCGGTTGCCCAGGTGCTCAAATTCGCGTTGATAATCTCGCAGAGATCCTCCTTGCCTTATTCTTAAAAGGGCCTCATCAAAATCCTCACATTCTGAAGGACCAAAACGCGCCCAGAGTTCGTCTTCAAAGTTTGCCCATGATAAAACTCGTCGTTCTTCTTCATGCAACCGGTGAACCCATTGCCACCACTGGTTGGCTTCCCCTTCCAAGTGGTAAGAAGCCAAGGCGACCTTCTGAAGTTCTGGAGTATTTTGAAATGCAAAAAACCGATTCACACGATTAAATCACTCAATGGGATCATCTCCTGAAAATCAAGGAAACTCAAGTCGTGCTGTCTTGGATGAGACAATTAGTCGTCCCCTTTCTTGACCTTCACGTTGTTGGTTGCCCTGGTTTGGAGGCTCTTGATTTGCAAGCAATACATCAAAAAGTCAGTTAAGCATGTCCTCTAGATGTTGCAACCTATCAGCCATGCCCAGTTCCATTCGGTGCAGCCCTTCTTCTAATTGCTCAATACGTTCCTTATTAGTGCCCATAAGATCTTCTACAAGCTCTGATACCAATGATAAGTTCAATAAATATTTAACAAGTATATGCTGAGAACTGTTTGTTTCTCTTCGGGTGAGAAAGGACCACAATTATTTTAATATCAAATTTTTCTCCTCTTCATAATTCTTGGCTGCTTTAAATAAGCAAAGCCAGTATAGATAACTCTAAAATTAAGGAAAAGTTGGTAACTCACGATGTGAGTTTACCCACGTACAAACTGAAAGTAACACGTATTGAATATTAATTGCAACAACTATAACAAATTGAAATAAAAGCAACAGATAAATCACAACTGTACAAGAGCCAGTCTTGTATTGAAACCGCTCCTCCTCAACACACTCTTTATCTCTTCTGTATATCTACATGTCCATGTTAACACTGTTCACGTTCAACTATTGCTGCATGGCACATGCAACTATTATTTCACGTTTGATATCTTCCCGCATGCCACATGCAATTATGTTCACTTCATCATACATACTTGAAATTTGGCCTATGGTTGATCTGCGTGGCTTATCAAAGACTTCATCTAATAGCTTAACCTTTTAGGTTGAATTGGTTCTTTGACAGGTCTCATATGATAATGGGCTTGCAGAATCTCTTGACAAAGTTTGACAAAGTTTGAGCATGATATAACAATCAGATATAGAATTATTGTTGTTTTTGTCATATTATATGTTAGATGTGTTTAGACTATTCCATGGACTTTACTTTATTTATCTAGTTTATAAACGCATCACGTTTTATATCAAAAGCCTAGGACACAAAACTTTTTGATGTATTTATTCTTAATAAATATTGAAAAATGGTTGGATTAATATATAAAGATTTATTTAATTAACCTAAATACTCAATGATACTGTTCGTTAAAAAATATGAGGAGATTAAATTCTGATCCAAATCCTACATGCCCTTAATTCATTGCCTCAAGAAAAGGAAAAGAAAAACTAGATATAGCATGTCCTTGGCATATGATTACATATGACAATAAAAATATAAATGTACGCTTTACCCAAAGAGAGATTACTACAAAGCTCCGTCAAAAAGCATATATAAAGAGTACATAAACTATAAACCATATGATAAATACTGAAAAATACACATGTGAAAAGGGATGGACAATGGACCCTTAGCTATCATGGCGCCTCATATAGAATTCTTACATATGGGAGAGATTGAATAAGAAAAAGAAGAGTGGGAAAGTGGATCAGATTCGGAAACCCAAGCAAAATAGAAGATAAATCCAATTTTGGTTGGTATGATTGTTTGTCATAACTAGAGAAATTTTTGGTGGCAGCTAAAGGAGTTTTGAAATAAATTATGAATTAGGATAAGGTAAGGTATGCATGATTTGTCAGCCATATTTTGTTCTTCAAAAGATAGAGTAATGTGGCAATGAATAAGGACACCATGTCCCATAAAAGAAATGAAGCATGCTACAATATGGCAGGTGGCTTTCTTTGCACAGTGTGATAGTACTGGGGCGGTTGCCGAATCATATATAGGCCGGTGTCTCCCCCCGCTGGCCTCCTCTTTTGGGTCGTTTTAGTGGGACTATGGGACCCTCTATGAGTATGAGTATGTAGAGGTATATCTGGCAATGTTTTTGTTGTGTTTTTCATTATGAATCATATGAATCAATACTCCAATAATGAGTGCATATTCATTATTAGTTCAAACTTTGAAAGCTTTAATATTCATTATTATTACAATCGGGTTGAATATAACCTACAGTTTTTAGTAGTTGTAGCTCCTAATTATTTATAAAAATTACATGCGAAGGTTTCCAAAACTCTTAAACATGGTACCATACATGTAATTAAGATAGGATTAGGAAAAAAAATAATCTCAATTAACGTATAAACTAATATTTGTAAATACTACTTGCAACAAGCTCATATAAAAATTGAATCAATGGAGTGAATTTTACGTTCAAATTTGATTAGAGCAATGTACTCAAATAATTTTCGTAGTCTAAAACATATGATCAAGTTCATGACAATCACTACTCTTTTGTTTTAGTACATGGCATTACGACAAAATAAGTATGGGTTTATGTGAGAATAATGTTGTATAAACTAATTTCTTATAACATTATTATATTTCCTTAATAAAATGACATTAGCAACTCATCGAGATGACGCACAATTGTGTCTTGCTAGCACTTGCTCTTCTTTTCCAATATTCTTACTCTTTTTCAGAAGATTTGATGAGTAAGTTGCACTCAAGTTGTTTGCATCGTGTTGAAAAATAGAAGCTCAAATGATTAGCTTCTTTGCCTATTTTGGGATAAAGTGCTTTAAACTAGCTATTTATGCCCATCTCCAATTGTCTATACGCGCAAAGGCATACACGGCATCTTCTTAAGTGGAGCAAGGAGTCGTTAATGGGTTCAAAAGGAGTGATGACAACTGGAGTTCATTTGATTGGCCATGTTCTCTTCCAACTTCCAAGCTCTGCTTGCCACAATAGCAAATGAAAATGACAGGACGAGAATATTTTTTCAAATAAATAACCCCACAAAAACACCAAATTCAGTAGAAAATATACCATCTTTCATAATTTTACTTGCATCACTTTCTCTCATGATGATGAAAGGGTATCTCATGATAAATATTCAAAAAGGCTTCATATTTATATTTTTTCCTCATAGTAATGCCCTATCTGTCCATTTTTATATAGAAACCTTATCTTCCGCAACCACATAATGAATATGCATAGCTAGCTTCTACATTGTTCGTGCAGCGTGAGAAGGTAGCGTGTGCATTTCTAGGACCTGGGGGCCATGAAAGGGAGATTGATCATTCGTTCCATTTAACAAAATATATACTTCTTGGATGAGTAGCATGAAGACAAATAAGAGCTACAGCATTAGGTTTTTGATCCCCTTTTGGTCTTTTAAATGATCATTTAGATTTTCCGGCAGGTCTATCTGTACCAATCACCTAGTAACACATCAGATTATAAGGATTATTTCGAGTTGGTCAGCAGTGAAGCTCTTAGGTGTCTGCCACTCTCTTGCAAAAAATTTCAAATGTCAATAATTCCAAGATTAAAGATGGGCTCTTACACCACCATCCAGATTTTGAGGTTGATTTGCTTCCAAATCCTCAGCTCTATATTGGATGTGGTAGGAAATCTTTGTAGATTTTTTAATCACAGTGATGCAACCCTTCACACTGTGTATTAGTGTATTGTCCTAATTACAGGCATCTCTCGAAACAGAAAACACTAAATATATCATTTCTCACTTAATTCTTAAGTACAAATGAATGATCAAAACATTGTTAGGGAACAGAAGCTCAAGCTATATATGGCTATGAGAGTTAGAGTTGATGAGTAAGTTCAGATTATGGATTATTTCCAAAAAAAAAAAATAGAAAACAAAAGTCCTGTGTAAGTTTATTTAATTTCTTGTGTTTAGTCATGTAAATTCTCTTTCTACAAAAATTTTAAATCTAAAACTAATATAAATAGAGATATCTAACTTAATTATTTTTAATTAAAAGTTAATAAAAAAATAAATTTCTGAAAACATAGAGTTTTTTTTTTTTTTTTTGCCCGATAACCCTAATTTTTATTGATATTATATGCTATATCAGAATATCATGTATATGAAAATTAAGACCAAATAAAAATTTAATATTAAGATTAATTCAATAATATTTTTTTTACTGGGAAACCAAACCGCTGTTAAAAATATGACCTTTTAAAACATCGATGGGAGTCATATTTAGCTTAGTCGATGTCATGTATAACGTTATCAAGACATAATTATATGTCATTGGGATTTCAATCCTGCTGGGACCATGTTGTCTACAAAATTATTTAATTTCCATGTAACTTGGCATTGCTTTATTTGCACTATCGATAATGAGTGGTTTTGGTTATGAGTATGATTGGTTGTATGGTTTGATTTACTTTTGATTAAAATTTTAATTATTTTTATTTAAAATTATTTTTTATATATTTAGATTATTTTGATGTGTTGGTGTTAAAACTAATTTTTAAAAAATTAAAAATAAAAATTTACTTTAATATATTCCTAAACAAAAAAAAAAACTTTAAAAACAACTCATTACCGTAATTTTAAATATCTTCAATACATAAAAGAAAACATCCTCGTAGTTGTAGTGAATGAAACATCAGATTCGAGAAACATCGAGGTTCGAAGGTGGGGGGAACTGAACAGAAACAATTGGTGTCTGTAAACTATTGAAAGCTAATAACATGTAATGATTCCTTCTGATATAATTAAATAATGCAGAACCAATGAAAGATTAAAACATATGAAGCTATAAAAATATATCAATTTCTGATATAAATTCCACTTAATCATGTGAGTTGTTTTTTAAGTGCCCGATGCTTTCTAGTTAGAAAAATAAAATAAAATCCACAGAGAAGTTTATATATATATATATATATATATATATATATATATATATATATATAATTGTAATTGCACTGTAAAATGTGGCCCGAAACAAGAACAGGAGTTTGGGCTTGTAGCCGCCTGCCTTTATTGTTTTGGACTAAAAGCTCGTTTTCACACACGCCATTTAAACGCCACGAAGATGAATCTGTCTTGTCCCATGTTTCCAAACTGACATTTTTGGGCTATTGAAGTTATAGCCCAATTAGTTAAATCAGCACTGGTAACTCGAAAAATCTTATTTTTTGTATTGGATTTTTTTATTTATTTATTTTTTTTTTTTTTTGAGGAAATCATCATTTTAAGATCATGTGTTTGTGAGAAGTTCGAAAATTGAACTTTATTTAAATGATTTAATAAATTCGAACCTATATTCTTTGTATATATTTAGTGTCATAAATCGGTTTTTGTTCTAAAATAAACTAACCGAACCGAAACCGGTTGGTTTGGACCAATTTGATTACTTTTTTTGATAAAAACCGAACCGAACCGAAAATGATCACCTCTAGATACAATTGAAAAGAAAAATGTGAACTATGGCAAATTTGGTTAAAATTGCATAATTCTGAGAACCAAGTGCTAGATCAGAGAAAAAGGTTAAATTTGAAGGTCCATTTAATTTAATTAAGAGTGAAATTGAAAACAAATCTAAAATTAAAACCCTAATAGAATGAAAATTAAAAATCTAAAAGTCAAGGACTGCAATGAAAAGGAAAAAATATGATAGGGTCCAATTAAATTTGTATCCTACTTTGTTTCAGGCCCTGTTTGTTTTCTAAAAAGTAGTTTCCTTTTGGAAAGTGAATTCCAGGAAGGTGAATTATTTTCTAATGTTTGGTAGTGTAATGAAAATAAGTTGGAAAACACTTTCTAATGTTTGGTTATGTCATGGAAAATGAACTGGAAAATAACTTATTAATGTTTTATTTTTTTCAAGTTTATTAAAATAATGAGGAACAAATCTTACAAATTAAAAAGTTGAATGAGAATGAAATTGAAAAAAAATATAATTTCATAAATTATCTCAAATAAAATAAATAATAATTAAAATAATAAAGATCAAATCTAACAAAAAAAAACTTGAAAGATGAAGGAATTAAAATAATAATAATTACCATTTCATAAATTATTTCAAATAAAATAAGTAACAATCAAAATAATGAGGACCAAATTTGATAGATAAAAAATTACAATTAAGAAATGATAAGGGAAAAACAAATAATAATTATAAAAATGAAGACCAAAGTTAATATAAAAATCAAATTCTAAGAGATGAAATTGAAAAAAAAAATTCAAACACACACATATATATATAGCAATCAAAAGTTTGAGGATCAAATTTGATATAATTAGCAAATAATATGACATTTCTAAATTTTTCACAACTTCCGGAAAGTGTTTTCCGCCCAAAATAAAAGAAAAACACTTTCCTGAAAACTAAACCAAATTTTTCTTTGATTGAAAAGTATTTTCCGTTGACCAACTTTTCTAATAACAAACAAATACAGGAAAGTTTGGAAAGTGATTTCCAGAAAATCACTTTCCGTCAAACAAATGATTTTAGTTGATTAAGTTATAGTTAAAATCTAGATATTCAATCTTAAAACCTCAACAAATTCAATCTCAGAATTTTGATCCCTCTGTAAATAATTTTTGGCATTAATTCTAAACTTTGATTGATACTTAGATATTACACAATCATGTGGAGACCATTATTCAATATTCCAACTATATTTCAACGAGGACATGTTTTACCATCCTAAATCACTTTTTATATCCTTGCAAAGCATCAAACTTGCAAATATTATTTTGAAATGTTTTATGGCTTTAATGTGATGATTCAAGTGATTGTACCAACATCAAAATTTTCATGGCTAATCAAAATAATAAATCTTATTTTTATATTTGACAGTATTAAGTTTATTACTTCAAGGAGGGTTTGTTCAACATTCAATCCAAAACATTGCCATAGTATTCTTCAAGCCAACAAAAAACATTTGCTTTCATTCCTCTTTACCATAGACTCAACTCATGATTTATGCTCTTATATCATCTATAAAATCTTAACACATTCATCAATAGAAACCGTGAAAAGATATAGGCTTATTTTTAAAGAATGCAACAAATTCACCTATAAGTCCATTTTCACCAAACTACACAATTAAAGAGCCAACATTATCTTTGGTTTCTTCATATAGAGCATGATCATAAATAAATATCATGCTTCTTTTATATCAATTGACATCCTGAAACCCCATCCCAAATGTCTTTTGATTTTCTATTTGATCATGTGGAGATTATGGCATAAATTAAATAAGGTGTTTTACTCTATCAAGCATACAATAGACCGTGATATTATATATGCAAGCCTACTACCAGGAAATGACAGAAAATCCTGAATCCAAAAACACGATAACATACTATAGAAATTGGTATAATGGTGGAAAGATTAAAGCATTTGCACTATAAAATCGTGTGATTTTCGAAGCTCAAGTTTCACTAGCATGATAAAGAACTCTGTATGTATCACTGCATTAAATATGAATTGTTTAATTCAAAAATTTAAAGATACAAGTAGTTGAAAGAAGTAAAGTTGCCATAAGATAAGTCATTTTGTTGCATAACAAAAGTATCTAGGAATGGTTCACTTCACTGGCTTACCTATAAGATAAACATATTTGCATTTGATATAAAGATGGAGAGCTATAACTTGTTTTCACCTCCCTAGCTAGTTTATAAAGGCAATAATAGCAAAGATATTGGGCTTATCAAATAAAAAAAAAACTTGCCATAACCTGCATTGAGAGGAAAAACAGTTTCATGAAATTATAGGTCATGAATAATTATAACAAAAAAAGAATGGAATAAAAGACGTACAATAAAAAAAGAGGTTCTAACAAAAAAACAACCTCATATAAATCCTTTTGATTTCTGCAATGCTGAGGGAGAATATTTTACCAACTAATTTTTTTTCCTTCAAGATTTGAAGCACTTATATGCTACAATTAGGGAATAATTTACTCTATGCATGTTTTTCATTTTGATCCACCCTTGCTACCAAAAAAAGAGCACAGTTGGAAATGAATTATCATAAGAAAATGGACATCCCTAAAAAAAAGTTTGCAAAACCTACTAAACTTCATACTTATCTTTATTAAAAACCATAAAAATTCATTTCATCCTCAGGTAAAAAGGAAAATTCTTGCTCATAATAATAAATTGTGTACAAACAAAATTGAATGATTTGATGACATAAATGGTGATAAATGGGGTGCATTTGAGTTATCATCCCACTGCATCTTCTCTAAGGTTAACTAGCAAGTTTTCTTAAAATAAGGCTAACAATTATCGATGTAAGCAAGTTTGGATTTGAAATGAAAAAAAATATTTTTCAACAATTCATTCACAATTCTAAAAATTATTCTTGTTGTCTCTATTTGAGCCATAAATGATTATTCTTGAATAATAACCCTTCACTAGGATCACCCCTATATTAGGGGTGATTTTTAAAATTCTCTAAGTACAAACTATCAAAAGGGATAGAAATATCACAACAAAGAGAAAAATAATGAAAAATAATAATAAAAAATCTTTAAAGTGTCCCTAATTAAAGACAAAAATATCAATAGGGACAAGTGTCACAAAAGAGAGAGAGAAAAAAAGCTCTTCAAAATATCTCTAATTTGAAAGACAGGTGTCAAATGAAAAAAAATTAAAGAATTAAGATCATAACGGGATTAATAGTTAAAATAAGAAAATTCAAGTGGCAAGCTTAAAAGATCTTTGCTTGAAACAAGTGGTCCTATATCCTTTAACCTTTAAACACTATTAAAGCCTTATGTATGTTCATTCTTTTATAGTCGTGAACCATAGCCTATATTACATAGATTCAAAAGCCCTTCATAATAATAATAAAAAATGACTTGTTTGCATTGAAAGGTATCGGCTTTTATAAAGAGTATAAAAACTATGACCTCAATGTACACCATAAGTCATTTTCATGTTATTGAATCATCTAATCTTTACCAATAAATGGACAGGCTTAATGCAATATAAATGAAGATGTTATCCCTTTTGAAATCCAAAAATTACCTTTGGAACCTTTTCTTACCAAATTTTCCTTTCATTCAATAAAAACTCATTTGATCTAGATCATTATTTTTTTCAAACTCAATTAACTCTTGCCCATATACCAATAAAAACATTCAAAATTCATCATAACATTGAATGATATATTTGGATTCTTGACCAAAGAAGTTTAATCTTCATGAAAATACTTTTAAATTTACATCTCAATGATTTTTTTAATAATTAGATTTGAAAGATACAATTTTTAAAATTTATGGTCTATTCATAAGATAAGAAAAATGATTTTAAAAAGAATGGCCATTGATCAAAGCTATAAAGTTTTGGATAAAAAGAATGTTGATGCATCTTATGATTGCTTCGTGGAAAGTTGAGCATTCGAGTCAATTTGAAGGCAATTTTGTGAACCCTATAATGGCTAGTTGAAAATAGATAGATCAGTTGGGGGGCAATCCAATTTGAAAAAGCTTATTGCAATAACAATAGTTAAAAGATAATTTTGTAAAATTCATCAAAGCTATAAATGGTCTCTAACAATGATGAGTGCCTTTTAATGATAGCTAAAAGAATAAGCACAACCAAATCAATTAGGAGCAATATTGCTCGAAAAAATCCATGACAATGGATGATTTATTGATTGAGAGTAACACCACACTTAAGAAACATGGTCCAATTAAGAGGCATCATCATGGCTAGAAGACAATTTTCCCTTTTAAAATATGGTTATGATACCTAATAAATATGATGTTACATGAGTGTCTTTTGATGATAATTAAAAGGATGCACATATCCAGATCAGATAGGGGCAATTTAAGACAAACTTTAGGAGTAAAGGACTTAATGAACTCCTTTAAAAAATAATAAAAATGAGCATCTATGAACCCCTGAGAAAAATCTATGAAATTAATAGGAGGAAAATTATCCCAGATGATTTAGGTGAATATTTATCTTATGGGGAAGATGATAGATGAGAGAAAATAAAATAAAAGGTTTATATGTGGGTTCTGAAAAAAATTATGAAAAATAAAAAACACAGAAACATGAATTAGAACCAGATGAAATAAATAACTAATGAAAGAATTATGGTGGAATATAGTATAATGAAATTAGATATGCCCTAGTTTAAGTTTAACAGAAATAAGTTTCATGGTCAAGTAAAAATTCACCCAGAAAAATAAAATGTATAAAAGAGGGATGTAAAAAGAATTAACTAAATTGTTGACTATATATATGTATGCGTGTGCAGCCGACCAAGAAATATAAAGAAAGGAAGAGAGAATTCTAGAAGGAATATGAGGAATCCTTAAGAAAATCTTAGGAAAAAAAAACACAAATTTGAGAAGAACTCGTGAGGTTTTGCAAAGACAAACATAATAAACACTAAATTTTAAGAGAAAATCAAGTGGAGAAAAGTGAAATTGGTAAAGGAAGGGGAAACAAAAAAGGAAGGAAAAAGAAAGAGAAGAAGGTTATGAATTGGAGACATTCAAAGTTTGTGAAACTAATTGACAAGGAAATATATCAAAGATTAATGAGTCAGTTGATTTACCTATCATACATTTGACCGGATATTGCTTATGTTATTAGTGTGGTAAGTCGCTTTATGCAATCTAGAAAGGGTCTTGAATATTCTTAACATATTTATGCGGGTATTACTAGATATTATGACTAAGATTTAGGTGCCAAAGGAGAAAGACGACGTTCAACAAATGGTACTTCACTTTTGTTGGAGGTAATCTTGTTATTTGGAAAAGTAAAAATATAGTGACTTACTTGTAAAGTTAGGCATAAGTGATATGTATGCACCACCATAAAAGGAAATGTTAGCAAAGTAATTTGAAGATGCTCATAGAGCAACTAATAATATTCTATTAGTTACTTTTTGGGCTCATTTTTTTCTTTTTAAAAAAGATAAACACAAACAGGAGAAAAAATATATACGTAGAAATATTCTTATCATTTTTTATGGGTCATGGATTTGATATTCTCTCTCTTTCATATATCTATCTCTTTCTTAAAATTGGATCCAAGTAATAACTAATATAATTTTACTAGTTACCATCGAGCACCATAAGAATTTTTGTGTTAGCATAAGTTAAAAGTTTAGATTTTTCTAATTAGAACAATTGATTATAGTTTCCTTGCATTGTTATAGAAGAGAAATAATACAACTTTTACCCTAATTTATCACGAATTCCTTAAATGTAACAAACATGAGGTTAAGTTTGCAAAATTATTTATAGAAGTTTTAATTAGCCAAGTTGATACAAATACAATGCCTTAGAGTAGTTTTTTTTTTTTTTTCATTTCTCTTTCTTGATAAAAGTTTGCGAACTATTGTTGGCCACATGTTTTTTTAGAGAAGACAAGTTTAAGTTTGTGATCTCTGTAGGTAATAAATTAGGAGGTGTTCTAGTAACTAGTATTAACATGATTCATTGGTTCAACGTTTTATTTTCCAATACTTTCAAGACTTTCATGTATTTTACTCCACTTCATATGTTAAATAAACTTGTTCTTTCTTGTTTTTAATGTAAAGCTAACATAACTATTAAGTAATAACATTAGATTTGAAAAAACCGCAAATTTGGTAGCTAACATTTGATTGTTTTTCTATTTGAATATCCAACCTGGTTTAATTTGTTCAATTTCAATATCATGTATTATAGTTGTATTATAGTTGCTGAACTTGGCCTAATATTAAATCTAAAAAAGGGCTAAAATCACTAAGTTATTAAGTAAATTCTTGGATCATCGAGTTAACTCGATGTAATTATTTTTATGAAAAAAAATATTATTTTATTTTTTATTTTATAAATTTTTATCAAATCACTCAAATTTAATCAAAACAATTTCTTATACATTTAAGAAAATAATAGAGTTATAGGACATATTATATCAACGAACTTAGAAAAAGACAATACATTAAAAAAACAAAAATATAATAAGAAACCTTGAAAATAAAAATAATATTAATTTTAATTAGTATATATGATTTAAATTTAATGAATTAAGTATGAAATTATAGGTATTTTTAAAATAATAGGGGTATTGTCCTGTACTTGAGAAATACAAAAGAAATATAATTTTGATATAAAAAATGCTTTAAGAATATCAAAATTAACTAAAAAAATCCAAGGAATAATAAATTTAATGTGTGAAAGTCCATTGAGAATTATTGAAATAAACTAAAATGTTTTATGTAACAAAAAAAATATAGATCAAGGGGATCTAAGAATTCATCATGGTGAGGTAAGATATGAATATACGATAAGTGAATGAAAGTAAACCCCAAAAAAAAATGTTTTATCTGTTAAATATATTTCATGTGTATTTAATATTGTGGTATATGTTATTTTAATTGAGAATATATTAAAATAATAATTTTTTATTTTGAATATAAACATATTAAAATTATATAAAAATATTAAATAAAAAATAATTAAAAAAACAGATTATAATGCAAACTCAATAGTACTTAATTAATAAGAAGAAAAAATATTTATTTTGTTCAAAGAGATTCCCAGTCCAATACCATATAAGCCCGGCCATGCCCAGTCTCTTGTCCTGAGCTCCTCTTCCTTACATGACTGCACAGCCAAAATAAAAATTTGGGCTATTGGATTGGGTCATTTGAGATTTCTCTCCAGCCTCTCTTCGGGTTGATATTATTATTAAATATAATATAATAAATGTAAGAATTCTTAAACGAATGCCTAACTAAAATTTAATTTGAGAAAGAGAAATGATTTTGATGCATGTAAACTAATCTAAAAATATTTCAATTATGAAAACAACTTTTAATCATTTTCGCTTATGCCATCAAAAAATAATAGTTTTAGTAGTTTTTCCTCCTTTTACCAGTTGCATCATTAATTTGAAAGAGGATATAAATTCAAGAATATTTAATAAATGAAACAAACATATTTTTAACCCGATTAAAAAAAAAGACAGATAAATTAATTTCCTCTGTTATAGTAGTTCTCTCCTCTTGCAAGCTGACAGATTCCAGACACAGTTGCTGAAGTTTCCTTTTTGTTTTCTTGTATTACCGCCCTTCCTTCTCTTGTTTCCTTCCCTTCTTCCTCAAGATAAAAAGGATTTATAGTCTGAAATTCTCTCTCTTTAAGATAAATTTTCTACTTTTCTCCAAATGGGTCTCTTGGATTCCCTTCTAAACTGGCTCAGGAGGTAAATTTCCTTTACTTTCTTGATGTTTTTTTTTTTTTGTGATTTTCTGCTTTTTTTCCGTGGGGTTTGTTTGCGCTTTCAATTTTGTTTGGTTGTTGAGAAAGTTTTGGAAAAAGATGTGACCTTTTTATTGTTACATGCTGATTAGTTGAACTAAATTTAATTAATTTCTTGATAAATTATTGTGCTTGATATCCGTTTGGTTTGCTAATGATTTTGAGGTGATGAAAGTTTAGATTTTGATAGACCAGAAGTAGACTGTGATAAGAAAAAATGCATGCAACATGAAATTATTCAAATCGGAAAGAGATTTGGAGGATTTTGTGGGTTTTTTTTTCCCCTGCTATGGGCTGATATGTGGGTTGTGAACTTTTACGTTGTTCTTTTTAGCTCTCTCAAGATTAAAATTCCAGACATGAATTTGTCACGGGAGAGCATTTCACTGCGGAGTTTTTTTTTTAAGCTTTTTGTTTATTTCTTAAATAAAATTCAGAAACATGGATGGATGCTTGCTTGCAATATTTTCATAAAGAAAGAGGTGATTTTGGAAATTGGTATGCTAGATGTTGATAGTGCATACACATGAAGAAAAGGAATAAAAAGATGTTGGAAAATACAGATTAGTATAAATGAATAGAGGATTTGAGGTTTGTGCTTCAGCATATAAGAAGGAAGCATATGTGTATAAAGCAGATGTCATACGAAGGGAATAACTAGTATATAATTTGCTGGATATGAATAAAAGAGAGGGGCTCTTTCACATTGTACAACTTCATGAATTAGGAGTAGAAAGTCATTGCATCATAGAGTTACGGCCTGTTTTTCAAATGGATAGTTGTTCTTCGTCTGTGGTTGATGCGATTGATCTTATCAAGAAAATTAAGAGTAGCTGTTCTGAAGATCAATCATATGCAAGAAAATACTGCAGGACTGTGGTGGAGATAAGATCTTTTTAATTTTCTGTGAGTTTGTCTTGCATGTGATTAGATTACCGTCTCTTGAACCTGAGCAAAATTGGAAGCCATTGTAGGAAGAGGAGGGTGGGGGGTCATTTCTGTTCATTTCTGGTTCTCTGCAACTTATTGTTTTGGCAATGCTAGTAGAAATGATCTTTTTGATCGGTGTCATAGAATATTTTGGGCTTAGAAAGAGCCAAACACCTTCCTAGTATGAGAAAGCAACTGTGGTCAAATGATTATGTGATGGACTTCCAGAATGTTGGTTCACATTCACTTGGGATGCTGTTGACTTATCCAAGTGTGCACAACTTCTTTTCATCCTTAATGCTGTTTGTAATCTGCTTGTAGTTATTAACTGTTATAATCAATGCACATTACTTCTCCATTGATCTTGCATTCTGCTTCTGACCCTGTGTCCATATTATCAGCTTATTCTTTAAACAAGAAATGGAGCTATCCCTTGTAGGTCTTCAGAATGCTGGAAAGACATCTCTCGTTAATTCCATTGCTGTAAGTTGACACATACCAAACTTATTTTGGGGTATTAGTGAGTGGCTCTCTTTTAACATTTTTCCTTTTATGTTTACCAGACAGGTGGCTACAGTGAGGACATGATTCCAACTGTAAGTATCTTTTCCTTGAACAAATCCCAAATAAAGCCTTTGATAGTGTTTAAAAGATACAGACTTTTCCTACTATGAAAACCAGGTTGGATTCAACATGCGAAAAGTTACAAAAGGCAATGTAACGATAAAGCTTTGGGATCTTGGAGGGCAGCGGAGGTTTCGTACAATGTGGGAGCGTTATTGTCGTGGGGTCACTGCGATTCTGTAATACCACCCATTCTCTTATTCATCTTTGTTAGGCCATTATAACTTGTATTTTTGTTTAATCGAATGCCCTACCTATTAGAACATGGCATGAAACAATATCTTTTAGTTCCAGGATGATAATCCAGAGTCAGAACCAGACTTTGTAATCTGCATTTACCATCAAATTTAATCCATGAAAACTCTAATTAACTCTTCTGTTGATCTTTCAACCAGGTTTTTTGTCTTTTTTTTAACTGCTATCGAATCATCTACCCTGATAGAGCGCTGGCTTGTGTTAGCTCAATTGATCATGATGCATTGTTTGAGATAGGTGTTGGTAAAGACTATATTTGGCTTTTTTCAATGCCTAGAGTAAAGTACCCACAAAGCCACAACTCTTGTTTTTCGTTGTTGATTGTGCACTCAATACACTTGCGTATATTTGACTGCATGAGAAGGAGGTCTTTTACACTTCACTTTGCCCCTAGAAAAAAAGTACTGATAATAGACTGCATGCCTCGTTGCGTCCAAAATGCTTACTCTTGCTACATGGGAAAGCATCAATCCCTGAAAGAGAGAAGAAATCGGTCCCATCACACAAAATGAAATCCTAGTCATACAATTTACTGTTATGATAGAAATTTCATCTTCTCCTCAAATTTAAGAAGTCATGTTCCTTTCAGTAATGGAAAATAAGGGAAGATGATATATTTTTTAATTTAAAATAATTTCTCTTATCCCAATTTTTGTCAGATTCCATGTTTTCCTTTTCTATCACCTTCACTCCTTTACTTTGTTAGAGCATCAGTGGATGATATCTGATGTTTTCTTCTCCTTGGTGTCTGTTTAATGGACTAACTCTTTTGTTTGTCTCCTGATTGATGCAAAGACAGGTATGTAGTTGATGCAGCTGATAGAGACAGCGTTCCCATTTCAAGAAGTGAGTTACATGACCTCCTAACAAAACCTTCTTTAAGTGGAATCCCTTTGCTTGTTGTTGGCAACAAAATTGACAAGTCAGAAGCTCTGTCCAAGCAAGCTTTGGTGGATCAGCTGTGAGTTAGTAAACCGTATTAGTCCTAGTATGCTATATAGATTCTTTTTCAACTTTTGTCCCTCAATAATCAAATGTAGACATAATTTCCTTTGTTTTTTGTTGGATGGTTTCAGCGGTCTTGAATCAATCGCAGATAGAGAGGTGTGCTGCTATATGATCTCATGCAAGGACTCCATAAACATAGGCATGGTCATCGACTGGCTTATCAAGCACTCAAAAACAGCAAATTCAACAGTAGTTTGACCTTCTTCTAGTCAATGCTTTCTTTTACAGAAGAGAAGGTGAAGAACTTAAGCATAGATGCAGGGTAGGCAGTATAGTGCTTCCTGCTGGAATTTGTTTATTGGTTTTTGATTCCTTGTTTCATTCTGAATGTTCTGT
This sequence comes from Populus deltoides, assembly GCA_015852605.2. Classification (NCBI taxonomy): domain Eukaryota; kingdom Viridiplantae; phylum Streptophyta; class Magnoliopsida; order Malpighiales; family Salicaceae; genus Populus; species Populus deltoides. Next base: position 16,174,061 of record CM027573.2, read on the forward strand.
ACAGTACCATAATGATTGCAGCGAGTTGTTCATGCAATTTCTTTTAATTTACTTCCTCTTGTATTCTTATTTTTTGAATTTGAGCAAGCCTGCTTGTTTTGTTAGTTTTCTTCTATTTGGTCATGCCGATATGTTTACTACTGTGCATATATTTATTGAAGCATGATGATCAATGCCCTAAAGAAACAAAAGCAGCACTTTATTGAAGGACAGAGGGGTAGTATCATTTGAGCTCCTGTGTTTCATGCACTTCTGGAGGTTTGGAGAAAGTAGGAACTAAAAGAATTTTCAAACCCCTCTCTTCTTGAAGGGGAGGAGCATGAAACACGTTTTCCTTTCTGCATCTCTTCCGGCCATATGAAGAATGCTTTATGGATAACAGTCTTGATCTGCAGCTCCCTAGACCACTAAGAACACCCTCAATAACTGCAAATCAATGTGATAATTTATCCATATTTAAGCGTAACTGGTGAGAAATGGTTTGGGATTGCAGAAAGCTGAAAGATGTGAGCTGGGATCTGTTAAAACTTAGGCGAAAACAGGCTATGGTGTCAAGTAATTTGTAAACACAAGAAAACTTTGCTGGATTGAAAAGGTGAGCACCGAATAGGGTTTCTTTTTCTTATATTGGTCAATAATTAATTAATAATTGCAACCCACATGACAGTTGGTTGTGCCAACCATGTCCTGAATTCCCAACTAGATTATCATCCTTCTAATAATCAATGTGCCGCCCCATTACTAATCATGGCTGCCACTATGCATTGTAGACCTTGGTTCCTACAGATGGCAGACAACAGCTACGGGAATTTCGTTAATGGTAAGCATCAAATACTTTATGTTTGTCATAGATTTGTTAACGAATGATTACAATAATGTTGAAAGGTCCTAATTCTTATGCCATTTCACCATCAATCCTAGCCCATGGCTGCTACAATTTCCACTTAATTCTCATTAAAACAACGGGAGCATATGTTAAACAAACATTGAAAGTACAAATTTGTGATCTGCACAGGTTGTTTCCACGTTAATTCCTAGATCATACAGGACATGTAAGGTATGATCCCAATTTCATGAGTGATTTTCAAGGTTGCATAATTGGTTCCAGTTGTGTGTATTTTAAACAAAAACTTTCAGGAAAATCAACGAAGATCTCGAGTTAGTTTCAAGAAAAATATGTTTGTTAATGGTCAAGTCTTTTCCCTACCTTGCCTCTATGGATTTGGTTCATCATGTCTTTAGTTAGGTCTTTTTCTGCTTTCATAGTGCTATATTTCTTCTTCTTTAATAACTTTCTTGACAGGAATATTGGGTTTTTCAATGAAAAAAATCAAATAAAAAAAATCATTAATTTAAATAAATAATAAGACTATAGTTTCTAATATATAATATTTATATCTAAAAATAATATCAAATAAAAATATCAAATACAGTCGTGTGCGTCAATTGTCAATTGCAATCAAAGTTATTAAATTCAATACAAATCAAAGCTCAGATTACAGATTAAATGGGTTAACCAAGTCAATCCAAAATAACATCGTTTTAAAATTTATTTAAAACAAACTCAAAACAATGTAGCTGATAAAAACAATTTCATACTGAATTTTAACTAAATTGATCAAATTTAACTATGTCAATTTTTATCTGATGTCATTTAAAATCTAAAAGGTATAAATTGCCATCACTCATCTTTTCTTTTACCAAATCTAAAATTTAAAAAATCATTTTGAGACGTTGTAAAAGCTATTAGTTTTTCACTGTCAATTTAGGAACGACATCTGACCTAACATATTAATTCTCTTGTGGATTTCATATTGTCTTAACTTAGCATTTAATGATACCAGAAAGAAAAGGGACACAAGGATCTGAGCTGGGAATCTATAAATGACAAGCTCCATATGGTCCTACTCATGAAGCCAACTAATACAACTCAGTTCGAACAAATTAGATTTGTACCAGAAGCAATTGCAATAGCGAAAGGCAAAATAATGAAATTTGATTTGAACACCAAAGGGGATTTCATTCTTTGTAAAGCAACTTAATACACCTAAGTTTCAACAAACCAAAGCTGATCTACCAGAAGCTAAGGCAAAGGATTTTCTAAATTTGTTCAATCACAATATAGCTATAGTCCTGTCAATATGCAGAGAAAAGAGAAGGAAATGCTGGAGTTTCTTGCATTGTGTTGGTTGGTGTTATGGGATAGAAGGGATAGATTTTAAAAAATTAAAAATGTGTTTGGTTGAAGAGATAAAAGCGAGATATAGAATAAATATATTTCTGTGATGGTTTTAGAGTGAATTTCTATATTTTTAAAATAAAAAATGTAAAAAAATATGTCTTTTCTATTTTATTATCTGTTTTTTCTGTTTCAAGATAGTAACAAAACGCTATCTTGAATATATTTTATATAAAAGAGACAGGAAAAAAAGTATGTAACTCTCTAAGAGAAAGTGCTAAAGAAAGAGGAGAGAAGGAACATGCATCCTTGAATTTTGAAGAGGAACCCCATGAATAAGTCAAATCTTTGGCTCGATCTTGTAAAACCTTTACCAACTAATAGTAGATAGGGAGATGCAAGAGTGTAGAGAACACAAGGGGATAAAATCACAGACCATGAGGAAACATGCCATATTGTTGGATTGCTAGAAATAAAGATAGGAAGTGACCAAAAATGGCAAGCATGAACCGAATGTCAATCTTAATTATGAAGTGATTTTGTTGAAACTAATCACCAAAAAGGTCAAAAAAGCTGAAGAAGGAGCAAAAGCCATATTTTCTGAAATGTTGGCAAGCGTTGTTTCCCACTAACATGAGTGGCAAGAAATTGGCGTGACCTCAAGAAGGATGCTTCTGTCTTGATCGATATATCACAATGAGAAAGGCAAGACCAAGTCTTTGTCCAAATCAAACTACGAATGGACATGACCCTTGACTGATGATCAACTTGACACAGCGCCTGCCTCTCAAATCATGATTGTTTATTGCATAATAATGCCTTGATCACTCATCTCCTATTTAAAAAGCCTATGGATAACAAAATCTGACACAGCAAGAGCTCAACATCCATGGCCAAAAGCTTACAAAGGAAAATACCAAAGAAAAAGTAAATAATGATGTTTAAAGAATTACAGGACCATGTACTCAACTGAAATAATTTGCTGGTTATTCACACTTTCACACAGCCAAGTAAGAATAATACTGTTGGAGTTCTCCTATAAAATACAGCATCAAAGGTAAAACAAAATGCAGAAGTAAACTGCAGCTACGAAAACAGGTAAAGGAAAAATGAACAGAAGGAAATGGAAAAGGAGTTCACAAACAAGATGAACCCAAGAATAAACAAACAAATGAAGCACTGCATTAAACAATGTATGAAAACCGGGAAACATGGAGAGATTTATGATTTTTTTTGTCATTTAAGAAGATGGTGGTGCATCTGAATCAACCCAATAAGTACGTTAAGAGGACTTGTCATCGATAATGTCATGTTCTTGTGAGCTAGAACGACAAAGGTCCTCCATTCGGCTTCTCACCTCGGACATTGAAGGGCGGTTATCAGGATATTGAGCAGTGCAATCGCTTGCAAGCTGTAGGAGCTGAACCATATCCTCCTCTACAGTCTGGTATCGAAGAAGCTCAGGATCAAACACCTCAGCGGACCATTCTTCTCTGACAACAGATTGGACCCATCTTGGAAGGTCTACACCCTCATCATTCAATTGCGTATGTGTTGGCGCCTTTCCTGTGAGCAATTCCAACAGCAATATACCAAAGCTGTAGACATCAGCTTTTTGGGATACTTTACGAGCATCCGTCACTTCTGGTGCACGATAGCCATCGATGCGGTTGGGAGTGGGGGTAGGACCTGCTAGGTGTGCAAGGCCGAAGTCAGAGACACGGGCTTCAAACGAAGTGGTGAGGAGGATATTTGATGACTTAATGTTTCCATGAGAGTTTGCAGGGCCCTGAGAGTGGATGTATGCAATCCCTCTGGCAGCTCCAAGAGCAATGCCAGACCTTGTCTCCCAATTCAATGGAGTCCTGCCAGAACCTTTATTTCCTGCAGTTGAAACCAAATGTTATAACAAGCAAAAGCACAGCCAACATTGCATATTTACCTTAATCTGCTGCTCATGTATCTCAATTCTCAAAATTATCAAATAGTTTCAAGAGACAGATGCTAACATCTACACATAAAACCATGATTGAATGCTTTCAAGAGACCAGAATGCAACTATGAACTGCAGTTGTCCATTTATAAGTATTCTCTCAAGGCAGTTTAAGAGGACTTCAATTGTCAACTATCCAATGAAACATGACTTCTATCAAATAAAAGCATAGTTTAGGATTTTAAATTACATGTGGTAAATTTCATTCTGCAAAATGCGATTTCCAGATAGGAATTACATGACAGAATTATACGAAAGTATCAACAGTTTTATTACATGAAATAAGCATGTCAGAATACCCAAAATCAAGTAATTAGTCTTGAAAGATAACAGGATCATATACCAGACATATGAAAAATCCACCAATCAAGACGGTTAGGAAAGAAAAAGAACAGAAATTATAAGGAACCAAAAGGGAATTAAACATTATGAAAAAAGAAGGCAATGCTCACCATGCAAAAGTGCAGATAAGCTTCCCATGGGCATGTAATCATGAACAAGAAGCTTTTCATCCCGGCTGTAATAATAAGCCCTCAATGGAACCAAATTCTCATGATTCATATTTCCAACCCCTTCAATCTTCTCTCTAAATTCCTTCTCCGGTACCGTTACTTCCTTCAGCCTCTTCACAGCCACCACCAACCCCACATCCAAAGTGGCCTTATAGGCAGTACCAAACGTTCCCTTCCCCAAAACCTCTGCGGAGGCTTTCAACAAGTCCTCCAAATCAAATGCCCTCACCGCGTTCCCAAAGAACACCAAATTCTTAGTCCCACTACTCTTAGCTTCACTTTTCACTACCGCCCCAGTTTGCCTTGCACTCACATTACCACTCCCCCCTGCCGCATTCTCACCGGGGATCTCAACTTCTCTTTCCCTTGGCTGCTCAACATCTTTAGACCCTACTTCTTTTTTGTCTCCCTTTCGTCGACACAAGAAGATCAAGATCAATAAAATTAACAAAAATCCAATTACACATCCAATAACAATCCCAGCAATTGCTCCACCAGACAACTTATCACCACCATTTGAAGTACCATTGCAAGAAACCAAAGGTCCCCCACAAAGCAAGGTCCCTTGAAAAGCACTTGCAGGCTTATTAGACAACTTCTGAGGAATACGACCAGTCAAATTGTTAAAAGAAACATTGAATTGATCAAGTGGCAAATTCAAGTCAGGAATGGAACCAGTAAGCTGATTCCCCTCCAAATACAAAGTATCCAACCTAGTCAAGTTATTAAAACTTGGAGAGATCACACCAGAGAAGTTATTATTAGCCAAATTTAACCTTACCAAGTTCTGTAACTTGAACAAGAATTCAGGAATCTCCCCAGAAAAGAAGTTCCCTTGCAAATAAAGATTACGTAGAGAAATAATATCGCCTATATCAGCTGGAATTCGCCCTGAAAGTGCATTGAACCTCAAAGACAGTGTTTGCAAACTTGTTAAATTTCCAAGTGCAACAGGCAGCTGCCCTGAAAATCCCATGGCAGGTAACCTTAACTCAACAACCGTACTGTTCTTTTGGTCACAAAACACTCCCACCCATTGACATGGATTCTCTGACAGGTTCCACAAAAGTGATCTGCCTCCAACTGCATCACGTAGAGTTACCAAAGCTGCCCTCTCAGAAGCTAGATCTGACTCCACGGTAGATAACGAATTCAATGAGAAAAACACAAAGAAAGCTATTGAGACTAACAGAGTTGGTCTTGGCTTCATTTTTGGTGGCAAAACCAAAAATGAAAACCAACCAAGAATATATATATTAGTTAACTAAAAGAACTGTTTTTTTTTTTTTTAAGGTTGTTCTTTGGTTTCTTCAAGTTTTGGACAGAATCAAAAAAAGTTTTATATTGGGATTTGAAGGTTCTCACAAATGAAAATGGGGTGGTGTGAATTCTTGAATTTTGTTGAGAATGTGTATTAGACAGATGGTTTTTTCAACTCTTAGACAGATGGTTGTGCCCCTGTGGAGGGGGAAGACAAAGAAAGACAGATAGAAAATGATGTTGCAGTATACTGTTAAAAGCCAAGCCAAGACATTGGAAGGTAGAATTCACTTCCTCTGCTGAGTTGTCTATTGTTATAATTTAATAAAATTTTCCTTTAAATTATACGGTCCTTCAAGGACGATGATGACTATTATTAACAAAAAAAAAAAAAAAACGGAGGGTAAAGGGTTTTTATTTTTTTTGTTTGTTTTTTTTAATTTTATTATTTAATATTAAATTTATTGAAAATTCAACTATATAATTTCAATTTATTTTTTATAAAGTTATCTTAAACTCATGATCTGGACTATAGATTTGACAAGGTAATTCGATTAATTTGAGTTTTTTTAATTAATTTTTTTTTCAATTTCATCATTCAATACGAGCTTAATAAAAAATTAGACTTCGTGATTTATTTTTATATGTTTTTTTTTAAGGTTATCCCCATCTTATTATTCGGGTCACAAGTTTGGCAATTAACCTTGGTTGACCTGAGTCTCTTTTTTGTTTATTTCTCATCAATTTTTTTTATTTAATCTTTTAACACTGGTTAATTGAGAATTAAGATTCATAATTTATTTCGTTATGCTTTCTATTATGTTATTCTAGTCTCATGATCAGGGTTATAAGTTTGACAGGTTAATCCGGGTTGACTCAAATCATTTTAGTGGATTTTTTTTTCAGTTTCATCATTCAACATTGAAATTATTGGAATTTGAGTTTTGTAATTTGTTTTGATTTGTTTTCTATAGACTTATCATTATTTCATGACATGATATGAAGATTAGGAGGTTAACATGTGTTAACTTGAATCTATCTGATATGTTATTGTTTCAATGTTTATTAAAAAAAATCTCATTTAAAATTTTTATTTTAAGTCAAATTATATTTTTATTGGTAATACGAATTGTCTTTAGACTCACCAAGACAACAAAATCACATCAGATTAATTCTTACATGTTTTTTTTTCTAATATAAAAAACATTAGCAATGCCAAGATATTTTTTTACATTAAAAATTAATAACCCGACCCGCAACATAGTACTAACCGATTATTTAGTTGTTATTAAACTTAGATAAATTTGAGTTGATTTGAATTTTTTTAAAAAAAACACTATCTTAATTTTAAAAAAAATATATATATATTAAAATAATATTATTTATTTATTTAATCCGAGTAATAAAACCAACTTGAGATTTGGATCTGGTTTAACTTTAGTGATCTCGATTGGAAGGAGAATATTTCAAGTATACTACTCATTTTCGACCAAGTGTGATTGGGAGAGATTTTTCTCTTTTAGTGTAATGTTTTCTTAAATCCAAATCTTAAATGATATACCATGAAAAAAATCATGTAAATGATATTTAAACAATTAGAATATTCTTGTATTACCGCATAATATTTATACACGTGTCTAAATTAATACATTTAAGAGAATATAATGAAAAATAAAAACAAAAGGAGGTCATGAAATTAAAATGGGTTGCCAAATTCTATTATTAATTCTAAAATTACTAGGATTATTCTCAATAAATTAAACGGCTTTAGATTCAATCATTAAAAAAGAAAAAAAGAAGGAAAAACAATATTCAACCAAAATGTCAGTCTATTTATTCCCCTGGAAACTTGCCGAGCTGTCTCTTTTCACTTTATATTGTTTAATAAGCCGAGAAAGTAGGTCGTTTTTAATAATTTCTCGGACAGTTCATGAAAATAAAGCAGCAAGAAGAAGTACCTGTCTTAATGTCTTTCATCAACTTTTTCCCTTTATTTTTAGGACCGATCGAGCACAAGGGGGCAAATGGCCTTTTCCTTGTAAGAGCTCTCGACAAACGTCGAGGGACGGAGTAAGAACTTTCTAAGAAGAAGTTAACGAATCCACGTTAGGCATGGACGTCAGGTTTAAGCTAGCAGAACTAGCTTGATAGATTAATTAAATGTTATTGGCAGTTCATAAAAATCTTATTTTCAATTATTGAAATGAGATGGATTTAAATTTCATAATTGGGATCTAAAATTAAAAGATCTTAAGAAAAATATGAAAATTCTAATAATAAATTCGAGGAATGATATCTCACTTTCTGTAAAGTATGTTTCCGAATAGATTCTCACCTCCTCCTTTGCTGGAGGCTTTCCTTCTCAATTCTCAACCTATAATATATACACCGTCAGTTCAATATTTATTTTATTTTATTTATTTATTTATTTATTGATGAAAGCTAAACATAATCTTAATTATTTATTAACAATAATTATTTTATAGTCATTAAACTCGGTTTACTTTATGAATCAATTTAATAACTTAGTAACTCAAACAATGGCATAACTAATTCTGTCAAATATGGGTAAAACTCGTCTCAATTTCTAAGAGTTTTTTTTTCAAAACAATATTATTTTAAAAAAATATATATAATCTAAAATAATATTATTTTGAGATTAATTTGTTTAATTAGTATCTTAGATCTTGGACCGGATTTAATACACACAATTCTTTCCATTTAAAATTTTATATTATAATCATTTAAAAATCGAATCTAAAATCTTTATTTTTCTTTGAGGATATCCAACTTAGGTTCAATATTAATGCTATATATATTATATGCTGTTATTTTCTTAATTAAAAATCAGGAAAAGAAGAACTCGAACAAGGCATCATTAATCAATTCAATTTTATTTGGACCAAGTAATAGTGTAAGAAGAAAAAAAGAGAGATTCCTTGACAACTGTCATGATCGTATGCGACAGATTCGTGATCACTTTCTTCGTTTTTACAAATTTAGTCAAAAAGCTACCATTGGTCGGTCACGAATACAACAATACAGGTTTGTGGATCAATCTAAATTACATTGCTCTTTTCTTTTCTTTTTTTTTTAGGTTATTATGCTGCCCAATAAAAAGTAGGCGATTTGACGTGGCAACAGATGGCTGGACAGATGTCACGGTACTGTGATGCTTTTGATTTTGATTGGATCGTCAATAGCGGTTCAACCTTCGATTTGATAATCCTTTGGGGGACCGCTCGGCACATGATGGTCGTGCACCAATGAGGGTGAAGAGTAGAGTTATTGTTGGTTTGGTAACGTGATCCACAGAGTTTTTACAAAGAAAAAATTAATTAAAAATATATTAAAATAATATTTCTTAATTTCTTTTTAACATTATTATATCAAAATCATGGAAAACATCATTAAAAGCATTAATTTGATAATGTTTAGAGAAAAAACAATATGAAAAACATGTTTAACAATATTACCAAATAAGATATTGGACATAATTCATTGATAACGAGTAAATAACTCAAGAATTGAATTAATAAGAAATCAACTTGAAAAATGGAATAAAAAAATAGATTAAAATTAAAAAAATTAAATCAATACAATTTTAGTTTTAGATTTGAGAAACTGAGAAAAGAATTAAGCTAAATTAAGTTTTTTTTTTAAAAATAAAAATCCAAAGTTTATTATAATATCAAAGGTTGTAAAAAAAACTATTAAAAAAACCATGGACTAATTCAGTTTTTTAATTAGAAAACCAAACTGTACTATTTGTTTTGAATAGATTATTCGAATTAGTTCGAACCGAATCAAATCAATTGCCCACGTTAGAGTGCATCCCCACACAATTCTTTTCCCTTTCCCTTTTTAATTTTTTATTTTTTAGTGATGATACCCTACATGAAATCAATTTTTTTTATTAACATGGGTATCCGAACTTATATTTATCTTAACTAATTTTACAGGTTTTAGAGTTAACAACTATATAATTTTTTAGTGGCTATCTTATTAGCAACCACAGGGTTTAAACCTGAGATCATAGAAGGAGCAAACTCTTGATCCCAAGCTCTTACTACTGGCATATAATAGATGGTTAAATCAATTTTTTTTCTTATTTCCACAAGTGAAAGTCCCTGTACGTAGCTGAATGATCTGGACACATTCTATCCTACACTTTCGTAAAGGACAAATAGATCCTTGAAATTTTGGATTTATGATTGTGGGAAGAGTTGATTCTTTCTCACAATTCTATCAAAGTCCAAGTTGTAAACTTCGTCGTGCATGCAAGTTGATCGTTAACTTCGATGAAAACCACCAACGAAATTGGATGAAGAGACTACTAATCTTGTTCCAAGTTTGGAATATCAAAAATCTACTTATCGTTTTTTTATTTTTTTGATATTCGAAACTTGAAATATACCGATAAAGTTATATATAGTTAAGAATAATATAATAAAAATTAAAAAAAAATATAATGACATGTTATTTTTAATGAAAAAATTTATGGTAATAAATTATTAGTATAAATATCGATTAAAAAAAATCCATTCTGGTAATGTAAGTTTAAGAGTCTCACAGTTGACATAAAATATTGGATTATTTCTAAGGAGTAATATTCACATTTCAAAAGATAGAAAGAGACAACGTTGTCATGATCTTGCAGTATAAAGAAATTAGTGGAAGTGCTATTAGCAAAAAGAAGAGTATCAACCAAAGTTATCCCCACGGCATTCTTGAAGGACCATTCGCTTTCAGAGTTTGACAACATTAAGGAACACCAAGCAACATTAATTGAATGTTTCCATTAATTATCATAAAATTAAAAAAAAATATTTTAAAAAACAATTATTATCATATTATAAAATTAATATGTTTTTAGAGGGTGTTTGAGAGTGTGATAGCGGTTGTGGTTTAAAATGATTTTAGCTCAGAAATGCATCAAAATAATATTTTTTATTTTTTAAAAATTACTATCAGCACATGAAAACAATTTAAAAATATAAAAAATTAATTTTAATCAAGTAAATTAATTTTAACCGCGTTTCTGTATACTGCTTCAATAACAAAAGGTTGACGAAAGGGTCATGGAGATTAATGTTGTTATCAAAGTTGCTTTCACTGTCTTACTTCGGTCCAGACGAATTTTTGAGTTCACACCGTGAAATTAAGATCGATGTATACTTACTTTGCTGGCAAGTAATAATTAAGCAAAGAATATATATATATATTCGAAGACAAGAACACTTAATTGACAATCTTGTATAATTCCACATTCAAGACGCAGACAAAATTAATTCATCTTGATAATGTGAAAGATTGATAATTGATTGTTTGTTCGTTAACATACACTTTTCTTATAATAGAAGAAAGGGATATTAAATCTTCAATTTGAATACTCTTCCTTGCTGCAATATGGTCAATGCCTAGTGTATTTGAGGTGGGATGATAGAGCTTCTTCATTGGTCTCCTCGTAATTTTAGTGAAATAGTTGATTTGATCAAATCTTAATCAAGTCTATATTAGAAAAAAAAATAAAATTATATTGTTTTAATAATTAAAAACAATTGACAAATGAGTCTAATTAATAATTATAATCACAAGTATACAATTAGGATAACTTAAAAGACAAGAATTTATAATTAATATATGTTATAGACGCAAATAAAATCCAGTGTCTTTCAGGTAGAGCTAGCAAGCTGTATTTTTCAGATTTTGAAAAAAAAAAATGGAGAAGGAATTAGCTACTACAATCCTTTCAGTATATTGAATATCCTAATCAGAAGTTCCAAGGCTCCTTTCATCTCTGTATAGTAAATACGTACGCATGCCCCTCATGGAAATTTTCATATGAAAAGCATGATGAATGACATATTTCAAATGTTCTTTTTATTAAGAGAGAAAGAGTGAAGGGTGGGAGAGGATATGTTAATGTTGCATGTGTAATCATTGAGTTTCTGACTCTGATCATAAACGATTTTGTTTTTAATGTTATCATTTTACATATAAATTTAAAGAGAGATCACGAGGAAGAGATTTTTTTTTTAATGAATGCATTAATTCATATATAGGTGGCATATATATTTAGCATTCAACTAGTTTATTGGTCGCCATCTCGTAGGACTCGGGAAAAAAAAATTGAACATAAAAAATAATATTTAAATTGTCATAAACTTTTTAACATTGACATAAAAATCGAGAACTGTTCAAACTTGAAAAATCTCAACTTAACTATTTGCTTAGCCCAAGTTTTAAATTAAATTATGTGGAAATTATCCTGATATGACCTTATTTACTAGGTAGATTCAAAGAAAAAAAATCAATTTAATATTGAAGGGTAATATTAATAAAAACCCCAAAGTGTCATGCCCAACATGAGCTTCGGCCACCATGCCCGAGCTCATGCATCTTAGTAGCAGTTGGGCTTATGTGTGATGGCCTAGGTCCAAAGAGGATGCTTTCTAGTTTTGTTTTAGGTTTTTTTTTGGATTTTTAGGGGTTTTTTGGGCTCGTTAAATTTGGATCTATTAGTAGCCCTCAAGTCTTTATAATATTGATACGTAAGAACTTGTAAAAATACCCAGTTATCATGACGAGTTCGTTGAATTTTCTTTGTATGAGAAGAGGGGTGAAAACCCCAAGGTTATCTAATGGATAACCCGTGTGTAGGAACATGCACCATATTTGAAGAAATTTCTAAGTATATAGAGGGGAACCATGAAGGAACCTATAATTAGAAAATTTCTAGGAGAGTAAGGTGAGGTATAAAAGGACTCCATGCTTAGAAATTTTTTCTAAGATGTTAGGGGAAACCTATGGAAAAGAAACCCAACTTAGAAAAAAAACTCATGGAGGGTGAGTCTATACTTAAAAAACTTCTAAGTGGCTGGGGAAGCTCATGGAGGGTGAGTTTATACTTAAAAAACTTCTAAGTGGTTGGGGAAGCTCATGGAGGGTGAGCCTATACTTAGAAAATACTCTAAAAGGTTGAGGGAACCCAATGAGGGTGATCCATAGTGACGCCCATGCTTACGAAAATTCCTAAAAGGTGGAGGGAAACAAACCCATATCGACTCTTATATTTAGAAAAATTTCTAAAAGGCGAAGAGGACGGATTCATAGAGGGTTGTTATAATACACTAAGAAAACCAAATCCATCCTTTAAAGAGTGGTTGCACTTGAGTGTGGAAGTTATGTGACCTTTTTAAGATGATATGAGGCATGAAAATCCTCAATTGAAGAAAGATCTCATCGAAGAGTGAGAGTTTTATAGCCTTCTTGATGATGGCATAGGGGTTTAGGAGCCCCTAAAAGGTCTATAACCTCCCTGGTTATGGCATGAGGGCTTAGGATCCTCTCACTGAAGAGTGGTCAATGGTGTATGGAAGGTATGTAACCTCTCTAGGATCACATGAGACATAAAAGCCCCTCCACTAAAGAGTGGTACCAGTCTGAGATTGCACTGGAGAAGCAAGAGATCCAAGATCAATCTCTAGTGAATTGGTGAGAGGTTTTTTAGCATCATTTAAAGAATGTGTTAGTTAGAGACTTCATTAGAGAATGAGAGATCCGAGATCAACCCCTAGCGAATTGGTGAGAGGTCTTCAGACATCACGTAGGGAATATGCCATTGCAATAAAGAGGTCTCATACCCATCTTTTGGAGATTGTAGGGATATTGTCCTAGGAAGACCAAGTCAATCTCTTTTCAAGGAGAGTGGTCAGAAGCCCTTCACTGAAGATATATAAATAGAAAATTTATGTTAGTGATATATTATTTTTATTTTAAAAAAAACTTACATTCCTCTTGAGGATTACGCATCATGTAGTGATTTGAGTGGTAGATATGGGGAAAGGGTTCTTTAGAGGAACATTAGCTTTTCTTGTTGAGTAACACTAAGTAGCTCCGTATAGCTTTTCTTGGCTGGTATGTTGGTGTTGAAGCGTGCTATTAGCTTGGTACAGAGGTCACTAAACCTTTCGATGGAATTTGACTCTAAATTATTATATCAAGCACATGCAAATCCCAAAAACATTATGATGAGGATTTTGCACATTGAGTCATTATCATGGAAAACCAACTCTAAGCTACCACTTATATTATGTACATGTTTCCTCGAGTCGGCCAGACCATTATAGTTATTCAGACTCATTTTTATAGAAATGTAGTCCTTAGGGAGTTGAGTGTTTAATACTCGTTTGGACAAGAGAGAACCCCACCACTGATGAGGGTTGTAGTCATTCTCCTGAGTATGTTCATGTATAAATCGTCTCTTACTATTTTGTATGTTAAGCTTTTAGGAGCCCGAGGAGTTTGGCATGAAATGATGGTTACGGTAACTATTATCCATCACACGGTAGCTAGGGGGAGTATGTTTGGAGTACTGGCTCTATACGTGGGTATCGTAATGGAAAGAGTGACCCCTTGTGGGACTCATATGAATATCTTTTTGTATAGTCTCTTACGGGTAGTGTAATAGTTTACAGACGCTTGGTGTGCCTAATAGCTGTGGCGCTGAGGCGTTGTGTATTGTTAAGGGTGTCAAGACTTGTTGGGTTAGCAAAGTCTGATTTTGTCCTTGGGTTGCCAACACTGTTTGAGTGAGGAGTTGCATTTGACTGGTGAGTTATTGAAGGTGCGATTGGGTAGAAGTTTTTGCAGTAACGTGTAAATTTGTCATACGTCATATCCCAAGTGTGTTCTGGTTGTGTATTATGGAATGACTTAGAAGTGTTAAAAATAAGTTTTAGAAACTGATGGTTTTTTTTTATCATTTTTCCACAAACGACGTCAATTGATGATTTCCAAAATCCAATATGCTTAGGAATAAGACTGATGTGTTGGATAATTGGTTAATCTCTTAGTTCAAGCAATCTGATCGATTCTTTCTAGACAAGGTATCTGATGGCTTGATCTGGAAAGCCTAGGTGGTCGGTAACTGGTACCTGTAAAAGGTTCTATTTGATGAATTTGAGGACTCTCAGATGTTTAAGTTAGTAACTTTATAGAGAGAGAAAATACAATAATATTTTAGAGAGATAGACTCTGAAAATATATATGCTAAAAGTGTTAAAAATAAAGAGATTGTGAAACTTTGACTTGAAGAACTCATGGTATATTTATAACCCATGGGCCATGAGTCTTGTCCTTTTGTGAAGAGAAAAGATTGAAGTGTAATTTTACTATTATGATATTTTAAGTTGTATTATATTCAGAATCATACGTATAAGATCAATATAAAAAAATCAAGGGATCCACGTGGGGTCTTGAAAAAATTCTCAAGGAAGAATTAGGATTGGGATGCATGCCTAAGCTCATAGCGGTGCTGGGACGCATGCTTGAGCCTAAAAATTAATTGAGTTCAAGTGTTATGCGTCAACCTAGTAAGGGGTGTTGGCTCACCCAACACCCCCATGTAATTGGGTCCAGTTATAACGCCTAGACCCAATAAAAGGTGTTGAGTGCCAACACCCTTGACTCTTGTTGGGTGTGACAATCTCGACAAGGTGTCATGCCTAAGAAGATTTGTTGGGTGTGACAGCATGCCCAACATGAGCTAAGGTGCGGTAGCTCGAGCCCAATGAAAATGCTTTCTAGGTTTGAGGTTTTTTTAATGTGTTTTTTAGGCTCATAAAATTTAGATACATCATTAGTCCAATAATATTATCTTAAAAGAATTTTTATTGTATGAGCATATTTTAGATAAAATCACATATTAAATTTCCCATTTTATGGTATACAAAATTATTCAAATTTACATCAATGCTTTCCATCGAAGTTTTGAAAGCTTTATGACCTCAATACATACTTATACGGGGAAGACACAATCTAGCATTACAAATAATTTATCCCAAACACTAATTAAAGTACATACACCAACTATGATATATATATATATATATAGCAGAAGATTTTATACCTTTTAAATAGACAACTAATCTTACATCATAACATCTTGCAAGATTTAATTTCTTACCAAGCGAAGATGAAAGAAAACGAGCAATCAAGTAATTTTTTAGAGGGTGAGCTATAAATACAAGTCATAACAAACTTGAAATGGGCTTTAAGGAAAAGAAAGCAACCAATAGGAATCATGGATATTGTGCTAACTACTATTACCATGCGAGTAAGCTTGCCAACAACCTTATGATAGGTCTTAAGAAACAATACTACCTTATAAGAAGCAATTTAATTAGCTGGAAGGCGGCATTGATGACTTCAGTATTTCCAAGCTCCTCCAACCTTATAGTAATGCAAATACAATGCTTTGTTTTTCTTTCTCCCTTGGACCTCAACAAGAGAGCTTTTCGTTAATTTAGCATGGATCTTGTCCTGAGATTACTGATCCTAAAGCACGCTCAGAGGAGTACTCATGGCTGATAGAGATATAAGGGCTATGGCCTTAGGCTTAGAATACGGTAACTTGAAACAAAGCCTAGCCCAAGACACAATGCTTCCCCAGGCCTGGAAAAGAAACATAAGAGCATCCCATCTTATGCAAGTTATAATTACTTCTTGTTCTTTTTTTGATTTCTCAAGAAAAAATAATTTGGAGAGTAATAAATTATCCATGTTGCTCTTTCAAATCTTATTGATACATCTTAGGTTAAAATGCATTTCAAGACCGTTTTATTTTTTATGTTTATTTTGTTGATCATACATGTGAGAAGTGCTCTGCTTTATTAGCAATGTTAAATGTCAATTGGAACACAACCTTTAAAGAGCAGGGCTCACAATTGTTGCTGGCTGCTAACCAAAATACAGTTAATCTTTCAAATTATTCAATAATAACTGGATTTGTCTTAGCATATCCTTTTATAAACCCAGATGTGCTGTGTAGTTGCAAGAGGTGGGCCTTTTTTTTCTTTTTCTTTTTTACCATATAATCATGTAGAAGATATATCCTTAAAAAGGACTTAATTTCAATTAAGTTGTAAGTTCAAATTTTAAAAATGGCGAGAGCTTGAAGAGAAAAGAAGGGGTTTTGGGCCTTTTGGCATGTAGAAAAGTTTCAATCTTTTACATCTTCAGAACTCAAGCATGAACAGGTAAAATTTCCCATGTCAGTTTCTTAATTCTTTGTTGGTATAATTCGATCTCCCAGTTGAGAAGAGTAGAAAAATTTGGTGAAAGTTCAAATCTTGGTGATAGAAAGGTAGTGGAAAGGGTGAAAGTTCAGTAATTTTGTGTTAGAACTATGAACACCAAAGAAATGCAACCAATCCATTTTTCAGCTCAAACCATTGGTAACAACCACGATATTCTTACTGACCTTCTACTTCTAATTCCTGCAAAACCATTTCTCAAATTCAATAGTGTGTCAAAAACAATCTGCGATTTCTGACCCTGAATTCTGCCTCTCTCAAACACAGCCGCGCCCCCACTCCTCAAGGACACTACAAAAGGCTCTCTCTTGGATTATCTCGATGTACCTCGGATCAAAATAGAGTATTTTTGCAATGGCTTGCTGTTTCCCATGCCTCCTGCAAATCTTGTAGACTATTGTAGCCAAGGTTGTTAAAATCGCGATTTTAACACGGCACAGAAAGCCGTTCACAAACTCGGATCGTAAAAACAGATCGTAAAATCGTAAAATCGTAAGGAATTTTAAAATACATTAAAAAAAATTTATGCTTTAAATAAAAATTCATACATAACAATTTGTCCAATTAATTCAGTCCTATAATACTGAAATGACATTAAATTCAGTCAAATTCAACAATTTTCAGTCCAATTTTCACCCTATTAATATTCAATATTTTTGGTCCAATTTTCACCCCAATTCAATCAATTCGGCCAATTTTTACCGAGTAATATTTTGCACAATTCACATATATAGTATAACTTGTGGCATTCAATTCAACAATTTTCACACCCGATCAATGCCATTCAATTCAACATTATACATATACAATTTACAGGATCGGGCAAAATGAATTACAGGACTAACTAACAATTAACACTTAACAGGAGTTTATACAAACCCATTACGGGGGCAAAAATAAAGAAACCTTGACTCAGGTGATGATGATAAAGGCAAAATTAACTACGATGCCGCTAGGTTCTTTGTTGAAGATAATGATGGTAAAAGGAAAAGTGAAACCAGAAAAGGAGAGTAAAAAGGCACTCATTGTCTATGCAAACAACTTTTAGAACAAGGATGGTGTCATCCTAACCATTTGATTATTTCACCTCACATTGTCTCTTCATGCCGATCATCTTGGAGTTTTTGTTTTTACTCTAATCAATGGGAGCCCATGCCCAAATTCTCTCTCTGCTGGTTCCACTCTCATCTTAAGCCTTTCCTCGAATCCTCCGATCCGGTAAATTCATCAAGCCCCCTCTTCGGCTCTCTCTGCTTTTTCTTTCTTTCTTTTTTGGGTGTAAAATAAGGGGTAATAGTTTGCGAATGGCCGCTTTTGTGGAGGATGGAGAATAGATCGTTGTCGCGCCCGATTAGGGATTTGTTCCGTTGGAATTGGAAAGAGTATTTGTGAATTGTGATTTGTGAAAGAGTTTTTCGCCCCAATTGAAAAGAAGAGGAAGACAAACCACATGAGTCCGTGATTGTGCAGGGAATAACCAATAGGCATCGGCGGCGCCCAGGAGGGGGATTTTGTTTCAGGGCCTCATTTTGTCAAAATCGCAAAATCGGTCGTGAAATCGCGATTTTGCGCGATTTCATCCGATTTTTGCGATTTCACTCGATTTCAACCCGATTTTACCCATTTTTGATTTTTTCAGGCGATTCAACCCGTAATGCATGTTTTGACTCGTAAAATCGTATGATTTTACGAGTCAAAACGCGATTTTAACAACCTTGATTGTAGCTATGTGCAGGGGCGGAGCCTCAATGGGACATAAGGGGCAACTGCCCCCTTAACTTTTTATAAGCATGCTTATGTGCATAAACAGAAATTAGAAGTTGAAGAGTCCCATGAATAGAAGGGGAGTTACAGAAAAATATGGGAAATAAAAAAAGAGAAAAAGAATACTGTCTTTACGTCCAAATAAAGCAAATGCATGTTTCGTGGAAAATCATTCATCTTTGAATTTTCTTATATGCATTCTATTAAAATTACTACAAAATCTTTTTTTTTCAATAATGTTTTTTTATATGATTTGGGCTATTTAAAAAAAAATATCTTCGATCAGATTGATAATAAAATCATTATAAAATGATTTTAAAATATAACTTGAAAAGAACAATTATAATGTAAATTTTTTCATTTTAAAAATATTTTTAAATTAATTTTATTTAATATAAGTTAGTATATATATTTTAAATTGATTTTTTTATATAACACATGTCTATATAATACTTAATTAATATCAAGTATTTAATTTACTTTTTTATTTAAAAATTTCTAGCTTCACCACTGGCTATGTGATCAATGATGACGATCGTGGGCATCGGTATTTTATTTGCAATCCACCTAAGAGGCAATTCCAGAGACTTGCTTTCCCTTGTTAAATAGTAATATCTAAATTTTTTACTACCTCATCATGCATGGCTTTTTTTGGCCTTTGATCCTTTAAAGTCACCTTGCTACAATATAATTCTCTTGTGCCTATTGGATGTAATATCGGGATATGGAATTGATGTATATTCATTAAAGACAGAATCATGGACTCAGACACCAATCCCTTTTGAAAGGCCATTCGCAATGTTCAACTGTGACGGTGTTTATTTTGTAATGGTGCCATTTATTGGTACAGTATAGGAGCACTTTAGTGTGTTTTGATGTTGATAGTGAGGCTGTGAAGACAATAGCAATACCTCCTATGTTATTCATGAATATGCCCCAAGACACGGATTCAGTAATTTGGGGAGTCTCGTGGCCATTTGAACATCGCAGGTGCCGATGAGCTCTCCAATTTTTCACAATTCTACGTCTTGGAGATGCCATCTAATCATTCTGGTTGGTTTGTAAGATACCATGTGGATCTTCACTAGAGAAAATCCTTGCGCGCTTTCAGTGTTAAGGGTTCTTCGCACTGAAAAGGAAGAAGAGTAGAAGCTTGTTCTACTCATGAATGGTAGTAGAGTTATATTTCATAATACTTGTGACGGGACACCTAACAATATATGTGATTTGGAGCCTAAGCCAAGAGATAACAGTAGCAGTGGCGAATTGGATTATAGAAGTCGCGGTGCCTATCAATACTTTGAGACACTCTTTCGTGTGTGAGAATAGCACTTTTATTGACAAGTCAATTATCAACTCGCATAAATCCAACGTCTGCATAGCTGATCAAATTTTGTTTTTGTGCACAAAATGTAACTTTTAAGCCTTTCTGATTGCTAGTGGAATGATCCCTTTATCTAAAGAACTACTTTTCATGCACAAGTCCACATCACCTGAATATTTTGCTCTTGTATTGCTTTGAACTATTGTTAGGGCAATCAGCTGGCAAAAAGAATGATGCAAAGCACCAGAAATACATGAGCATCAATCAGTCAAGAGACCATGGTGACCTGCTAGCAAGAGTCATCAGGCATCACACACATCTCACTTTCAAGAAAGAAGAGAACCCTCTCAGCTTTTCTGTTTGACAAACCGAAGGAGGCAGATGTCTCATATTTGTGTGAGACATTAATGGGGATTTGGACTTTAGACTAATGCTGATGTTAATTATTGAAAAAAAAAAAAGAAAAAAGATGAGAGATGGAAGAGAAATTTTCTATGGGTTTGAGGAGCAGAGAAGGCATTTTCAACGTTCCCACCTTTTTAAGCACATAAACAGGAGATAATCTCCATTAAAAGCTTGATACTTTTTATGTTTGTGCTGCTGAAATTTGAAGACAATGCCTTCATGATACAGGATAGATAAAGTTTAATTAGGACAACACATTGCACAGCAGAGAAAAGACCAGCACACTTCCAATTATTTGTTCATACAGATTTTTAAGCCAAACATATTGAACTCTAGATTTTTTTCATTTCAAAGCCTGCTAGTGATATTGGTGTTCCTGAGTCTAGATGGGTTTGGGCTGGTATCCTTTGGCACAAGAATAGTGAGAGCACCATTTTCAACTTGAGCTTTGACTTGATCCAGCTTCACATCATCTGGTAGCTCAATTTCTCTAGAAAAACCCTTGTTCCCTGTCCCTCTCTCATGAATTTTATCATGTTAATGTTTAGTACACTTCAACTAAAAAGTCGAATCGGATATTTTAGGTTTCTTATATCAACATATTAGACCTGAATTTAACAACTACGAAAACAAGAGAGCATTTAGAAATATTATGGAAAATAATTTTTTTGTAAATAAATTTATAGTGAATGATATGCATAATGAAATATTTGAGAGTGTGATAGAAATTACTTTTAAAGTAATTTTTGTATGGAAATATATTAAAATAATATTTTTTTAAAAAAGTTATTTTTAATATTAACATATTAAAACGATTTAAAAACATTTTTAAAAAAAATTTGAAGAATTGTTTTTAAAATTTTGATGAAAAGTAGGTTCAACCTCATCACTAAAAATAAATCTAGATTTTTAAAAAGATTTTGAACAGGTTAGTTTTTTGTTTTGTTTTAGAACCATAGGAATTTTTTTTAATGGATTTTAAGAGTTATTGAACTCTGTTCAATTAATGGTTTTTGGTTGGTAGACAATTAATGGCTTAATAATAATAATTTTATGATATCAGCGCATTAAATAAATTCAAAATCATAAAAAAAATACTTTAAAGAAAAAAAAATTCATACACTTTTTAATTATAAAAAACACACTTAAATACAAAAAAAAAACATTCTCTCTATCTTGGCAAGAAGATTTATCATTGAAAACAAATAATAATACAACTTCTCTTAAATAGGATGTATAAGATAATTTCTATTTTTTTATTACATAAACAACCTCTTACCTAAAATTCCTGAAAACCAATTATGATTTTTATTTGCCTTAAAATTATATGACAATTTCTTTTTCCTTCTTACAACTTTTACACATTAGCTCGCCTTGATGTGCAGAAGCAACAATGACAATTGAGAATAGAAGAGAAAAAAAGAGGAGGGAATCCAACTTTTGTCGAATCATTGTAAATAATAATGCTATTTGATTTTTAAATTAAATTAAAATAAAATTTTGAAAAAGCTTCTAAAAAAAAGTTAAATGATTTTTTTTGCTTTTAAAATTTATTTAGTAATTTTACTATACAATAAAAATATGAGATAACTCATATGTTTCTGATCAATTTGTTAATGATAATTAAATCACATAGAAAAGATCATATTACCTTTTAACCCAAGTTATATGGTTTAGTGTAAAAAGAATAAAATAGTTATTTTAATCCGTAATAAAATTTTTGAGTATATGTATAATGAATTCCTGAATTCTTTTGGCTTTTGTTTTAATTACTTTGTGTGCATAACTCTCCCATCTCATTTCTATACATAATCCAATGGTATAGACCTTTTCAAGAACACATTCAAATGGAGACTTGATATTTCTATTTAAAGGCCTTAAAATCCATCCTGAAAAAAAAAAAAAACAGAGGATTTAAAGATGAGAAAGGATAGCTTTATTATGTGATTCAAGGTAGTTGGGCTTTATATACATGTAAAATCCTATACATAAACTTGGCTTAATGGTTGTCTATCAATTTTTTTTTTTTAATAAAGTAAGATTCTAGTTTCAGCTTTATAGTCAAAAGCTTTTTAATTTATAAGCATTTAATGGAAAAAAGAGAGAGAGAGAGAGAGAGAATGACATTACCCAATTCTCTATGTGGTCTCTTGGCAATCCTTGAGAGGTCACAATGTCTTGCTAGCCTTTACAGGAGACAAACTTTTCATTCACGAGCACACTTTACATATATATTAATACAAAACTTTCAATCATTCATTCATTCATTCATACTCCCTCTTTTGTTTCCATCACTTCAGTTTCTTCACCTGTAAGTTCCTATCACCTTACGGGCCCAACGTTAGATTCAAAACAATTGCATGATTGCTCATTTGGATAATGTCTTTAATTATAAAGTTATGGCTATGGAAACCATGATCACATAAAGAATAAAGAGCTTGGCCGAAGGGTTTGCTGCCTTACAGGATGTCAAGCTACGCTTCCAGCAATATGACTAGTCGAAGTCCCATCTAAATGAAAGAAACCTCTTAACTTTCTTAATTATATGATCTTTATGATCATGCATGGCTAAAAAGCAGTATTGGATGATGGATTTCAGTATATTCTGCATGATTCTTGCCTTTGTTTGTCTCCAAATTATGCCTCCATGTAGTCCACTATGGTGCTAGCTATCATGCATTGCAAAGTGGTAAAGAGGAAGAGTTTGAAATTAAAGTTATCCCTTCGACGACTTGGTACCAATTAATCCCTCGGTAATGTAGTTGATAATGATGGGATTTTCATATTCTTTGGTCTAATTAAGAGAGTTTCCTCTCCAGCACATGAAGGTTTGACCTATATTTTTAAACCCCAACAGTGTTCTTTCGTACAAAGTTGAGTTGAGTAAAATGTAGGCATTGATTCATAGCTATTCTTTTAAGCAATCATAAGATTAGTTTTTTTTTTTTATGGATCTTTCCTTTTAAATTCTTAAGGTGGTGCAATTTGGTGAAATTGGGAAAAACGTTTCATGAACTGGGGTGGGTTTATGTAGATCAAAATTATTGGATTGTTTGATGCAACAAACCTTAAAATTACTAATGTGATTAGTTAAATGTACATCAACTAAATTCATGTAATGATTCTTCATGGAATTAATTAAAACTTGGTTGAAAAGGTACTCTCTTCTTTCTTATAATTAATTCAACTAAATATCTTTAGATATACATCACTTGACGTTATGATTGAAGAATAATTATCCTAATTTTAATTATACCCACATGAATT
Organism: Populus deltoides; assembly: GCA_015852605.2. Taxonomy (NCBI): domain Eukaryota; kingdom Viridiplantae; phylum Streptophyta; class Magnoliopsida; order Malpighiales; family Salicaceae; genus Populus; species Populus deltoides. The sequence goes on from CM027573.2 coordinate 16,197,864, forward strand.
TGTATAAAGACTTAAAGAGCATTCTAATGTGGTCCAATTAAATGATATTTATTTATATTTCTTCATTTACTTTCTTAATTTTCATATTAATAAATATTATCTTGAATATTATAAAATGATGATGATGCTATCATAGGTTTTTTTTTTTTTTTCAAATGATCAAATCAAATTAAAGTGTAAAAAGGGTCTTTCTCAAGAAGAAAAAAAGTGTACTGGGGTCTGGATTTAATTTATTTTATAGTAATTTTTAAACAAGTAATTTTTTTCAACTTTTCTTTTGAGAAATTCTTTAAAGTTGCTTAATTTGGAGAAAAAGGTGAAAGCTTTTAGCTCGAGATCCAATTTTCCCTAAAATCACACACACACAAATCTTCTTCCTATGGAAGCAAGAAGGTAAATTACTTAAAAAGTAAAGAGGCACAGATTTGAAAAGAAGAGCTGCGTCCACAGAAGCTCAAAAGAATGATGCCCGCAGCAGGACTTGCCATAAGGTATGGCATCCATCAAGCACTTCCATGACATGCACAGCATGGTGAACATTAATGTAGGGAACAAATTGCTTGGGGCCGAGAGAAAGTAAGAATAATTTCTGAGTACATGTGAATAGCTCAGATTATGAAATCAATCTGAGTTTTATTCTGTTGGACTGCCTTCATACTTTAAGCAGCTAGCACTTATCGAATCCATCTGAAACTTTTTTTAATATTTTTTTTTTTTGCATCGATATTTCATGTCCATGGAAGGTAACAGTGTCCAATTTCTAATAGATTGGGTGTGAAATTGAAAACATTAGGATTGATAATGAAGTTTTGCCTTTTTTGAGTACAAAAGTGAAAACTGATATGTTCTGGCTTAGGAACAACAGAGTTAAGTGTTCTCAATCACCTGCATCTGTCAAAATTCAAAGTTGTGTTGACTCCAGATTTTAAGAAGCATCATATTCAAAAAAAAAAAATATCCTATCTTTTTTTTTGTTTCTCTTAATTATCACTTCGTTCTTGAATCTTGAATATAGAGCTAAAACTTTCTGTTCTTCGAGATGAAAATCGATTTCTTTCTCACGCTTGACATCCAAAGTAGCACAAATTAACAAGACTTGCCCTTCTGTAATTGATAGACAATCACAAATGAATCATGGAAAAGACTTATTCAAAGTACTATAATTTTCACCTTTACAAAAGGAACATGCCAATCTTTTCACATCAGGACAATACAACTTTATCAAAAGTGGGAGAGGAGAGTGGAATCTTAGCTTCCCTTTCACCCTTTTTCCCACCTTTGTTTTTTTGGATACATGCCACTCCCCCTCTAAACGTCTTTTGCTCAATCCTTCTTTTTGAGAGTAAAATCAAAGAAAATCTTGAAAAGGGAACATAGGGGGGGGGGGGGGGGAGTTGACATCATGAAGAAAGGAAAGGAAAGCAAAAGAAGCACCAGGAGTAGATCAATATAGCAGGCTGAGATTGAGTGCTATGCCAAGGTCTTTGAAATAATTGGGCTAATTTATTTACCTGCATGCATGGGAAGCAATATTGGCAGTCAGGAAAAAAAAGAAAGAAAGAAAAATTGAAGGCAAGAAAAGTTGGGATTTTACCATTTCCTCCGAACACCTTTCTAAGGAAAGAAAGAAAAATAATGAGCAATGCAACTCCAGCCAACAGTCCAATAATTATTGCAAATGTCTTCTCACCATCACTGGTAGATTTATCTGCTTTTGGAAATAGTAAATCAAAAACAAAATTGCAAACCAATCACTTCCCTCGTTTCAAAACATTCTAATCTTGAAACTTTTCACTTCTCCCATAGACATTTTGTACTTTCCTCGAAGAAATTTATAGCCTGTGTTTATCTATACATTATAAACTATGGTTGACCACAGAAAACATCTTTTTATGCTTATTGTGGCTAATTACAGTTTGAAATATGGTTAAATACGTAGAAAAACTAGCCCTTAGTCATGATTTGAAACTATGCTTACCACTATGAGACTTGGTATACACATGAGGCCCACCGGTGGTGTACCTAGCGTAGCACTTGGCCAGAAACATATCACCATAATCCGCCGTGCCGCAGTCGGATTTCAGCCGCATGATCGCCTCCGACAAACAGTCCTGACATTCTCCGGTACTCAAGTCACCGATGCATTGGGCCACACCCTGGACATCACCTGACCCGCCAACCCGGTAAGCCCCACCAGTTCTAGCCAGCCCCCCTAAAACTGCATCCCTAAGGTTCATAGCATCCGTATCATACCCAACCGAAGGTCCACATTTCTTCAATACCACAGTCTTATCTTCCACACCCAAAAACGTTGTATTATCATACTTTACATAACAACCTTGCAGCTGCAATGCTCCGCCACATGTCTGAGCACACAGAACACCAAGTTGGCTCACGGCACGGGCGACACATGTGGCACAATCAGGCATTGACAGGTCACCACGGCACTGGTAAAGCCCGTAAACAACATCTTGTGGGCTTGACCCCATAATGGTATAGTTGTTGTAAGAAGAGTATGTAGCTGAGTTGACAAGAGAAGTAAGGAGAGAATTAAGGTTGGACTCAAAAGGTGAGTCTTGTACATATTTTTGTTGAGTGCAGCCGCCAAAGACAAATGCATCTGTGGAAGCTGAAAGCGAAGGACAAGTGAGAGATGACAAAGAGACGATGAATGTGAAGGTTAAGAGAAGTGAAGAGCATGTTGTTCTTCCCATGTCTAGACAAGCTCTCAGAGAGAGACAAAGAGAGGCAAGGGATATGGAGGCAAATCTAAGCCCTTGGTTATGAAATTAACGGGAGCTTAAAACAAGACTCTTGTCTCTCTCATCTCAACGAGTCTATGAAGGGCTGTTTCTTTCTATATACGTGGGAGAATAGGCCTTTTATCTATTAACAAACACAAACAAATTTCGTGGGGTCATTCATGTAAGACGATGCAACATGATTAAAGAATTTTTAGTGACGTTGTAATTAACGAATAATTATTTAATAGTTTTAAAAATAAAAACTTCATGATATTCAAGCTATAACTCTATATATATAAGAGAGGAAATTACATAGCTTTTAAATCTAACTTGGAGGTTGATAAACGAAGTTCCCAGTCACAAAAGTTCCATGTCAGAGGTCAAGTGAATCACCTTGTTAACTCTGTAAATTTAATTTTTTTATTTTATGAAAAATAAAAAAAGTTCACTAAAAAATTTTAGAAAGAAAAAAAATAAATGAATTTTGATTATTTTTTCCAAAGATAATTATGTCAAGTCAACTTTGATTTTTGACCAGGTTTTATTGAACTAATTCTCTTTTATTGTTATTAAAATCTAGCCCAATTTAAAATATTTTAGATCATTTGCATTATGGGTCAACTCATCATATTGTGTTTCAAAACAATGAGAAATTAACAAAATAATTTTTGAAAAGATAAATATTTTTATCATTTTTTTTTGTGAACTTGGATGTAATTTTGTGTCTATATATATATATATATTTATATATATATATAATATATATATATATATCTTACAGTTTGAATATTATAATTTTTTTTCAAAAGTTTATAGGTTAATTATTTTTAGTATTTTTGTTTGAAATTAAATTTATTTACACTTAATAACTAGATTGCCAAATTAGTTTTTCATTATTTATACAGGGGTTAGGTTAATTCTATTTTTGTTTGAAATATATATAATTTATTTACACTTAAATTTTAAATTCTTAACCTCTTTTTTATTCTTTTTAATGAATGTTTACACTATCAGAATTTTTCATAATTACTAATGGATTGTTTCATCTTTATTTAGACATTGATTCTGTTAGGAAAATATTTACCACTAGAATTATAGATGGTTACTATTAGTTAAAAAACCAATCATGGATGATTTTTATTTAGTTAGTCATTCTATTGGTAATATAATCACCAATGAATTTATAGATGAAAAAGACGCGCCAAACTAAAAAATTTATCGGCATCATTTTGTCTATTATCGATGAGGATGTTGTATTACCGACATATAAAACCGTTTATAATTTCATCAGTGATTTATTTTATATTACCAACAGATTGAACCGTTAATGATTTATATATTATCAGCAATAAGGTCATGTAATTTTTTTTCAAACTCTCTCAAACTTTTCGATAAAATTAGTCCGTCAATGATGTTGTCCGTAATGATGAGCGACATTTCATGTAATTTCTTAAACTCTTTGGAACAATCCAACAGACCTATTCAATAAGTAATTCTATCATTAATGTATTTAATATTTTTCTTTAAAAAATCAAATAAGACTATAAAAAAATTCAAATAAACAAACTACAAAAAAAATTAAAATAAATAAAACTAAATTAAAAAACCAAATATTTATTGTAAATTTAGAAATTATTAGTTTGAATATAATTCACCTATAGGGCATGTGCTAAAGAGGAGGAGACGAAGACGAATCTTTGTCGGGACTGAATGAGGGACAAGGTGGACCACATGTACCACAAACATTTGCCAAAAACTCTATGTACAATCATCGAAATTCAGTCATCTTAGCACTAAGCTGCTCTATCTTAGTAGTAAGCTAGGTCGTTTGAGCTTGAACTTGTTCTCGTACAAGCTCTTGGAACTTTGTAGATTAAGAGCTTGAAGTCAATTGGAAGGACCCAATGGTTGATACACTACGTCCCGTAAGAAAATCCTCGGACATAGTGTTTGAGATATCATAAATCCGATTTCTATTGGGTCCACTGGATGATCCAGCCTCTAACCACAAATTCGTATTGAGTTTTGGATGGGTTGAAGAATAGTCCTCATATCTCTCCTATAATTGAGTTGTATATGTTTCCTGGGAAACAAAATAGTAAGTTTATTTTAAAAAATAATAACTTAAGAAAACAATTGTTAAAATCCAACTTACCATGAACTTTTGAGCTCGGTTAATCACAAGTTACTACACCCCTTTTCGATGATCATCATTTCGTATGTGAGTTTCTACAAAAAGCTCAATCGATCTTGGTTTGCCTCCAATAACCGTAGTTTACAAAAGAAAACTACTGTTAGTTAAATATTTTCATATAAAACAATAATTTTTTAAAAATAAATCTAATAAAAAAGAATCTTACCATTCATTTTGTATGTGAACTGAACATAATGGATCCGCTGGTTTATGTGGTAATTGAACCATAAATCTCCATGTTCCGATTCTCCACCCCCTAACCATGATTGCCGCATGAAATGCTCAGACATTAAGTGCGGATATAAGTTTTCTATATAGCCTCCAAGATGTGTGAAGGGCTGAAATCCCTCCAAACCATCATGTCTTCCCAGCTTGAAAAACCTCTTTCTTTAGCTTTTTTTTTTGTTTTGCGCCTCATACCAAAAATCACGCAACCTATATAGTAGAAATAAATTATCATTTAAATTAAAAAATATTAAAAAATAAAATTCTAACATTTAAATAAAAAATATAACATTGATAGTTCAATCTTACCTAGTTGTGTTGTGAATCTCCTAAACCCTACTAGCAACAACATTGTCAGCCTTATTTTAGTGAAATTTTTTCTTGCACATCAAATTTGTAAGAGAATTAGTTCATTAATATTAAAAAAACAAACCAAATTAAAATAATAAAAAGAAAAAAATTATTTAAGTATATATTAACCTTGAACTTTTCGAACCGTGCATCAATCATTGGTTTTAATTCAGGATTTTTAAAAACATGACTCCACATAAACAATGACATTTCCATCAATGATTTCATAACTGATGTTATCATGTGAGAACCTCCACATTTGTATATCTAAGATTCCATTCATTAAGTGAACTAATTATTCAAAACTTGTGCATTGTTGTTTATTTTCTTTAATTGTATAGGATAGAAAAACAAACTTATATTGAGTGGTCGAACTTCCATTGCTCAATGTACTTCCCATTATATGCATCTCGCTTAGAAAATACAACCCTCTATGAGATGGTACTGCACTCGATGAACTTGTATTGGTAAATATTGTGTAACCCAAAAGGTACGGTATTCCTAACTCTAACGTTAGTGAATAAATCCGTAAAATTTGGGTTAAAAAACAAAACTATTTTTTTCTCTTTTTTATTATTATTATCCCTTTTTAGAAAAAAAAAGATGTATTGCATATCATATTCGCATTTCACAGTAAAAGTCTACAAATTGAATATAAAACAAACTGACAAAACAATACAAAAAAAATGTGAGAGACTCATAAATAAATTGACGAGGATTCCTAATTTTTTCTGAAATTTTCTGATAAAAAAAAAGAGTTTTTTTGGTCAAATATCAAAACAAAAGGGAATAAAATAAAAGGATAAGAAATAAAAGTGTGTTTTGCCAAACCCATCATTTTTTTGGACTGAATCTACCCTAGTCAAGTTACTGGCCAAACTAGTGACTCGGATTGGCCAACAGAAGAGTAAAAAAAAAACAAAAAAAAAATTGAAGGGGAGGGAAAGATAAATGACTTCCTTGGTGATGGTGTGCATGGTTGTTGGAGTTCTGGAAGAAGCTTGGTGCTAGCGATCGTTGCTAGAATTCTGGAAAAACTGGGATTCATCCTTCTGCTTTTGGCTTCCTCCCCTTTGTTTTTTTTTCTTCCTTCTCTCATCTTTCTCTTGCTTTGTGCTTTTTTTCCCCAGTTTCTCTTCTTTTTTTTCTTTTCTTTTTTTTTTTTGCCTCTGCCTTTTATTGGTTTTTTGGCTTGAGATTTGCTCTTTATCTTCCCAGGATAATGATAAGGTCTAGGACTTTGTGTTTTGGTTGGATTAGGACACCAATGCCATTGCTGGATTGTTAGTGGTGGTTTCCTCAGCCTGCTGGCACCTCGTGGCGGTGGAGGAAAGTCAGCTGGATAGGGGTCAGATGGTAGACCATTCGGTCTCTGTCCAAGTCTGGTCTGAGGGCAATGAGACCTGGCTAGAGGGTATGGTTTTTGCTGGCGGGCTTTCCCTTGTTTCAGACGAAAAAGAAGATGTACAATGTTTCGGTCTATGTCCATGTCCTTTAACTTCCTACAATTTTGACTCAAATCAACCTTGAATTTTAATAGTTCTTCATTTAAACTGATTTTATTAATTAAACTAATTTAAAACTTAATTAAATCTTTAAATTTATCAATTCTTCAATTAAACTCTTGATTTCATTAATTATTTTGGAAATATGATGTAATTTCATAGCAAAGACATATCACTTTTTACAAATATTACTATTAAAATGAAAAATGCTCTTACACAATTACATCCAATTTTTTTTTTCAACTTTAAAAAAGAATATATAAAAAAAATAACTTTAAAGAAGGTTTGGTGCAATAAATAGTATAGACTCGAGAGGAAGAAATTATTTTTCTTTTGCCTAGAAAGAGAGAGAGCCTGTGGAAAGAGAGAGATGAGTACATGAACTAAAAGCAATTATTGCTCAACAGAACGGCTAACTAGTTGCTAAATTTGCTTTTGTAATTAGGTCAACGAGCACATCTTTGCCTCTGTGTATAATTTGGATTGATTTACAGGACTTCATTGCAGCACTTTAGTAGTGTTTGGCTTGATATATAAGATAATGAATGAGACAGAAATCTAACTTATTTGATTTAAAAATGTTGAGATAAAATACATTTTTTTTTATTTTCAAAATTTAAATCAATATAATCTTAATTATACAAGATTATATATATATTAAATCCTTAAAATATATTATAAATGCAATCATAATTATTAAATCTCATTCTGGAGTCTAGTTTGAACCAAGTTTATTTTGAATTAATTTAAGCATTAACCTTATTAAATTCAAGTAATCAGATGACTCAATCAGTAATTTGATTGATTTGGTTAAATCTATATGAGATTTAATAAGATCAATTTTTAAAAAAAAATTGGTTTTTAGATTTTTATTCAAAATGAAATTGTTTGATAACAAGTCATCTCCAAATATTTTTAAAAAAATTATTACAACATTATCATTTCAATTAAAATAAATATTATAGAATTAATTTGAATTAACTCAATTAATAGCGATTATGCATATAATTTGTAAATTATAAAGAATATAGACATTGCATTTTGAAAATAACCAAACTTTCACGCAAACGTATTAATGGTAGATGATTGTCCGCTAATAATCATAACGAATTAATTTAGAATCAGCATTTAGCTAGAAAGAAAGAACAAATTTTGAAGACCTAAAATTAAAGTACTGGGGGTACTGTATGCAAACATGGAACAAAACTTCTTTCCCATTTATATTTGGTATTATAGTTGTCATTATTTTTTAAAGTATTTTTTTAATATATTAAAATTATTTTTTATTTTTTTAATTTTATGTTTGACATCTATTAAAATATCTAAAAATATAATTAAAAATAAAACATTTAATTTTTCAAAAACCTATTTTAAAAAATAAAAATAAAAAATTATATAAAAAAATATATGCACAAATTATTGTACAAGCCTAATAATTCATTCTTCACCCACACCTAACGATAGATCCTACATAATGTACGTGGGTGGCTTCATTATGATTACATGATTAGGGATCTTTTTATCATCTTTTTCAAAAGATTAAAAAACAAAAAAAAAAGTATCTTAAGGAATGTCTCTAGTACAATCATGGATCTAAAAATTCAAAAAAAAACTTGATTCAAGCTAAATTTTAATTTAAATAAGTTAAGTTGAGAGATTGATTATACGAGAATTGTAATAGTTGTTAATGAGAGCAATCACCCTTTGTATTTATATCTTTAGAATTGTGTATAATACAACAGTGAAATATGTTATACATGATAACTATTTCTATATAAGGTATTTACATATATAAAGAGTCTAGGCTTTTTCCATAATTCACCCCGTTAAGTTGAAGGTGAAGACTCCACTTGAAGTTTGGATCCAAAATGAGCAAACGAGACTGGGGGAGAGGCTTAGTAAGGGCATCAGCTAGTTGCTCTTTTAAGGAGATAAATCATACCTGAATTTCTTACTTAGCAACGCGATCACAGACAAAGTAATAGTCCACTTCAACATGGTTAGTGCGAGCATGAAACACTAGATTGACATATAAGAAAGTGACCCTTAAATTATCACATCACAACATAGTCATGGATGAGGATGAGAGTTGAAGTTCTAACAATAACGAATGAATCCACAAAATTTCAACAGTACTACCGGCCAAGGCCTTGTATTCTGTCTCTATAAAAGACCTAGTCATAGTGCATTGCTTCCTTGATTTTCAGGAAATAGGAGTAGAACCAAGATACACAAGATAGCCACTTGTCGATTTGTTATCATTAATATTGTTAGCCCAATCAGCGTAAGTGAAACCATGAAAAGACTATGAGGAATCCTGAATAATGTGTAGACCATAAGAAGTTATAGCTTGAAGGTAACGTAGGATCATTTAACAGCATACCAATGATCCTCAGTAAGGGTATGCATAAATTAACATAGCTCGTTAACTGCATAACAAATATCAGGTCAAGTAAAAGTAAGGTATTGTAGAGCCCCAACAATCTATCTATATCATGTTGGATCAAAGTAAAGAGTACCAGACACAATGCCCAACTTAGACGAGGTACACAAATAAGTATCAACCGGTTTACAAGAAATATTAGTTGCTCGTTGGATAATATCAAGTGCATACTTGTGTTGATTGAGTAACAGACCCACAGAAGTAGACTTCACTTCAATGCCCAAGAAGAAATGAATAGAGCCCAAGTCCCGAAGTCTAAATTCTAAACTCAGCAAAGTAATCAATCGTTAAAGCAAAGTCGGGTTGCTCCTGATCAACAAAATATCATCAACATAAAAAAATAGATAAAATATAGCACCACCAAAGAAAAGAATAAAGAGAGAAGTATCAACCTTCGATGCTTGAAATCCAATGGAAACCAGAAACTCACTTAACTAGTTGTATCATGCCCGAGGCACTTGTTTCAAACCATGCAAAAATTTATGAAGATGAGACACATGAGACGGGAATATAGGGTCAATAAAACCAGGTGGTTGTGTCATGTACACCTCCTCCTGAAGAATGCCATTCAAAAACGCATTACAGACACCCAACTGATGAATCGACCAATCATAAGAGACAGCAATAGAGCACAAGTCAAACCGTTGTTGGCTTAACCACTAGACTAAATGTCTCCAAATAATCAATCCCTTCTTATTGAGTGAAACCTAGTACAACCAGTTGTGCTTTATATCATTCAACACGACCATCGGCATGCCTCTTAATCTTATAGACCTATCGAATGCCAACTACATTCATAGACGAATCAAAGGGCATTAATGACCAAGTCTTATTACGGTGAAGGGCCTTAAGTTCATCTCGCATGGCTTAATGCCTGATGAAGTACCTGTCGGCATCCTTAAATGAAATTAGTTCTTGCTGGGGTAAAGAAGCAGGTGGCACTCGGGGTTTGGATGGACATAGGCAAAGTATCATGGAATGTGTGCGAACAACCTGAAATCGATTAGAAGCAATTGGTTGGATGGACATAGGCAAAGTATCATGGAATGTGTGTGGACAACCCGAGGGGAGATCAGAAAGGGGGAAGAGCGGGAGTATAGACATATTGGTCGAGGATTGTTGAAGAGAGAATTGAGACCAAATCGATAAAACAGGCATAATTTTTATTTTCCACCAAAGGTATCTTTGGACAAACTTAAAATTAAAAAAGGTTTTGGCAATCAAAGGATAACACCAAATAAACCTAGTATGAGCATCCACAAAAATAACAAAATAGCAAAATCCATCAAATGACAACATATGGGAAGGACCTCAAACATCACTAAAAATCAAATCAAGAGGAGTTTGAGTTTGATGACCCATAGTTTTTGGGGGGGGGGACAAAAGGTTTTGACGTATATGACACCTTTTCATTTGACACTAAAAAATTCAGAATGTGTGGACTAGGATGTCCAAGTCGACGATGCCAAACATCAGCTAAAACAGAGAGACTGGTAGATAAGAAGATTTGAGGCAATGACATTGCAGAGGACTCGGACAAAACATATAGACCATCTCTACTCTAACTGGAAAAAAAAAAAAGCACTTCCTTTGTCATGAGATCCTTAACATAAAATACAAAGGGATAAAATTTAAAAAAACACGTTATTCTTGTCATAACCCAATTCTGGGTTATTCCCCAAAATTCACTTTAAAAATCAAAATAAAATAAAGGCTGGCAACGTGGGGAAAGCAGACCGGGAAATCAAGCTGCAATTTTTGGAGGAAATTAAAGACCTAATTGTACCCCATTATGCCCCAAAATAGAGAGAAAATGCAAATTCAAGGTCAAATTAAATGATTATTGGATGAATTTGCATAAAAGTTAAGTCCAATGACATAACTAAATTTTTAATAGGCCAATTTGATTTAATCATTGGCCAAATTAAATTTTAATTATGTTTAAGAATTAATTTGGGTCCAATTGAAGGATTTAATTAAGTGCAAGGACTTAATTATACTTTAAATGGGCCAAATTAATTTTAATTTGGGGCTTAATTGGTGAAAAATTAAGTTTAGGAGCCTAATTTGAGCTTAATTGAGGAGATTGGAATTTTAAGAGACCAAATTTAATTTTTTTTTTCAAGTTAATTGATTGAAATTAGGGGCCAAATTGCAAGAAAATTGAAGTTTTGGGGTCAATTAGGGGTTTAATTGAAGAAATTGACAGTCAGGGACCAATCTACAAAAGGCGCAAACATTTGGGGGCTTAATTGACAAAAACATGGGGCAAAATTGAAGAAATTGAAAGTTTAATAGTCAATTAGAGGTTAGATTGACAAAATCCGAGACCAAGGATCATATCGTAAAAGGCGCGTAACTTCGGGGCTCCAATTGAAGTTCATCAGGGGCTTAATTGAAAAAGTTTAGGGTCAATCAGAGGTTCAATTAAAAGAAATTGAAAGAAGAAGGACTGAAATGAACTTTGGCCAAAACAGAATCCTGAACACTATTCATTATCTTCTTCTTTTTTCCCAGAAAAACTGGTTCAGTCACCCCCTTTGCAGGTGCATTTAATGCACCTAACGTCCACCAAATTTGTCAAAACTTGCACGAAACTGATCACCAGACATCTCTCTACATCGGGGTATGGTCTTCACTGGCAAATAATCGGACGTGACACCACCCCAAAGAGGCCAACTCAGGCGCCTTGCAGCTGCAGATTTGATAATTTGACAGTGCACCATGCCTACTTTGAGCCAACGTTTGGGATCCTTCCCGTCTAAATCAAGGGCTGAAATTTTTCTCCATTGTATACAAGATTGCCCTCTTCCACCGCCTATAAATAGAGGTGGATTTTATTGTTTGAGGGAGGAGAAAATCAAGTCCAAAAATCACAAAAAACCAGCCTCCCCCTGTTTCCATTTTCCTTTTTTCCCCGTCAGCCTTCTACAGCTCTCTCTCTACCTCTCCATAGCTGTCTTCTCTGGCGAGGATACCAACAAACCCAACCTATACACCACCATGAACACCACCTCCACCACAGGAAGCCAGCACAACCACCAAGCAGCCACCGCGACTCTCTCTCTCTCTCTTCTCTTTCCGGCCTTTTTCTCTCCTCTGCAAACTTCTTCTTCCTGCCCAGTAGCAACTCCGCAGGCCAAGCTCTCCATCAACACCGACACCAGCCTCTCCACCAGCACGACCACAGGCCCTCACCGCCTCAGGTGGTTCTCCATCTCTGTCTTGCATCAACCGCCCGCCCCTGTTGCTCACTGTTGTTGTCGCTGCATGCAGAATGAATTCTGCATGCAGTGACCACAATAATTAGCTTTGGGCCTGGCCAGTTTTGGCCCATCCCAAATGGCTGGGCTGGATCCGGCCTGGCCCCCATATTTTAAAAAAAAAATTCAAAATAATTCAAAAATCATTTTAAAAAAAATATGATTTTCTCAAATATTTTTCCACCAATTTTGCATAATATCGGGTTGTATATTTACATTGTAAAATAAAATACCGGGTTTTCTCCGAAATATTTCAAAAAAAATTTCAAAACATTTTAAAAAAAAATATTTTATTGCATACAGCCAAATTCTAAAATTTTTCCAAGCATATTTTTCATAAAAAAAACAAAAATTGCATTTTTTTCATGTTTTAAAAAAATAAAAAATGAATATCATAATCAGTTTATGATTATCCATTAGGATTTGGCCAACATATCAAAAATCTTTTTCCAATCTTTTTTTTAGGATTCAGATGTAGACTTTAATATTTGTGGGGTGTAAAATTACACAATAAAGTACACCCTCAAGTATTAAAGATAAAAAGTGTAAAAATAAGATGTTAAAATTCAGACTTTAGAACGGTTAGGATTTAACCCGATAAGGTAGAGACTCTCTCACGAAGAGAGATCTGCCTTGAGCCTTAGAAAAGACCAACGAATAGAAACCCGACTTAGAAAAAAAATCAAACAACAATGCAGCTTACCTTAGGTAGGGTGCACTGGGGGTGATGCGTCTTCCCCTTGCACAACCAGTCCCTTACCTAGACTCTCACAGACCATAGGTTCCTAGTGACCATAATATTAGGTGGCGACTCCTAAACATTAATCATAATTTATGATTAAATCCAAAAAACATTCCCAACACACAACACCTCACAACAGGAGGCACGACAGAAAGCCTCTGCCGTCGCCAAACGACTTCGCGCCCCCGTGACAATTCTCAAGACAAAACTTTTAAACAGATATTAGAGGTTTTTAACGTTAGGAACATGTAAAATATTGGATAAAGTAAACGTGCGGTTGGTTGAAAAAATTTGAGAGTGAGCAATATTAGAGATAACAAGACCCTTACCATAGTCAACATGCAAGTGATATTTACCAATATAAGATTCTGAGCTCATCATACTCGTAAGATCCAGCAACACATGATGATTTGTATCTATAATAAGAAACCAAGAAACAATAGCAATTGTAGGAACATTATTAAATGCTAAATTAGCATTAGCTTGTAAATGATGAGTAGACAATTAAGGGCATTGTTGGGTGGCATGAAATCACAAAAGTATCATTCTTGATGTCTATGTGATTTGCTGTTAACAAAATCGGGTTGCAGGTTCTTATGTTGTTGCCTAAAACAAAGCTTATGCACAAGTGTCTTGTCCCTGTGCACAATCACATGATGTTGGCAAAATAATGGTGTCCTTGTTTAGGACGTAAGAATTAGCAGATCTTCACGTGAATTTGGTTAAACCCGCTATTAACATCATGGGTTTTTTTTATCAGTTCATAAAAAAAATTATTTACCAATTTGATCAATTGAACATGATGTATTTTTAATTTCAATCAATTTAATATAATGTATTATAAATTGCTATTTTATATTTTATTTTATTATGATAAAACAATGAAATTGTTGCTCTATCTCTCCTTATCAAACATAAATCTCTAACCACCATTTTTAGACAAACCTTTTTATCAAACACCTAAAGAAAAAAAAGAGACTGTCAAACACCTTGTGATTTGTACAACTTTGATGCATTACTCATGGAAATGGTGACGGGAAAAACTCCTATTGAACCAGAATTGGAGAAAACAAGTACATAGTTTACTGGGTTTGCAGCAAACTGAAGAGCAAAGAGAGTGTGCTTGAAGTGGTGGACTCAAACATCTTCAAGGAGGATGCTATCAAAATGATAAGAATTACACAACAAAAACCCAAAAGAGAGAATCTCGTGGAAAGAGAAAGAGAAACGATGTACACAAGAATGAGAGTGTGTGTTTGATGTTTCCTTCCATTTGTAATATATTATACACAAGGATAATAATGTCATTTTATACCATTTAAAATTTTAAATTGACTAGGAAAATAAAGTGTAATTTCATAAATCATGCATGCAGTCAAAGCAAAAAAAACAATCAAAAATTTTTTCTAAATTAAAAATATAACTTACTTAACTGAATTAATAATAAGAAGAAATTAATGAATCGAGGAAAACACACTTTTTGTTTTTCTCTTAACCACAAAGAAAAAGTTATTTGATTAGCAAAATAATTTATATGTTTTTACATTGAGCTTCATATATAATTTTGTTTTAGATATTATTTTTGTAAAAATTAAAATAATATATTTTTCATTCATGGAGACTTGTTTTTTATTTATTTTGCATGCAAGAATTCATCTCATAACGGTTTTAAATAAACATGTATTTTTAAAAAACCTACTATTGTAAAAAAATAACGTCTAAAATTGTTTTTTTGTTAAATCAATTTGTAATTATAATCATAAAAACTACCACAATATCAAAAGACACATTATACCATGAACGATGCTTAACAGGGAATGAAATTACTTAATACAACTCCTTCAAAAATCATCATTTTCAATATATGTGTGTCTATATATTGTATTGTATTGTATCATTTACCAAGAAAATCTCAGTCAATTGGACTGCATTTTCCAAATTTTCTAGGTGAACATTGAGCCCACAACTTATAGTGTGGGGCATTCCGAAATTAATGTTCCAAAACTTTAGCTCACTTCCAACAGGACACTTGAAAGGCACGGTCTCTCTCTCGCTCACAAATCACATGCAGCTTTCGCTGGTTGCATCTGAATTTAGCCACCATGAACTAGGTTTTGGTTGTTTCTCTCAAAAGAGAAGGAGGAAAGAGATGGAAGATGTCATATATATTCAACAATGTCTGTTTAAGATTTATGGTAGCTTGTCTTGATCATATCTCAATCTGCCAACACAACAGTTGTGGTGTAACACTTCACCGACTGATGTTTGGTCATTTGCTCCCTCGTAACAAGTTCTTGGTATAATTGCACTAAGAGAATTACTAATTTTTAATGTTTTCTCAATCAAATATTTTGTTTTCCTTCCAATATACTATTTTTTTTCAAAATAGTTAATCAAATATTTTCCATCCAACTATATATGATCGAACTAAGTATAAGATAACAAAGAGATATTTTTTTATTTGTCTTTTCATTCTTAGAGGAAACTTTTTCTCTCAAATTATTTTACTATGTTAAAAGTTAGATCAGTATACTTGTACTGTAATTATTCCCAACAAGCTCTCATGGGCAGACCACATCTTTTTGCTCCTCTCTCTTCTCCCAGCTTGAAGAAGCTTGTACTGATCCAGCTCTTGAAATTCTATGATCGGTTTATGGTTGTGGAGTAATTATACCAGTGGGATTTTTTGGTGTTAATTTATAATAATAATTATAAATCGTATTATATGGGTCAAAGCGCAACCAATATGCACATTGGCTTTAAAATCTACCATTTTAGAAAGTTAAATTAACCCTTAAAACAATAAATTAAGGACAAATCTCCAGCTCTATATAAATCCCAAGAATTTGTCTACGAAAGATTTGTTTCACTCGTATTGTTAATTAACCCTTATAGGTACCATATATAGGATCTCAATTGCTCTTCATGAATACTAATTTGTATAAAAATGGCTTGTTAAATATCCGATCCAAGAGATAATTAGGTTCAGTTTTTGAAAATTGGTCGAAGATCATTGGTGGAAAAAAAAATGTTACAAAATACAAACTGGGTTCTGAAATAAAATATAAAAGTCATTATCTTTATTTCGTTCAATTAAATGACCTATGACCTAGCCCAAGATTACAACATCACACCAACCTTAGGCAGAGGTGCCTACGAGGTCCATAGTACAAGAGTATGAAATCCTCAACCTAGCTAAGGGCCCAAACACTAGCAGTAAATGGAGCAAACTGAAAATACACAACACAAGCTCAAGTCGGAGTACAAATTGCCACTTCAAGTTTATGCTCTATTTTTTCTTTTCTTTTCTTTTTATCATCAATTCTTTGTTTTGTTAACTATCACTTGACAAAAAAGAAAAATGACACTCCGACTTGAAACCCTGTTTCTCTTACTATTACACAAGAGCAGCACTAAACTTCAGTCTCGTTAGTAGAGTTTCTCGCTACTTCATTCATGGTAATTAAAAGAAACAAAAGAATATATTTACCACCACAAGTTGCTAGAAAAAAAAAGATAGGACAAAAATAAAATAACTAAACTAATGGGGCTAATGTGTAATTGCCTAGAGTTAATACTATAAGAACCCCAAATCTTTCTCTTTTAGAGACGGCTGCATAGAGAAGAAAAGAGGGGGAAGGTTTCAATTCTTTTAACTAAAAATTGAGAGAAAATGCATCCAAACTGTAGGGTATTTGAGTGAGATTAGCCTGGTAGTGAGGAAACAACATCAATGCAAGAATAAAATAATAATAAGTGAAGAAATTTAAAAAATAAAAGGAGTTGAGAATCGGTCAGAAAGGAAAAAAGAGGGAGTGCTGACAAATTTTGATTAATTAAGGATCGTAACTCACTTTATCATCAGGTGAAGGATTTTAAGCTTGATTTCATAATTTATATTCAATTCGATTTAGAATTCATGAGAAAAATTAGGGGAAAGGAGGAATTTTCCTTCCTTGATGAAATTGGAATGAGAAATGATGAAAACAACTTAAAATAATAAGTAATTGAAAAAACAAATCTTGGTGTTGTAAAGGATTTGGTGCCGGCATAAAGAGAGAAAATTAAGAAATTTTTTAAAGAAATGCATGAATATTGTTTTGTCATGATTATTATAGCTTGTGTTGAAATACAATAAATGATTGAAAAGAAATAGGAATTTTATATTTAATGGTAACGGAAAGACTTAATTAAGCTTGAATTATGAATATTTAAGTTATGGAATTATGGAATTTTGCACACAAAAAACAACTTGCAATATTATGATGAAGGAATATTATTAAATTTGGGTAGGAAAAATAATTGTATTGAATGGTGAGAAATATGAAGAAAAAAACACTTCATTGCATGTTAAAAGAAAGGAATTGAAAAATAGGGCAGCTTTATTGTCCAACTTCTAGTCAGATTTAGAACTCAATAGTGATTAAAAACTGGAATAATTTCTACATGAAAGTCAAAGTAGGGGACGATATATTTCCAATAAAATTGACCTCATTTAAATTAGAGTTATTATACTTCATATATAAATTAAAAATCAAAGGAAGGTTAGACTAAAATTTGCTAAATATTTATGATGTTACAATTAAAAATAATCTTGGACTTGTTAATGAAAATAATTAAGTTCCTTCCTTTTTATGGAGGAGTTGCAGCCTATAACTCAATTTTAAAAAGAAACAAATTGTATATGAAACTAGAATTTTAGTCTTAGCTATGTTTTAAATAAGAATTAGTTTAGAAATATAAAATAGTATTGAATTATATCAAGTCATTAAATAAAATGATGGTCAATAAGAATATGAAGTAACCGAAAATGGAATGATAGATGATATTATTTTTATTAGTACATGAGAGATTATAGAATTCACTTAACAATAGAGGATTGGTTTACTAGCCCATTCTCAACATCTTACAACTAAAACTTTATTTAATTGTGTTTATAATTCTTTCTTAAATGAAAAATAATTGTAATTTAAAAAACTAGTTATCTTGATAAATGGGACTGATGCCCTAATTACTAGGCAAATAAAAAACTAGTTACTTTGGTAAATAAAACTAGTGTCCTGATTAATGGACAAATGAGAAACTAGTTATCCTGGTAAATAAGACCTGTAATCAATTCTTAATATAGTAATAATTTGTCTAGGCGCACACCCCATTTTCCAACCCAAAAAGCTCTCAATTTTTTTTAAGTTTTAGAATAAATTTCTCTTTAAATAAATTTATTAAAATAATATTTAAACAATTATATAATTACTTCATAGTTTTAATAAGATTAAAGCTTTTTATGATAATATTAATTATTATATTATGATTAATTATATATTAAACTAATATGCAGAAAAAATTAATACTTTTTCAATATGAATAGATATCTAAGAATTTAAAACTCGTATATAATAAAATTTAAACTCGTAATTATTTAATTAGTAAAGTTTTGATATTATATTAAAAGTTATTTTAATTTAATAAATTAAAATTTTAAATAAATTAATAAGATATAATTTATATTATTCTATAATATGAATAATATTTAGACAGCTCAAAGGCCTTTCTACTTGAACACTTGGAAAATTTCTAAACTTTTATAATTTATTAAATTAATAAAATATAATTTATATTATCTTATAATAAGACAGCTTAAGAGTTCCTGCACCTCGAAAAGTCCCTCATCTTTCATAATTTTCCTGGTATGATATCATAGTCAATTGATTTTATTAGAATGGACGTCCTACTTATCCTTCATTTCTTAAATAAGTATTTTCGTTTAAATATTAAACACTGAGGTGGTCTGACAAGCAGTGGATTATTGTTCCCTTGGTTGGTTTGATGTTAGCTACGCCGAACATTGGTGGTCTTAATTGAAAGGCTAAGTCAAGATTAAACATTAATTATACTATATTTATTGCTCCCACAAATCTCTTCTATGGATTCCACATTAAATATAATTAAATTTTTTTATATTATAATAACAATTATTTTTCAAAATATTTTTTATTCAAAAATATATCTAAAAAATATCTTTTTCACTTTTAAAATTTTATTTTTTATATTATTATATTAAAAAATTCTATAAACATGTGGCCAACCATGTTTTCAAATAAACTCTTTAGTAAGGTTCCTGGAAATTTCCAAGTGATAAATAAATCTAGAATAAGGATGAATATCTTATCTTTTATTACATGTTATAATTCAATTTTTTCTACGGATATTATATATTACAAATAAAAGTTATATATATATATATATATATATATATATATATATATATATATATTCTTGAAAAGAAAACCAAAAATAATTTTTTTTTTTATAAGAGTAACATTATCATATAACAATTTCTAAGACTCAAGCAATAGCAAACAATTTTTGGCTAAAAAAGTTTAATTCAGCTTCTCCTCAATTACTTTATAAGCATTTACCAATAAGTTTCCTCCGATACCTTATTTTTTTTTATATATATATATATATATATATATATATATATATATATATATATAACCAAATTGAGAACAAGTATGTCAAGTGCTAATAGAATTCTAATGAATGAAGGAATTGTTAAAAGGTATGTTTGTAATTAAAATTATATATTTTTTTATTAACATGAATGTTCGGATTATCTTGTATTACGCTCGATTAATATTATAAAATTAAATGAATTTAATATTCTTCTTCTTATAAAATTTGGGTAGCGTATATATATTAATTTCTAGTAGGTCAATAACATTACAAAATTGAATGAATTTGACATGAATGTGATGCAAAAACTATGTCATTACTTAAATTGGTGTTTTTTTATAAAGAAAAAAATCCATTGCTTAGGTTGCCTTACTGACCCACATTCATGGGTGAACGATATTGGGCCTGATCAATTCCGAGTTGATTCTTATAAAAATGTATTTATCTCAGAGACAATTTTCTAATCCTTTTTTTATCTTTTCAAAACATAATTTTCATTTATTCCTCCATAATTAGAAACGATGTTGTGTCTTCTGAACTCTTTTTTGAGTTGTCTTACCAGCCCACACCCACAGGTGAACCCGGAATCTTGGACCGGATTAACTCTGAGTTGGTTTTTAATTGGTTTTTATAATTATGCATCTAACTTGGTCTTGTTTTTTCTTTCCAAAACATAATTTTCATTGATTCCTCCTCAATTAGAAACCATGTTGTGTCTTCTTGATGAACTTTTCTGATGTTCCCACTAACATTTACCTAACAAGAAAAGTGATCAGAACCGAAACTTCAAGAAAGAAAGGGACACCAAAATAAACACAGAACTGCCTAATTCTTGCTTCTCGTCACTCTTTCCTTGCTTGTTTCAATTCCTGCTATGGCCCTCACTGTATTCCTCAACAATTACTCTTATTTACAAGTTAGATTTTGCCTGCTAGCTTAAAGAACAAGGTCCTACTTCATCCTCATCGAGTTGTTGCTGACCTGCGAGACGGTCAACTAGTACATCTAAGGCTTCCTTCATCCACCAATGCTGGCAGCATTCTCTTGCTTCTGTCACACTCATCTGTATATAACATACATGGACACTTATCAGCAATCGCACCAATGGTTCAGATACCAAGTCAAAATATAGATAAAAATGTTAAGACATGGAATGTAGCATGCGCATACCCATTTTCTCAGGCGATTGGTTTTCTCTGGCCAGAAATCTAATTCCTCCTTAACTCGTAAAGGGAACATGTATCCTTCATAATCCGTGCCATGGGTTCTGCTCTGGAAGGTCCATTCACCTAATTGGGGCTGCAGAGAAAATGTAAAACGTTTAATCAAATGTGGGAGAAATAAACTTAAAATGAACTACAGTCACGCCATTAACGAAAACTAGAAAACTACCTCAAGAACGCCTTTCACCCCGGCCTCCTCGTATGTCTCTCGCAGAGCTCCTTGTTTTATGGTTTCATCCGATTCCCAACCTCCCTGGTAATCAATGAGCCATACTGGTTTAGGTTATGTGATAGAGCAATAATGGTCTCAATTCTGTACTCTACTCTACATTGAGTTATCAAGTGTTAATTTCATTAGTGACAATTGAATTAGGTACCTTAGGAAACAACATCCCCTTTCCTTTCTGTGAACTAATGACAAGAACTTGGAACCCATCTTCACCCTTTCCTTTCGTGTATCTGTATGGTATACATCTGCAATATTTTGAAACAAGAAGACAGAAAATTCAGTAACCAACAAACTGAGTATCGAGTCAGTAAAACCTTGTAACAAAAAAACTGAACTACTTAGAATCTATGTGTTGAATTCCAGCAAAGTTGGACATCAAAACTACTGGCTAATCAGAAAGCAGAACAGAAATTGCATTGCCCCTTCTCCACAAGAAGATTTGGGAAAAGTTCTGGATAATAATCTATGTACGGGAGCCAATCGTGTCCACACATCATGGATAAGCCCACCATGATGGGACTGACAAGTGGCTTCAAGTGCCTGCGACCAACCATTCATCACGCTCATCAAAGTTTTTGTACTACACCAACAACCTCTAGGCATACCAGAATCAAGTTCTGCTCCCAAAGAAAACCTGCTAGATTATGCTTTTCTAGTATTACTTACAAGACATCATTTAGGACCAATCCTGTTTCATTAAAAGACATGACTAAATTTAACAAAACCTTAAACAAATAATGATTGTTTTTTAAGCCCGTCAAGCAAATCTGCAGGCCTAAGAAGAGTTGCCCCCAGCAAGAATTGCGAAAAACAGTCAAGCCCCACAAGGCAAAAAAAAGAATTCAGTAGAGAAGAAGGGTGGTAAGGAAAGAGCAACCCACCCTACAACTTGACGACGACCTTTGTTATACCGCTGCAAATGCCTCCCTGTACGAGACACCAAAGAAGCTACAACATTTTCTTGAGATACCACAGCAGCAGCCATTTTCTTTCTTTCAAAACTCAAGACACCAATTTACTCAAGAAAACTTGATTGGATGGTTCAGAAACAAGAAACCAACTAAGCTTAGCTAGAGGGGGGGGGGGGAGAAAGAAGAGTTAGATTGGATGGTGCAAAGTAAGGAAGTTGACAAATCTTTCAAGGGATCGATCTATTTCTGTTAGTGGTTATGATTAAGAGATAAAAGGACGGGTTAGCTCCTTGCTACCCCTCCTATAAATAAACAATGGCAAGAAAGAGAGGGAACTTTGACAGAGCTGTGGGACCTTTTTCTTTTGGAATTGGCATCGATTTTGTATGCCCTTAAACAGGACGTCACTACTGACTACTTCTTCTTCTTCATTATATTATTTTTATTGAGTGGAAGGGAGGACGAAAATAAATCAAAATTACCTTTACACTTCCCCGTCGGTTAAGGGCTCCGATCATTAAGTTGTCGGGTCAGATCTTTGGATTAATTTAAGTTATTATTTTTGTTTAAAGTAATATGATTTTAATTTCTTAAGAATTTTTTTTATTTTAAATTTAAATTGATCTGTTAATCAAGTCATAAATCATCAAATTATGTAAATTTATTAAACAATTCAAATAGTTCATCGAATCAACTTATCAAAAAAAAACAAAATTATCATAGTATAATCTAACAATTGGGATCCATGGCATTATAAGGAAGAAGATCTTTAAAAAATATATATTGAAATTCATATGGATCTTTCGAAAATGAACCCTAAGCAAACGTTAATATATATATATATATATATATATATATATATATATATATATATATATATATCTTTGAAGAGTTTTATTTCCTTGTCTTAATCCAACAGTTGAAATAAATATACAATCACTCTCATTGTTGCGTGTTAACAACTGATTATAATACAAATTTTGGCATAATGTCTACTTGTAAAAGTGGGGAGTGACGAACAATGAGGAAAATAAATGAGTATTATAAAATCAATTCATCAAAAAACAAATGAATATTATAAAATTGTGTTTTTTTATAAAAAAAAAAAAAAAACTTTGAAATATTATATATTTATATCCAATTATTGTGCTCATATACGTAATTCTTGTGGCAATAATGGGTTGATTTATTCTCCAATTAAGATGCCTAATAATGGCTATATGCAATATATACACGTCATTATCATAGCTCGACATTAATGGAAACTCCATATTGCTTGTGACTAAATGTGCTCTCCTCCCATTTGCACATCAAAATAAAATATAGTATAAAGTGTTAGGTTTTCCAAATATTTTAAGTTCAATAAAAAATAATTATCTTACTAAAAATTCTTGATCAAGACAAAGAGAGACGACTTTGTATCGTTAATTAATGTAACATTTACTTTCATGCATGGAATCTTTCAAGGTTTTATTCAATATTCTTGATTTTTTCCAAGTCTTCTCTAATTGTATTATTTATTGTAATTGTTGGCGGTGTCTGCACGAGATTCATACAAGTAAATTAATGGCTTGTTTTTTTGTAAGAAATAAAAAAAAAATAGAAAACAAAGAAAGAAGCAAATGTTTCAATGATGGGCCACTTAATTAAAATTTGTAAAATATATTTTTTTTTATTGTTTTTTTAACCAAACATTTTTCTTTTTTTTTCTTATATACAATAAATAAACATGACTAAAAAAACTAATGTGCAAACTCTCATTGTTAATTCATGTATAAAAATTAAACCATCACTTTTTTTTTTGTAATTAATAGTAACCTAATTTCTCCTTTTTCAGTACTCTATTAATTAAGTACATAAAATCCACTTCAATTGACAATCAGAACGAACTAACTACACTCTTATTTAAAATTAATTATTGAATTTCTATTCTCGTATGCATATCAATTTTTATATCATAAAAAAAAGGCAATACGTTACTCAATAAATTAGATGCGAATTATGTTTTCATTAAATATCTGTTATGAGTTTTATTTTTTCTTTCTTTTTTGTATCTGTTTATTTTCCTTTAAGGTGGGTTTAGGAAATAACTAATATAATATTAGTAGTTGCTTCCTGAGTAACATAAAATTTTCCGCACATAAATGGCAATAGAGACTATTAAAAAATATAGAGTTTTTTTGTTTTATTGTTTATTAAGGGTAGAATAGTCTTTACATTTTGTTTTTAGTTTTCTTTGTATAGCCTATATATAGTCTCTTTGTATTTAGGTTAAATATATTCCTTTTAATTATTTTAATTGCATTATACAGTATCAATGAAACCATAATCTCCTCCTTTCTTATTTTTGTATTTCTCTTTATTTACTTGGATTATTTAACATGGTATCAGAGTAAAGTTTTTGCGTGGAATGACTGAACAATTTCAAGAGAGTATTCATTCAGTTTCTACAATCTGGTATTTCATTTTCCTTTGTTTCTGCAATCTGGTATTCTATTTTTTGTTCTTTTGCGTTCTGGTTTTCTTTGTTTGTTGATTATGGCTACTAAAAGAGACGATTTGCTTCAGTCTGTGAGTATGAGGTTGGATGTACAAAATTATTTGTATTGAAGTTATACGATGAGGAATTTTCTTAAGGGTAAAAGAATATGGGGATATGTTAGTGGAACTTCTGTGAAACCTAGGAATACTGATGAGGGTTATGTTGCCTTGATAAATGTTTAGGAAGCAAACAATGCAAAAATTATTACTTGAATTAATAATTCTATTGAGCATTCTATGGGTACACAATTGGCGAAATATGAGATAGCAAATAAGGTTTAAGATCATCTGCAAAAGTTATTCACTTAATCAAATAATACAAAAGCAGTATCAATTGGAGAATGATATACGAGTTCTTCACAAGAAAAATATAAGTATTCAAGAGTTTTATTTTGTTATGATAGATCTTTGGGATCAATTAGCTCTTATAGAATCGGCGGAATTAAAGGCATGTGGTGCCTATATTGCTCGTAGAGAGCAGTAATAGTTGGTACTTGGTACAGTTTTTAACGACACTTCGTAGTGATTTTAAAAGACTTAGAGGTTTAATTTTAAATTATTCTCCATTTTTTTCTATTGATTTAGTTGTCAATGAGTTATTGGCTAAAAAGATATGTCTTCAGTTTTATTCTTAAAAGGAAATTATTTCTACTTCTAATCCTTTTATGCTAGCAGTACCTTTTAAACCACTCTCTAATAATCCAAATAAACATTACACAAGAGTTGTCTTCGACGAGTGCAGTTTCTATAAGCAGAAAGTTCATTGGAAGACTTAGTATCCTAAGTTGAGACAGTAGAATAAATCGCAACAACAATCTCAAGCTTCCACTTCAAGGTTACAAACCACCATATTCTGATATTGTAGCAGTAATTTCATTAGGTCTTTTCTTCGACCCTAGTACTCTGATTGAGCAATTTCAAAAGTTTCTCTCCTTACAACCACAAGCTATGTCTGCTTCTTCTTCCGTAGGTCAGTTGCCTTATAGTTCTTCAGGTATTATCACATTCTAAATGGGTTTTGAATTCTAGTGCTTCACATTATATGTTTTCAGATTCTTTATTTTTTTTTCTTTTGTGTCTTTTTCGTCTTCTATTCCTGTCATGACTGTTAATGGCACTCTTATTCCTTAAGTAGATGTTGGTTCTAGTCACACTTCACTTGTCTCTTTCTAATGTTTATCTTATTTCAAAACTCACATTGAATATTATTTTCGTTGGTCAGTTATGTAATTCTGGAAATTATTTAGTCATTTTTTCCTCTCTTTTTTATTGTATACAAGATCTGCAGTCTCAAAAACTAATTGGAACAATCATAGGAAGGGGGTCTATATATTCTAGATGAGTTAAAAGTGTCAATTGTTGTTGTTGCTGCTACTACTATGCCAATTTTAGCTACTACTAGTGTTAATTTATCCTCTTTTCGTTTGAGTTCTTCTTTTTGTAGTGTTTATTTATGACATTTTCATCTATGTCATGTTTTGTCTTCTCATTTAAGATTTTTAGCATCCACATGAGCTTTAGAAAATTTACAAACTTGTGATATTTCTGATTGTAGTGGATGTAAACTGACAAAAATTTTCATTTTACCTTTTAATTGAAGTATTTTTGTTTCTTCTTCTCTATTTAATTTGATTCATTGTGATGTATGGGAACCTTCTCATGTTGTCGTAAAAGAAAGGTCTTGATGTTAATTTTTTTTTATTGATGATCATACTCGATATTGTTAAATTTATTTTATAAAACATCTTTCTAAATTATTTGAGATATATAAATCATTCCATGCTTTTATCAAAACTCAACATTCTGTTGTTATCAAATATTTTAGGTGTGATTTGGTGGGAAATACATCTCTAATAAATTTTGTGAGTTGTTTGCCCTAGATAAAACTATTCACTAAACTTTGAGTGTAGATACACCTGAGACAAATGATATTGCTAAAAAAACACATAGGCACATTCTTGGAACTACTCGTTCTTTCTTATTATCTACTTTTGTTCCTCATGTGTTTTGGGATGAAGTTGTTTTTATTGTTGTAGATTTAATGAATACAATTTTATCTTTTCATATTTCAGGATTTTCTCCTTTCAAAAAGTTGTATAGGTATGCCTCTGATTATTCTTTCTTTTGAGTTTTTAGTTGTACTTGTTTCATTCTTCTTTCTCATGTAGAACGCAACAAGTTATCCTCTTAATCTTCTATTTTTATCTTTCTTGGTTATGGTAAAAGTCAAATAGGGTATCGTTGTTTTGATTCAATAACTCATTAACTTTATGTGTCTTGTCATGTTGTATTTCTTAAGCATGCACCTTTCTTTTCTATTCCATCCACTACTCATAGCTTGACTAGATCTGATCTTATTTGTATAAATCTCTTTTCTGAGAATTTTGATAGTTTATCATCTCCAGTTCATAGTACTTCAAATCCTCATTCTCATGTTACTCTACCAATTCGTACTGATCATTCTGCAGATACTAACATTTTACTCTTCAGTACACCTGAAGCTTTCTTTTGTTCTATAGTCCCTCAAGCTCCGTCTGAGATTGTGGATTCACCTCTACATCAATCCATATGCACTCATAAGTCCATATAGTTACCAAATTTTACCTATTCTTGTTATTCTTCATCTCTTAAATTCTTTTTAGCTTCTATTCATTGTCTCTTTGAGCCTTCTTTCTATAAAGAGGTAATTTTTCTTATCCTCTTTGACAACAAGCTATGGATGAGGAATTTTTAACTTTTCATAAGACATACTTGAGAGTTAGTTCATATACCTTCTAAAGGTTATCTTCTTCTCAGTCAAAATATATTACGGATATTCTTGAGTGTGCTAGACTTACTGATAATAAGACTGTAGATACTCTTATTGAAGTTAACGCAAAGCATTTTTCTTCTAATGGTTTACTTTTGCCATATCCTATTTTATATCGTACTATTGTTGGGAACTTGATATATCTCACTATTACTCGTTTAGATATTGCCTTTGTTGTTCATGTTGTTAGCTAGTTTGCTACTTCTCTTGTTTATTTGGCAGTTGTTTTCGTATTTTGTGATATCTTTGAGGTATAGTCTTTCAGAGTCTTTTACTTCCATCCACCTCTTTCTTGGAGCTGCGTGCATATTCTGATGTTGATCATAACAGTGATCTCATGGATCGCAAATCTTTTACTGGTTTCTGTATCTTTTTGGGTGATTTTCTTATTTCTTTGAAGAGCAAGAAATAATCTATTATTTCTCATTCTTCAACTGAAGCAGAATATTATGTTATGGCATCTACTATTAAAGAGATTATTTGGCTACATTGGTTACTTGCAGATATAGGAGTTTCTCTTTCTCCTCTCATTTCTATGTATTGTGACAACCAGAATTCTATTTAGATTGCTCACAACTCAGTTTTTTATGAACAAACTAAGCATATTGAGATTGATTGTCATCTTACTCGTCATCATCTCAAGCATGGCATCATTACTTTGCCATTTATTCCTTCTTCTTTACAAATTACATAGTTTTTTACCAAGTCGCATTCTATTTCCCCTTTTTGTTTTCTAGTTGGCAAACTTTCGATACTTGTAGTTATCGCATCGTGAGTTTAAGGGGATTAATTAAGAAATATTATTTTATTTTATTGTTTATTAAGGGTAAAATAGTCTTTACATTTTCTTTTTAGCTTTCTTTATTTAGCCTATATATTGTATCTTTGTATTTAGGTTAAACTTATTGCTTTTGATTATTTTAATTACATTATGCAGTATCAATAAGACCTTAACCCCCTCATTTTTTTTTTGTATTTTTTTTATTTACTTGGATTATTTAATAGATACCATCCTAATCATATAACAACTAAAATATATTACCCCTCTATATAGCTTAAATTGTTAGGTGATGTCCTAAGATATGATTTATATTATTCTCTAACACACGCCCCTCAAGTGAAAGCCCTTTAGGCTTGAAACTTGCACGGGCCTACACTACCTTGTGCTTAATTTTTATCAAATAAATGAGGATGGTGAGATTCGAATTCGTGACCGCTTAGTCATCAAGGCTCTGATACCATTTTAAAGAACCATCTCAACCCAATAACTTAAATTATTAGATGAGGTCTCAAGAGATGATTGATATTATTCTCTAACACACTCATTCAAGTGAAAGCTCTTTAAGCTTGAAATTTACATAAGCTCACACTACCTTGTGCTTTATTTTTATCAAATAAATAGGAATGGTAAGAATCAAACTCGTGACCGCTTAGTCATCAAGGTTTTAATATTTTGTCAAAGAATTAATTCAACCCAAAAACTTAAGTTGTTAGGTGAAGTTTCAAGATATGATTTATATTATTCTCTAACACCATGCACCATTTCGGCAATGTAAACATTATTGTTGTGGGATCTTAGCTATAGCAAAGGTATTAATATCATGTCTACACAATTTAGCTTTTTACTTTTGGTTATAAATATGAAAAAAATAAATAGATTATCTTATACTTTTTAATAAATAAAATATTGTGTTAACATAAAATTAAAAGAATCACATGATATCTATATTGGGAT
This sequence comes from Populus deltoides, assembly GCA_015852605.2. Taxonomy (NCBI): domain Eukaryota; kingdom Viridiplantae; phylum Streptophyta; class Magnoliopsida; order Malpighiales; family Salicaceae; genus Populus; species Populus deltoides. The sequence goes on from CM027573.2 coordinate 16,227,235, forward strand.
CGAAGTTTAAAATCTTTATAATAATAACTACAACCATTTAAAAGCATATGATAAAAATCAAGCCTCCTTCAAATCGTGGCTTAAGTTGCCTATGAATTGATGAATATACACTTAAGAGATATTTTTTTATATATTCTTTTCACTATTCAAGTCTTGAATAATAATAATTCAGAAAATAAACTTATATTTTGGACTGAATTTCTAAGAATCGAGCAATTGTGTATATTCATGATAGATTTTTATTTTTTTTTAGATTATTATTACGTGGTGAAGCCAGAAATCGGACTCAGCTAGCTGTAATCTCTAATTCTTTGTTGAAAATCATACTTGCACATATTATTGTTGTTGCAGAGAACCCTGAGGTAAATTTTTCTCTGTCAACGAAAAAAAAAAACTTTCAAGTGGAAGAAAAAAAAATTATTTGTATGCATCACGTTTATTTTTTTCTGCCCTTATATTATAGTCTCTGACTCTTAGTACTTATTTGACGCCAAAAAGTATGCAGTGGGATCTTAATACCGTGTTGAAATATATAAACATTCCTTGTATATAGCCTGAATGAATTTTCATGCGAGCTGTGAGATTCATGCATTCATGCATGTAATTCCTTGCAAGTTTTCTGAAATTGCTCATTGCCCCGGCAGAATCTGCCTGGCTTTGAATTAACAGAAGAATGATTTACAGGCTTCTCATGTGATCTTTCGCTGATCCATGCCTTTTCAGATTGACTCCTTGTTGATTATGCTGCTCTTATTATGACCTATAGTTTTTTTTTTCCCAAAAAGAAAATGGATACCGACATGGGTAAAAGAATTTGGATATATCCAACTGCCTCCTTCCAGCCTATTTACAAATATATATACATGTATAAAATGTAAATAATCTTAAAAGACTGTTTTTGGTGGCCTAGGAAAATGTTTTGTATATTTAGGGGGTGTTTGGGAGTGTGGTAACGGTTGTTTTTCAAAGTATTTTTCACTCGAAAATGTGTCAAAATAATTTTTTTATTTTTAAAAAATTATTTTTGATATCAACACATCAAAACGATCTGGAAACACAAAAATAATAATTTGAAGTAAAGAAAAAAATAAAAAAATTAATTTTTTCAAAAATACTTTTAAAATATAAAAACAAATTGCCCTTAGATTATTTAAGATCTTCAAAGTGAAAACTCAAACTCAATTTGATGTACAAACCGGTTCAAAGATATATTTTATATTTGAATAAAAAACAAAAGTGTATAAATGGAAATCAAATAGTAACTATCACTAGCTTTAATATAGTGAGGCATTGCCAAAATTCCTTCTTTTTTAAGTATTCCATAGTTTTTATTTAATAGTGAAGGTATGCGGTTCATTAATTTGACCCAACTAATTAATCCATATATCATACGAAACCGCCCGGCCTCGATGTAATAAATATAACGATGATCAACTTCCGAGAAAATGTCTCAATTAGTGTACTGAAATATTTATTTGGCATAACATCGACAATAGGTCCTCCGATTATGATATGTCTTTCAATTATACCCTCCAACTACTGATTTAAGCAATGTTACCCTCAAAGGATTCCATGCTCATCGATGTTGCCTATGCCATTAGCTCCTGGTCAGCAGGCACTTCAGGAAGCAATATGCTTCTGAAGTGTCTTCAAGGTCAGCAAACACTTTGGACATTGAAAAAAATAGTCATCACTTCTCAGCAAGGATTGGCAGAAGGGCTTGATTTTTCTTCTTACCCTCAAAGGGATCATTGGGATCATTAAATTAAACTTTGAGGGGGTAAATTAAGACAAACTATAAACTTCAAGGAAGTAAATTAAGACCTAACCCTTCATTATTTTTATAAGGTCTATATTAGTCACTTTCATGTTAATTTTTTCTTCTTTAGCCAAAGGCATTATTTCTTTAATTGGTAGGTTTCCATGTGTTTTTTATTCAATGAAGGAAACAAGCGCAACTTTCATGCTTCATGGATATATTTTATGTGAACGCCATATTTACTTTAGCATTTTAAAAGAGAAGGAAGTTCCTTGCAACCATCGTCTACTTGTTTATTTGTTATGAAAAGCCATGAAATAATTATAATAAAAGTTAAATGGTGGGAGGAAATCAATATAGATTAAAAGGTATTTTATTATGAATTATAATAATAGTTTCATTTTCAATTTCTTATTTTATCTTTTCACGATATATTTCTTTGGTTATTTGCTTGTTTTTTTTCTCTTTTCTAACAACTAAACTGCATAATTATTCTCTTTTTGTTTGTTATTTGCTTGGGTTAGGTAAAAATTGCTAGATCAAAGCACCTTGAGTCTGGAAAATAAGTCAGACCCAAGGAGCTTAGGTCTGGCTTAGCCGCCAGACCTAAAAGCCTATAAAAAATTAAAAAATAATAATAATTAAAATTTCTATTTAAAATATTTCAAGGATAGTTTAAATATTTTTTTATAAAAAAATAATTTATAAAAAAATAGAATTTTTGTTTAGGATACTTCAATGATATAAATTTTTTTATATATATAAAATATATAAAAAAAATATTAATTAGCATTTCGGTTTAGGATACTTCAAGGGTAGTTTAAATATTTTTTATAAAAAATTAATTAGAATTTTTGTTTAGGATGTAGTTTAAATATCTTAAAAAACAATAATTAGTATTTTTGTTTAGAATACTTCAAAGATAATGTAATTGTTTTTATAAAAAAATTTAAAAAAATTAATTAGACATGACCATAAGATCCAAGTCATGTATAGATGTCAAATCCAGAAATAAATTAAAATAATTTATATTCTTGATATTTTTTTCAACTTTTTTAAAAAAATAATATTAATATAAAATATTATCATTAATTGTAAAAGTGCACAAAAACCAAAAGTACAATCACAATAAAGAATAGGCGAAAACAGAGAAAAAATAAGGAGGAAGTCCCACTGAAACATTTAATCCCACAGAAAGATACGTCCAAATCCCACTCAATTTCCTATGACAACGTACTTCCTTCTAGAGAGAAAAGGTGGAAAACAAAATTCGCTAAAACCAACCGTTTGCAACTTATCGGGTCATATACTATGCGGAGCCGGCTTAATGTGAATGAAAATCTGGGGTAAAACAAGATCTTTTAAAATATTTTATTATTAATTTTTATGGATGGCTAATAAATATGGTACCGGGCAGTCTTCCCTTTGTAGTTCAGGTATTTTATTAAGAGGTGATAATTTTTATTTTTTAAAATATTATTAATAAACATATTTTATTTTTAGAGTTTTTTTATTTAAATGAAAACTTGGATTATTGACCAAATAGTTCCTAGCTCAAGACGGCTCTAATACTACAGAGTTGACACCCCTCTTAATTTAACGGCGCGTTTGGAAACACGGTTGAAACCGAGTTCCTTAACAATTTAAAAAAAATACTAAAAATTAGTTTTTTATTTTTGATCGTTTGATCTCAAAATAATTTAAAAATAAATAAATAAAAAATTATTTTGAAGCATTTTTAAGTGAAAAACACTTTGAACAGCAACCGCTACCATAATTCCAAACAGGCATATATGTTTGGTTAAAACAGCAACCGCTACCACAATTCCTAAAAATTTTATGTGTTTGGTATTGTGGTAGTTTTTGTGGTTGTGGTTTGAAAAAAAATTGTTTTATAAAAAGTATTTTTAGTTAAGGTTGGGTTGTTAAAATATATGTTTGGTTAAAACTGTGGTTGAAATTGAGATTGAACAAAAAGTTATTTAATGTGTTTGGTTAAGAATGCTTTTGAAATTGAGGTTATAAAATTACTAAAAAAGATATATATTAATATTGATGGTTTTTAATTTCAATATTGTAGATTTAACTATTGTTATTACATCATGAAATAAACAATACTTTATTTAAATTATTTTTTATTGTTCCATTAAACTATTTGCAATTCCATCACATACGAAATTCATCCGACAAGGACTACAGTTTCCATGGCTTCTTAAGCATGCAACAACATCAGGTAAAATATCATCATGAATAAAATTAAAATTGCGATCAAATTCTGCAAATGACACGTTATCATGCGATCTCCTTCGAATATAATTATGTGATGTCATTGAATAATATTAAACACTAGTTTTTCAAATAAAACACAATATCCAAGAAATGTTTTTGGATTTTTTTATTTTACTGGGTTGGACCCAGACATCGGGCATTTAGGTTTGGGCCGGACCTAGTCCAACCATGAACAGTGGAGAGGCTCTCCACTGCAGAAGATGAAGGAGAAGGGGAAGAGAAGAACAATGGTTGGCAGTGGGAACGGCGGAGGCCGGTGGTGAGCTGAGGGAGCTGCTCTCCACTGTGCTCTATTTCTGTTTTTCTTCTTCGAACAGTGGAGAATGCAGAAGACGAAGAAGAAGGAGAAGAGGAAGGGGAAGGGGAAGAGCAGTGGCTGGCAGTGGGAACGGCGGAGGCCTGTGGTGAGCTGAGGGAGCTACTCTCCACTGTGCTTTATTGTGCTATGTTTCTGTTCTTCTTCTTCGGACAATGGAGAATGCAGAAGATGAAGGAGAAGAAGAAGAGCAATGGTTGGCAGTGGAAACGAAGGAGGTCGGTGATGAGCTGCTCTCCACTGTTCACACGCAACGTGAACAGTGGATAATGCAAAAGACGAAGGAGAAAATGAAGGGGAAGAGAGCAATGGCTGGCGCGGTGAGTTGAGAGAGAGCAAGAGTTCTGTTGTGCTCTGTTTCTGTTCCAGTCGCCGCCTTCTCTTCTTTCTTCTCTGTTTACTGTGTTTATAAACATAGTTGCAATAAACAGAAAACGCTGTGTTGCAAAAAGTATGCAATTTATGCTTCAACAAAACTGCGTTTTGAATGTATTTAATGGTGAGGCCCATGCATGAAAATTGCTTTTGTAACCAAATGAAATGAAATCACGGTCCAACAAAAACACCGCAGCAAATGCTGAGCCAATCGGGCTCTAAATAGGTGAAGCAAAAGTCGTGTGTGGATGTGTTGGTGGCAGGGGAAAAAAGAATTGTTGGGGAGCTGCCACCCCAATTAACTCAAACAATGAAGCTACATCCACTATGTATCTCAAGTTTCTAGTGTAGTAGGGTAATAGAAATCCCCCCACCTTCTTGTTCTTTTTTATTATTCTTTCTTTCATTTTTAAGTTTTAAGTAAAAAAAATTAAATATAAGAGGTAGAGAGATTGGTGCTGCCAAGTCAGTTCATCTAGAAGCCTCACCAGTGATTTAAATATTTGTGGGCGCATGCGTGGTGCCCGAAATAGGATCCCCAATTACTATATTTAATTTCTTGTATATAATTAGCATGAAAAATAGACGTAAATTAACTTGAAAAATCGAAGAAGAACTTGCAACATTACCTAATTAATGCATAGCAAGACCCAGTTTTTTTTTTAATTTAATGAATTAGATCATTAATTCACTATACATGAGATTAAAACAATAATATCCGTATGAGGTATCCCTTCATCATAACCTTCAATTTATCTTGTATCATCACAACATGGCATGTTCTAACCTATTTGAAGTCGTTAGGGCAGGAAAAAACAATTGCTCGAAACCGACAACCAAGTATGATCCAAATGCATGTTCATGAGAATCTCCAGAATGTAAGAAAACAATGGATCCAATTATACATTAAATTATGTTTTCAAACGATGAAATGGTCAGACAAACTTAATGCATTCGGTGGAAATGCAAAACCCAAGTAATCTTTTTCATGTCTTTTATTCCATAGACCATAAATTTTAGTCAAAAGTCTCCTGTTTCTGTTTGGCTTTACAATAGCCTATTTTCCACTCTTAATCAGTACTCAATGAATTATAAATACATGGCAGAAGAAGAGAAGAGTCGTATGATTAACTTGTCCTCTATTTCAACATATACGCGTATACAATATTTTTTAACAAAATTAATTTTTTTTTATATTTTTAGATCATTTTAATGTGCAGGTGTTTAAAATAAATTTTAAAAAGAATAATAAAATATATTACTTGAATATATTTTTAAAAAAAAATATTTTAAAAAATTATTTACTACAAGATTAATAATAAAGGCGGTGCTTCATAATTTGTCGGTCACATGTCGGTAATTAACGAGTTGGTTTGAAACTTGTAGCCTGACGACATTTTGCTATAATGGTAGTTGTCAATGTAATCTAGAAAAGTGAAAAGCTGTAAATTATTTATAATTTTTTTAATACGAATTGATTTTATATTGGAGTTCTTTTTTTCAAAATTATCTGAAAAATAAAATTAAAGTCGGTGCTTCACAAGTGGTCGGTTATGAGGTAGTTTGAAACTTGTAACAAAGACGACCTTTTGCTCTAATGGTAGTTATCAATGCAATCCAGAAAACTTAAAAACTGTACGTTTCTATAATCTTTTAATACAAATTAATTTTATATTTGAATTTGATCATATATATACACACAGCTGGAGGGACAAACTCTCCACGATTATTTAGATACTAGCTAACGGAAATGTATATAATATATTATAAATTTTAATTGAACGATGAAATTAAAAATTAATAAAAAATTCAATGAAAGAAATTTTAAAAAATAGAAATTAGAAATAATTTTACAAACCTAGTTTTATATATAAAAAAAACAAACAAGATATTTTTATTTTTTGTGATCCGAAGAGAAATAATAAAGTTGGTGCTCGGTCACGTGTCCGTTAAGAGTTAGTTCGAAATTTGTAGCAAGACAACCTTTTGCTTTATTGGTAGTTGTCATGCAATTTAGACGACTGACACACTGTACGTTTCTATAATCTTTTAATATAAATTAATTTATATTTGAAATATATATATAGACACACAGCTGGAAACTCTCCACGATTATTTAGATATTAGCTATTTGAATTGCGTTTAGTTTAGGTGCGGGTCACAGATTTTTTAAAAAAAAATTAATATATATGCTATTTCAGTATTTTTTTTTACATAAAAAAATTAAGTATAAATTGAAAAAGTTAATATAAGTATCAAATTAGATAAATTAATAAATATTTATGTAAATAAATGAATAAAAATCGTTAACAATAACTAAAAGCAAAACTAGAAAAATTAAAAACTAAATATAAATCAAAATATTTAATTTTACAAAATAAGATATTTATGAAAATATTTAATTTTACAAAATAAGATATTTACGAGATATTTATTTATTTATAAAAATAAATCTCATCTATATAAAACAAAAACAATATAGATGAATCACAATAATATCTTCAAAAAAATAAATACACATAAAATATTTAAAAAAACATTATTAAAAAAAAAGCATTCAAAACTCGTAATCTATGTTATAAGACTAAGATAAACCGATAAAAAAAATTAAAAATAACCACAAAAATAATATTTTAAAAAAATAATGTAGAACAATGAGATCAGAAAAGCAAGTGAGCAAAAAAAATATATTGAATAGCATTAATTTTTCAAACTCGTGATTCAGGTCAATAGATTGGAAGAACCACAAAATAAAAATTCATGAAACTCAATCCCTAGCAATCAAACGCTGAAGGATGAAACTGAAAAAAAAATCAATTACACAAAAGAATCAAAAACAAAAAATTATAATTATAATTAAAAGAATGAGAGTGAAAATCAAAATAAACAATAAATTAGAGGGCAACCAAAAAATTTTAATTTGAGGGATAAATTGAAAAAAAAATTACTTGAATAAAAGAAAAAAAATCAAAAGAATAAGGACCAAATTGAAAAAAAAATAATATACCATAAACTTTGATTGAAGGATAAAATTGAAAACTAATAAAGATTTTGAGAGGTCTTGAATCCATTTCTGACCTCTTGACCTTGAGAGGAGTATTATGAACCCTTGACAAGGACCCATCAAGGAGTCTTTATGTGTGAACACACGAAAATCAAATCATTTATTGTAGTTGCATTGTTGGAAATGACTAAGTTGCTCATTTTTTAGGTTTTGTCAGAGCAATTCTAACATCATCGTCACCTAAGACCACCTAAATTCGATAAAGGGGGTATATACCTTTTATTTGGATTCATTTTTACTCAATTTAAAGGTTCTTAACTCCACATTCATTTATTCAAAGGTGCTAACCTGATCAACCCCAAATTTAAAAATTGAGTGATGGCTGATTAAGGACAAGATGTTAGGGACTTTCATGAAAAAATTAGAATATAAATATCTAATTTCATGGAAATTGGGTTGTAGAGAGGATGTTCATCTTCCATTTAAAAATATCTCATGTCATTTGAAGGTTTAAAACTCAAGAACAAGTTCTTGAAAGGTATCACATTGATCATCATAAACTACCAAGGAAGAAAATAAACAAATCATTTATTGTAGTTGCATTGTTGGAAATGACTAAGTTGCTCATTTTTTAGGTTTTGTCATAGCAATTCTAACATCATCGTCACCTAAGACCACCTAAATTCGATAAAGGGGGTATATACCTTTTATTTGGATTCATTTTTACTCAATTTAAAGGTTCTTAACTCCACATTCATTTATTCAAAGGTGCTAACCTGATCAACCCCAAATTTAAAAATTGAGTGATGGCTAATTAAGGACAAGATGTTGGGGACTTTCATGAAAAAATTAAAATATAAATATCTAATTTCATGGAAATTGGGTTGTAGAGAGGATGTTCCTCTTCTATTTAAAAATATCTCATGCCATTTGAAGGTTTAAAACTCAAGAACAAGCTCTTGAAAGGTGTCACATTGATCATCATAAACTACCAAGGAAGAAAATAAACAAAAGCTAAACAATGCATCGTCTAAGTTAAAACTCTAGAAATTAGGGTTTTTAATTTGGAATTTGGTAAAGTCTCAATTTAGTCCTTATTCTTTCAATTATAGCACATACATTTTTAATTGACACAAAAAAAACTTTTTAATTGCATGTAATTTAACTCACTGTCAGACTCAAATATAAACCTTGAAGTTTAGCATCATTTTTATTTTGGTCCTTGGTTTCTAATTGGTTCAATTTGACTCCTAATTGATCATCAAACTTTTAATTTTAATCAATTTGGCACATGATCTCACCAATTTCAATCCTTAAAGTCTCGTGCATCTTATAAGTTGGTTCTTGGTTTTAAATTTCTCCAATCAAGTCCATAATTATCATCAAACTTCAACATTTATGGAATTAAGTCCTTAATTTGACTAAATTAACTGTTAAAAAATGCAATTCGACTCCCAGACTTTAATTTCTTCCAATTAAAGCTTAAATTGACTTTAAAAATCAAATTTTCTTGCAATTAAGCACTCAATAAATTCAAATGCACCTTGCAAAATTCTATTTGAGTATTTAAACATCTAGTTTTGAATTTTTCTTCTCAAATTGAATTTTCTTTGTAAATTTTATCAGTAGAAGATACACTATCAAATTTTTCAATCTTGTATAATTTATTTTTCTCAACTAGTCTTCGGCAATTTCCTAAACATTCTAGTACACTCTTCTCAATAATATATATATTTTGATTTTCTTCCCACCTTTTTTTAATTTTTTTTATTTTACTTTTTTGTTTTTTTTTTTGTTTATATGGGATTCGAAAAATAGGTAACACCAAGTTTAAAGGGATTGGATTTTAAGGCAAGGAAAAAAATCATTTAATCACTAGCTTCCAGAGAAGTTATATATTTACATCCAATTAATGTTATTTACACAAATATTTTTAACTTTTTATCTAGGTATAAAAATAATATTTTCAATAGTGTGTGTGTAGATATATGATCACCTCATTTGTATATCTATTTTCTCTATAAAAAAAAATTAGAAAACATATCATGTCATTTTGTATGGCCTCAAGCTTTTGGGGGTTCGTTTACGAACAAGTAGAATAGATTTTCATCACTCAACTTAGGTTTCGTACAACATTTATATAAATCATGGATTGCCTTCTTTTCTTTGTATTGATCAATAAATTGTATTATTTTAATTCGTTAATTATGTTTTATCAACAATGTAACAGATGAGCATATGAAGCAAATCTTAGATTCTAATTGTGGTATGATGCCCTGACTTTGTTTCCTGTGGTTTCTGACATTAGAGGTAATTAATTATATTGCACATTGGAGGGAGGAGGAAAGACTTGGATTTTTATTATTTTGGAAACCAATGATACCCACGTAAACTAATTAATTTAAATTTCTAAAGAATTTTTAGTTCTCATAAAACCCTGTTTAAGAAAGTTGATTCAGGTCCATCTTAAAATATATAATATTTTGACTAAGAAAATCTTTTTCAAAAAACAAATTAAAGGTTAAGAGCTGGGTTTTGCTCCAACTAGGATCAAATCGATTGAATCACAAGTCAATTCATGCTTCTTATTAAGTAATTGTTTGAGAGTGTGATTGTGGTTATTTTTCAAAGTGTTTTTCGTGCCGAAATACATTAAAATAATATTTTTTTTATTTTTTTAAAATTAGCGTATCAAAACAATCTAAAATATACAAAAAAAAATAATTCTTAATAAAAAAATTTAAATTTTTATGGAACACAATTTACACTGATTTTTCAAACGATTCTAAAACAGCAGGCTTTTCACTTCTTTTTTTAATTTTCACCTCAGACTGGTTCGAATTGGAAGTTGACCTTTCGAGCTACTAATTTCTCCCTTTTTAGCGATATTTAATGCAATAAACATGAATAATTATAAGATTCGCAGTTTGTGGAGTCAAATACGGTGAATATTTTTATATGAATTGCGCTAAAGTCATCTATTACACCAGCTAGCATTTGATGATCTGGTTTCATTTCATTATCTAAGCTTCGCTTGTGCACATGCATATCCCACTCAGCAATGTCTTTACATGACCACAGCCATTACCGACTAAAGGTGCTGTGTGTGGTTAGCCTTTAAAGCTTTAGTTGCAAGTTGGAATCCATGATAGGGTTGGACTCAGATACGATGATAGATGATGTCTCTGCCTGGTGGAGCACCAACACAAAAGTCCCAAGTGACAATGGTAGTTAAAAGAGACAGCCTGTGTTTTGTTCCTTTGTGTTTGTAATGAAAATTCGATTCCCTCCTATATTTTGTTTTTGCTCAATTTCCCCTGTAATTGAAAGTGAGCGGATTAGGCCAATGGACTAATTGGTCCAACCAATGAACCGACTCCTAAACCAATCCAATTCTTGAATTGGATCGTTCAAAAAATTAACCCAATCAAACCAGACAAAATTGGTGCTCGATTGAATTAAACGTGTCCCTTGTAAGTGGCATGCAATTCAAATGTGGAAGGATTAAAAAAAAAAATATGACTTTGATAAATCTAACTAAGCATGCCAAATATACAGATCAGGTTATATGATTGAAATAAACAAATTACAAAAAAAAAAAAGAACACCAAAATCAAATCTCAAACAAATCCAGCATTGAAGGAAGAAATTGAAAAAAAGGTCAACTAAATAAATGACATAAAAAACCAAGCAAATCAAACTCAAATAAAATAAAAAGAAAGGGGATCACATTTTACAAAAGAAAAATCTTGAGGATGAGATTGTAAAAAATTAAATTTAAAATTTTATCTCAAATAAAATAAATAGCAGTAAAAAATAGGGACTAAATTTGAAAGATTAGAAAAATAAAGGAGGTGAAATTGAAAAATAATTATAATTTTATAAATTATTTTATAAAAAAATCCAAATATTAAAGGATGGAATTGAAAAAAAATTAATTTAAAGAACTATTCAAAAAAACCAACAAAGAACGACAAAAAAGACTTAAGTTAATTGAGGTCATTTTCAAGAGTAGCAAAAGGTTCTAAAGAAAGCAAATAAATAAAAAGAACGGAACTCCCGGTCTCCAATTAAATAAATGTTGAAGGATGAAAACGAAAAAGAAGTAGCTTTAAACAAAGAAAAATAAAAAACCAAGCAAACTCGACACGAACCTCCTAAACCTGGTTTAATCTCTACAACTAGTAACTCGTCAAATTAAGAAGTTTAATTCCCAAAAAATTATGAAAAAAAAAACAATTTTAAAAATAATCCCAAACAAAATAAATAACAATAAAAAAAATAAAGACCAAATTTAAAAGATAATAAAATGAAAATGGGTGAAATTGAAAAGGAATTCTAATTTTATAAATTATTCAAAATAAAAGAAATAGTAATTAAAACAATATAAACTAAATTTTAAGAAAATAAATTGAAAGAACTAATATGAAATTTTAAAAGGGTTGGTGCTAAACTCAAAGTGAAGAAAAAGAAAAAAAGTAGTTGCAAACTCCAATTCAGAGATGTGTTTGGCGCACACACTGCCCAATCATTAAAAGGACACCAATATCTTTCAAATCTAACCATAAAAAATAGTATTTGATGACTGGATGATCCTGCATGCACTGCCTAAAGAGTATAACTCCGTCCACTTACCGGTACTTGTTAGGTAAAAATAGTTATTTGTTTTGTTAATTTGCAAGCTAAGTATAATTAAATAATTTAACTTTAATAAAAAAAATAAAAAAAAAATGTAAGAGCCCCTATGCTTAAGACAATTTTTTTTTTTGTTCGAGTATTTAAATAATTTAATTGTTCTAAAAATTTTTTAAAAATTAATTTACATCCGAGTAATTAAAAATGACATTGAGTAACAGTAAAAAAAGATGACCTTACCCCAAATCCTAGCATAATATTTTTTCTTGGACAGAGAAAAACTCATCATAGTACTACTTTCCATGAAACCTCTTCCACCCATGTTTTTTTAAAAAAAAAAAACAATTATTTAATATGCGAGCGGTCCAATGTCAATAATTTATATCATATGGGGGACCCATTAGTCAAATCATTGATTAGAATGACAAGATAAACGGCTACCCGTAACTTCTGCCAAGTTAAGATCTGCTTTGATTCCGATAACATTGATAATCGATAGTTGGCTTCGAACATGAGTGGTAACTAGCAACTACTACGTTGTTGACATCGCATGCCACGTGTCATGGGACTATGTGTTTTTGGGGTAACGGTAACGGTAACGGTGGCTTTTAGGGCTTTGGGCCCCCAGAGTGCCTCGTGTGGTTAATCTCAACCTAACACTCTTCGAGGACGTGTGAAGATCTGTTATATTTAATAAGATATTAATTGTTACTGTAATATTTACTTTATGTTTTGTTTATAATAAATATAAACAGGAACTTTATAATAAAAAATATTAAAGAGAAAAAAATATTGTTTTCCAATTTATTTTTATCAAAAACAATTGATATTTATAAGAAAAAATTATATTTTTTTCATATCCATACAATTTAAAAACACACTTCTCATATCAAAATGTAAATTTTAAAGTCAACTTTTTATTTAAATTAATTTATCATGCATAATTAATTAACTAAATTAAAATAATTAATTTCAAAAATAAAAAATTATCTATGTTACATAAAATCAAATATCAAGAAGTGTGTTATATATATAAAAAGTATTGGTTTAGCATCGCTATATCCATGCAAGGGTGAGAAAACAAGTTTAATCTCTATAAAACGCACTTATTGGTAAAAGAAATCACAAACCCCAAACGAGACTAGTCTCATCCTTTAAAAAGGATGTAAAAATACCCGAGTAAGAACTTTATATATATATATATATATATATATATATATATATATATATATATTAGTTTTTTCGTTGGTATCTTTCTTTCAACATTCAAATTTATTAATATAATATCTCTTATATTATAAATAAAAAAAAAAATATGATATAAGATAAAGTTTTTTTTAACTCCCTAATATAAAAGTTATATTTTCCAACAAAAAGTTCAAAAGTTTTCTAGAACTTTCTATATTATTTATCCAATAATTTTGAATACATTGACGTACATACAAGTCACATCTATATCCTTAACTTTGTGTCGTGGGTAATGCGGAGTATTTTTATAAAAAAAAACAATTAATTAAAATATATTAAAATAATTTTTTATTCTATTTTTAATATTAATATATTAAAATCATAAAAAATATAATATTGAAAAATATTAATTTAATATTTTTTCGAAAAAATATTTTAAAAAATAACTTAAAATACAAAAACAAACCTTCAGCATGCTCCCATCACAAATCTCACCCACCATCACTTGCAATATATTTGTTTCAGTCCAGTAAATGAATAGATTTGCATAAACTCAGCTAATGGACATAGAGGCCGGTGGCCTATGAGCCTATAACCACTACAAGACAAGGCACTCTCTTCATATTTAAAAAGATAAGCACTGAACATGCGTGGCCGGGAGAACAAGGGGTCGCACGCACGCAAGGTAGTTCTGCTTTCTAGAGGTCAAGAATGCCTTGATTGGAATTGGATGAATGGACAAAACGAGAGGAGAAGACAAGAGAAGATTGTGGATTGCTTTTGAGGCCTGTGAGAGCCGATGATGATGTGCTTGTCATCCTTTCGGTGGGTCTCCACAAAGAAATTTTAATGGCAACTTGCCTTTCACTTTCATCTACATTAATTGCAAAAATTCTGACGCCATTTTTTCTGACTCTGCTAAGACCTTCATATACGTGAAGGGTTGTGTTTTTCTTCTTTGTTTTATCCGGTAGATGGATGGATGGTCCCTCATGGCATTTTGTTTTCAATATAGGGTTGAGTTTTTAAGTGAGTTATTGGAAGTAATAACCAACCCGGAATCGACTCAGCTCAAGACCCAATTCATGTGTGTTGGGTTAGCGGATTCATATAAACTATGAAATCTTTATTAAAAACATAAAATAACATTGTTTTAATAAATAAATAGTTCAAAATAAACTCAGAAGTCATCGAATTATTTCACCAGGCTGGCTGGGTTTTATGACCATGAATTTGCAGGAAAATAAGGCTTGTTTTCATTGCTTTATAGGAACTTCTCAGATTGTCAGCTACAAGAATATCTGCCTTTAACCTGTCCTTATGGCTTGCAACATCTGATTGTGGTTTCAAATTTCCCTTCACAGATGGATTCAAAAAAGGGAACAAATCTAAAATGATGATAGTGCAGGTACGCAAAAGTTGGCTCACAATTCCTTGCACCAAACTGACCAAATGTACAGAGAAACACAATGAGCTATGATTATATTGATTTCAGAAAATTTGAGTCAATCTCATAGATGAATTAGGATTCATACAAGTAGTTTAGAGCTGATTTCACTGGCAGAATTTCCAAGTCCAGCCCTCCAAACCAAAATGCACGTTACAAAAAAAAAATATGGACCTTTTCTCTACAAGCATACAACAACAGATAATAGTGCTGAGAAAGCACAATATTTGCAAGGAAAATCTGAAAAATGCTCATTCGGCACAATGAACAGAGTCGTCAGAATCTTCTTCTGAAGTCATCTCAGAGCCTTCTTCCTCTTCATCATCAATTTCAACAATCCTAGCAGCTA
This sequence comes from Populus deltoides, assembly GCA_015852605.2. Taxonomy (NCBI): domain Eukaryota; kingdom Viridiplantae; phylum Streptophyta; class Magnoliopsida; order Malpighiales; family Salicaceae; genus Populus; species Populus deltoides. The sequence goes on from CM027573.2 coordinate 16,242,597, forward strand.
CATTAGCTGTCATCTTGGTCAGGGCTGCAGTCTTGCTAGCCCTTTGTGAGCGGCTACCTATAGTACGAGGGGCAGTCTGAGCAACAGTGGTTGGTGAGGCTTCTTCATCAGAAGAGTCTTCATGCCTAGCCTGTCTCCTAGTACGTGATGGTCTAGTTGATTGCGGAGGGGCTGGTGTTTGTGGCATTGCAGCAGGGCTATCAACATCCAAGTTGATATCGACTTCCAGTTTCCCTGCAATAGATGACGAAAGTTAGCTCGGGAAAAGATGAGGAAGTAGACTGAATCATCAAAGCTACTTTTAAAACTAAATTGGTGATTGCTTTCCATGGATTGGGCACTAAATCAACTTATACATGCAGAAACTTTCTAGTGTCGTCAGGAATTCATTCAGTATATCAGAATAACAATTCAATTTGGCCTAGAAACCTCAATATCTGATTTGCTATTGATATATGAAATATATTAACCAGCACAGAAAGATCACACTGTAAAGCGACTAATCCTTCTTTCCAGATACGTTTGTGATTCATAATATACGAGTACATTCTTATGCTTCAGCTTCTTGGCATTTCTTTTTTTCAAATTTTTTCGTAATCTATGTAATTAAAATATCTAGCAAACTGTCATTAAAGACGCAGATCTTTCAGGAATTTCCTATGAAAAGAAGGAATTTACCCAAAATAAGTTTTGCTTGATCCTCCAATAGCTCCTCTTCTGGTTGCTTATCTACTGACTTGAGACGTTCAGCCATCTGTTTCAGCTCCTTTACAAGGTCTTTCTCTGTCGATACATTTCCAGCCACACGATTCAAGAGTTTCCTCATTAATTTTATTGCACCTTGTTCCGATACCCGAAAATGGAGCAAGTCAAGTATTCTACATAGTGCTGAAACATATGACCTCTCAGCTGGTGTCTTCTTTGTAGTGAAGCTTGCCACCTGCATGAAGCACAGAAGTAACAAATGAAGAAGTTCGATATAAAAGAAAAGGTTTGAAGCAATATCAATCAGAAGTAGGGTTGTCAACTGTAGTGAGCAGTGCACATATACTAACTACTGAACCTGAAATCAAGGAACACAGAACCAAGGATGCTGATATATATAGAACACTTACTGTATTCGATTTCTATTTTCCTTTCAGGTAGGAAAAACTTTTAAATTGAGAAAAAAAGGTACATGCGATTGCTGCAATATGAGCAAACATTTCCTCGTTTGGAGTAGATAGGCAGTTTTAAGGAAATGGTGATTATGTTATAGCACTCTGACATGAGCTGTGGGGGGGTCTTTTTCCAGGAACCAAAGTACTCTCTAAGTTTACAACTCAAGGAGTCCTGTATCGTTGGTTAGTTCTCCTTTCATTTGAAATATGCTTTTGCTCTATGCTTCCTAAGGGTTCTTCAGTTTTCTATGGTCATCAGTGGAGCTTAGTTACTCCTTATTCAGGTATTTAAATACAGCACTTTTCCATTTTCCATAACAAAGTATAAGATGTCTCACAAGAAACAGGTTCCTAAACATCCATGTAACTTAGAGGACCAATGCAACTTGGAGCACTAACCATGATAGGATCTTCCTGGATATCAAAATCCTTGTCATATATGACTTAACAATAGTGCTAAGAAAATAAACATGTATGAATTTGAGCACATACTTTCCTAACGCAGCATCAGGACTAAAATTGCACAGCTAAAATTTGACCGCTTAGCCTTTTCAGAAATACTGTTATATAACAATTAAAGCTTTGGTTGTAAGAGGTCACCTCTGCAGCAATGCGAATACCAAGTCCCTCATCTGAACATTCAAATGAAGGTTGCAAAGAGCCATCTACAGTTTCAGTTGGTTGCGTGCTACAATTCTCACCCCCATTTTCAGTCGGTTTAGCATACAAGGGGGCCTGCATCATCTGCAACATAAATCGTGATGCTTGGACTGCACGCTTACGCATATTAGACACCACTACTGCAGAACCTCCAGCATTTCCATAGATGCCTGGCCACATAGAACGCATCACTAGAATGAACGCCTTTGACAAATGCTTCTGCATTTACATACTCAAAATTGTTATAAATCTAACAGGCATACACAAAACAAGAGATAAATATAACTATCCTGAAGTGTGCATAAAACATATCAAATCTCAGAGGCTTGCCTTATGATTTGCTGATAGTGATGGGTAATGCTCAAAGAACACGGATAAACATTGTTTCAACCTGCAAACAAGATAGCAAGAAACAAAGTTAGATGACCATTCTTATAGAGGACAATAATGAATGAGAAAATAGGTACAGCACAGTCCACCTCTGCAGGTCTTTTGTTTCATTACTGAAATACAATTTAACGAGCTTAGCTAAGTGCAAAGGGTGTAAAGCAGCTGGTATGCTTGGATAATTCTCACTAAGGAGAAGAATCTTAGCAAAACCTTCACCAAGAGCAGCTTGCACTGTCTCATTTTCTTCAGTTTCGACATCTCCCCAATTATTTCTATCAAAGCCAGCATATAAGAGGTCAAGCAATTCAACATTCAAATTGTCATCAGCCTTAGAAAAGTCCACAAGATCAACTGCCATCTTGTCACCCTGAAAATTGGATGAATGATCTAGTCCAATCACCCTGTCAACTTCCTGAGGACCGTGCCACATGGCAAGATCAATTAAAGCCTTGCACGCCATTATGCTAACTGGAGCAGGGCCCTTAGCAAAAGAAAGCCTCAACTGCTTCAATAGTTCTTCACTTGGCTTTTTCTCTAATAAGCCAAAAAGGCCAAGACACCTGATAGCAACCCTCTGCACATCCAAGTGAGCATGCTTTGCCTGAAGTCATCATTCATACCAGTAGTTAATATCGTCTGGAAAAAAATAGCATGTTGAGAAATGATACGTTAATTGCTGCAGTAATGAACACATAAAGCATGGAATTTTTATACAAAATGAGGCCAAATCAAAAAAAAAAATGTAGGCATGACTAGGTTAAAGCAAAGGGAAAATCCATGAAGTGCAGCTTTCTTCTTACCCCAGGAAGCAGTAATGACTGCAGTAATTCAATAGGCTCAATAGCCTTCCCTTGAAGCCAGTACAATGATTTTGCATTTTCCAAAAGAAGACCAGTAACAGCAAGGCTGTGCATCCACTGCATGAAGTCTGCTGTTCTCTCCCTACAGGGCGTGGCAAGTTCTTCTACAACTGCAAGAAAAACTTTTTCAAATTCACCAGCAGCAGCATGGACTTTCTTTGCCAAACTGGACACTGCACCAGCCCATTCTTTGTCGCCACCAAGGTTGATTCCATCTCCTATGATAACCTTGTTCCCTTCGTCATCCACTTCATGATCTAAGGGCCTGTGCAACAGGTCTTGTACAAATGCACTAGCAACCTTCCTGCTTGTAGAGTCAGAAAAATCAAGCATTGCACCAAGCAATAGTAGCTGCCGAGATGCAAAACGATAATTTGGTCCTGAAAACATCAAGGTCAAATTAGAATATATAGTAGGATAACACATTCCAATCATCTAATGTCACCCACCAGCATCTATATGAGCTCCGACCAAAACTACATAATCTGAAACTGTTGCAGGAAGAATCCTCTCGAGAAGATCATTGTTGTCTGAAGCTTCAGCTGCATACACTGCAGCTTCAGTGCCCATTGTAGTTGCAGCATCAGAGCCCTTCGCCTGTTCAAAGACACTTTATGATCAGAGTGCATGGATCTAAAATCAACATATTCAATCATGATAACTTTCCCAGAAGAACATAACGTGAAGGATCAACCTGAAAAACCAAAAGTTATATTGTTCTTGAAAAATTCATATCCTGTTAAAATGATTAATTCTTCTACACTAGCATTAGTATAAGTTTTTTGTTCTTGGCAAGAGGTTACCTCCAAACAATTCATTTGAAGAAGTTATCCGAATTAACTTTCAATCTAAAGAGCATCAAAAGATTATTAGTTATAGATAAAAGGACAGCTGTGCAGCCATGTATATCAAGGAAATAGGGAATGAGCTTTAACAGAATGCACATTACAACTTCATGTCCTTTAAAAACAAAGCAAAGAAAGAGGCATTTGCATTACTAAAACCTAGGATCAAACAAAATCCATCCCTACCCCTTCCCAACCATTCTAAGGGACTATAGGAATCAGCAGACACCCACAACTATATTATGATGGGAGTTGAGATGTCTGCTTCGACAAGAAATCTACACAAAATATAACCAGAGTGATTTGGATTTGTCAGCTTGATATCTGGTGCATTCTACAAGTAAATAGTCAGAATAAGAACAGGTGATCTGGCAGCTTTTGGAAAATAACTTTCTCCTTAAACATCTAGTAGGGATTCCATTGAATAACCACAGCCTTTAAGGGTGCTAGGATCTTCTGGGAACTCTGAAGATTAAACAAGTTATAAAACTTAAGAAAACTCATACACACAACAGTTCCATGAAGAAAATAATTCAGCTTGATAGCTCATTGAAAACCAACAAGTCAATTACCTATTGATTATGCTCAGAAAATTTAACTTTGAAGACGTAATAATCTCATTTCTCAATAAGATTGAGAGAGGAAATAAAATAACTGCTATGATGTAAGGTAAATGCTTTCCTTAGAAAAAACTCAAATATATTTCACTATGCTTACTCCCTTCCTCCCTTCATAAACAAATAAAACAAGTAAACAATTCAACAGCCCATGCCAAAAGAAAACGAAACAAAGTATAAGTGAAAAAAGTTTTGCCTGTGCTTCTGTCTGCAAGTGCCTGCACACAGTTTTCCAATAAAGAGCAAACTCCGGTTCCATTAGCTGGATGCTTGCAGAGCAGTTTTCAGGTTCCTCTGTCATCAAAACAGGAAACCTTAAGGATACAACAAATAGCAAGTTAACCACATAAAATATCAAGCGATCAACCCTGAACAAGCTAAATAGATTTATCTTGCAGAAGCTATTAAATACTCAACTATCAAGGCCTCTTATGACACACTAGTTTTGATGCACCAAAAAGTTAGAGAACCGATATTCAGAGGCGCACAAGAAGATAAAAGGGGAAACATGAATTAGGCATGTTGAGTGGTCATTAGTAATTGATTCTACATAGAAATTTTTGTAATTTAGTTCAAGTCTATGAATGCCAGGGACACAATGAATATGTTGTTTCTTCAAACATTTGATGAGTACTACAAGAGATAACAACTAAAAAATTAGATTTAGTGCAATTTTCTTGGAGAAGGATAAATAAAGATGGAAAAGCTATGCTTCCATCATACAAACCCAATGTCACAGAAAAAAGGAAGCACTTATTCTATTTCTATATCTCGCTTTCATCAAGTGGAGAATGTTGAAGCGCTTGTGGAAGTCTGAACTCGTGTCTCTAGAGTCATCTTTAATTGCAAAAAGGTTTTAGTTTGATAGCTTGATTACAAGCATAACCAAAAGAAATTAAACAGGTCATTAAAATATATGCCTACAACAGAACATGCATGGTCGTTAGTAATATCAACAAAGAAGCAATTTTTCTTCTTTCCATCCTTAAAGACCCAATTTGGAGAAATTTGACAGGCAAACACATCAAATTGTGTTCTCCCTTGAAAGCTACCAAAAACTTTATAAGTGTAGGGAGCCGGGGAATTAAATATCATTCTTAAACCATGCTCCATCTAGCAAATATGTATGCTAACTGGCTTTTTTTTTATCAAAACTCATGCTACAAGCAGCAACAGTCACTCCATGGATATATGGGAATTGAAAAATGTGAAAGGAAAAAAAAATAATAACTGGAAAGTAAGAGTGATAAAACGAAGGGCTACAATCTGACAAATTTATTGAAAAGATCTACCAACCTCCATTTTCACCAAAGGTTGATAATATATACTGCCGGATACTCCGATCACCATGTAATTTTATTAATCCATCTTTTAATAGAGCCTCCATCACAGATTCCCCAACCAATTCATAGGTTTCAACATCAAGATACTTAAGAAGTTCAATGGGATCATCATTGCAGCACTTAGAAAGCCATTCATCTCTCATCAACTTTAAACATTCTTTTGCAACAGCTGCAGAACGATCAGCAAGTCCTCTCTGTAGAATTACTGTCCTGAGCTTTATGCTATCAAACCAATAAAAAGAGAAGCCTGATGAGAAATATTAGATGCATGATCACTAAGTTACAACCAGACATTAAAGTACATAATTTCCCCCAGAGATTCAATGGAACATATACAATTCAAAAAAGGTAATTTGAAGATGTATCTTTATATATGAGAGCAAAGAAAAAGTCTCCAATAGATTAAAGCGAAAGGCAAAATTACATAACAGTTCTGAAATGACAACATCAATTACCTGAGACTTTGAAGAGGAAATTTATTAGCTAGAACACAGAATGCAGCTTTGCGGACTGACTCGCTCACATCCAGGGTGCAATCAATGATTGCTGGTGAGGTTGCATTGGAAGGTGGCAAAGCTAATACAATTGTCTTACGAACCTCCTGCAAATATGCCTCAGGTAAGCATACAATGGACAAACTTCTGATATCCAAATCACTATAATAATCTGACAGCTTTTTTCTCCATTGAGTTGTTCATCTTTTTATGTCCAACACAATATATGAAGTGCTGTATGACAAGTATTATAAAAGATACAACAGATTTTTCCGCATTGTTTAATTCACTTTATAATATGAAAGCTAACCCTTCAATATAACATTGTTGTTCATAATTGTAAAAAAATATAGGAAAAGGATAAAATATAAATTTAATGAGTTCATCAAATTTCTAATATGATGAAAAATATTCAAGCATTTCTTTTCTGAATCAAATAACCATTAACCAACATGGAACAACTGACATGTTATGGTAATGAAATGGGTTCAAAAGAGTAACAATCCTTATATTGGCAATTATCTGTCGACTGTATTGGACATCCAAATCTATATTATATATGTAAGTGTGTTTTCAAGTTCATGTGTTCAAAAAAGGACCGTGCTCATGATATCCTTCCCATTCACATAAAGTAAATGAAGGCGGTCACTTCTGTTCTCCAACACAAAAACAGGTGAGAAATTTTTCAGAAAGTATCTGCGAATGAACCATCACCATTGGAATGCCTCCTATCCTCACATGACTTCGTATCTCACTTTTAAACGCGTCAATTCATAAGCATGTAACAGCTCCCTTGATCCTTACTCTCTAACAAAACACTAAACATGCATCCAAATCTCCATCTGAAGTTACACCAACAAATCATATTCATTTGAAGCAATTGGGACACTCACTGCATTCTGCTCCAAGGGAAGCACTTCAAGAAACAAATCCAGAATATCACTATTCTCAGTATCATTTGCAAAGCGTGAAAGAGCTCTAACTGCAAATGTGCGAATAGCTGGAACTTTGTCTGCAACTCTTAGCTTCATGGATTCTATAACCTCATCCCAGAGCTCATTGCTTACTTCCGCGTCATCTGGCAGTCTCAATATAATCTACAAAAAAAGCAAAAATACCATAAACAGAAAGAAGAAAGCAATGCAACAGTTTTCCTACAAGAGTCAAAACCCCGGGTCCCAGATTCTAAAATCTAAACTATAATTTTATTCATAAGCATATCTCGAAAAACGAGCTGTGTTCAAAACCTATAAACGAGAATAGACAAAACTCAAAATTATACCGCAAAACTCAAATTTTAATTCATTAAAATATTTACTAACAAGCAGTGTTTCAGATTTTAGAATTATAATTCGATTTTTAAAATTATTATTAAGGTTTAAATTCATTGATACCTATTAAAATCCACAATTTTATCAATAGTAAAACAAGTAAAAACCCTAAAACATTGAGAAAAATACCTCAGAGATAATTTGACAAGCTCGAAATCTAACACTCTTATTAGCAGCCAAACTCGCAGTCATCAAAAACCTAAGGAACTCCTCCAGAAACCCATCACCAGCAGCACCCGCCCCCTCATTCTCTTTCCCATCACGCGCCGTAGTGGAGGCGGCAAAGACAGAGACAAACTTAACAACACGCTCAGCAGAGGCAGACCGTCGTTGGAAGAGGAAAAGAGGAGTTAGGGATTTGCAAAAGGCAGAAGTGAATTGAAAAGAATTAGGGATTTGGGGACTCTGATTTGGGGATCTTTTCGAAAATAAGAGTAAAGACAGCTCTTTTAGCTTTCTGATGTGTGTAGCATTTGACGTTTTTGTTTCTTCAAGAATTTTTGAGATTTTTTGAATCAGTTTCTCTGTGGCATCCATTTCTCTGGTCATTTGTTTTCTTAGCAGAGAGGAGAAATGTTTAATTTTGGGGATTTAGGGTTTTGAATTTTGATTTTGGGAATTTTTTTGAATTCGAGCGGGAGCTTTTTCAAAAAGAGTTGTGATGGGCCGATTACTGAGACTCAAGGTGTTTGGGCCGAAACAGGCTAAATTCTCTAGTAAATTCCCTGAACGAGTAGCCCACGAATGGTGAATTATTTGGTGGGTTCCCTTGGTGGGCCCATTAATCAGTCGGTTCAAGATTTTCAAGACATCGGAATTTTTGGGATTGGAAAATATATGTATATATTGTATAAAACAAACCTTAAGTTGAAAAAAAAAATTAAAAGTTTTAGGACTAAAATGTGAATTATTCAAACTTTGGGGAAGACATTGTTCTATATGTCCCAAGCATAATCGGGAAGGAATTTATTATTATCTCCTACTAAATTGTTCATCGAAGAAAACTTGGGTTGATATAGAAGAATTTTCACAAAATATTCGGTTTGAAAATAAGGTTTCGTATTAAATTTTTTTTTTTTTTTTCAATTTAGTGTCCCAATCTAAATTCCAATCAGTCCAGAAAAAGCCTCGTAAAATCCACTTGACTTGTATCCCTTTTTTTCAACCTGAAATCGTTTAATAAAAAAATAAATTTGAAATGACCTAAATTAACTTGGGTCAGTCCACTTGACCCATACTTGAGATTTGATCTGGGTAAAAACTATGCTTCACCTAGACAAACAAAAAACACAGATATAGTAGGGACACGACATCAAAAAAAAGATTAATATAAAATTATATTTGATAATGGTGTACAAGATATAGTGTATCATTATTTTTTTTTATGGTAGACAAGACATAATAAAATATATATAAAAAATATTTTATCCTTGATATATATTATTATTAAACTTAAATGTTTTAAAAAATAATTAGATATTTTTTTAATTTTAGTTTATATTGAGTGTTGAAATTAATAGTATTTATAATAGCCCTTGTTATAAAACATTGACGAACTTGGCCAGACGACTTGGTGTGCGGACCGATCTGGTTTAATAAAAAATAGAAGAAGATTGATTTGACTTGATTCGATCAAAAAATTGAGTTTACTCGGAATAAAACACGACTCAAAAAACCATTGACTTTTTTTTGAAATTTTTTTGGGTCAAAACAAGATTTATTTGATTCTTTTTTAAAAAAATTGATCAACCCTAGTTGTTCCTCCCGACCATAACTCAAAATCGACTCCTGAGTCGTGTTTTAAAACTATAACAGTTAAATTCACTTGAATCATTTCTCTTAAAACCGTGAGTCAGGTCTTGTATCAAGTCAACCCTCAAGTTTAATTTTAAAATTATAATAATTATTATTTTTATTCTTACATTTGATCTGGGTCAACCTCCTAGCTCGTGACCATGCCTTGTTTCGAGTCGAATTTTCAAATTATGATAATAACCATTTTTATTTTTATATTGACCCAAGTCGATGGTCAACCCGACTTACGATATAGGTCTTGTCCTGGATCGATCATTAAGTTGCATTTAAAAATAATAATTATTATTATTTTTACCCTTATAAGTTCTAGTTGAACGATTTTGAAATTAAAAATATTTTACAATGATATTTTAAGAATAAAAAGTAATAAATATTATCTATACAAACATATTCCCTTTCTATTTTTTATTTTAAAAGCATAAAAATTCACTATAAAATTCTTACAAATATAAATTTATTTTTATATTTATATCTTTATCTTTATTTTTTCAATTTATTTTTAATTATTTATCTCTCTCGACACTAGTTAGGAGCTAGCTTCTTATCTTCTTTCTTGCTTTGTCTCCTGTATCGATAACCATCTGTCTGTAAATTGATGGGTTTTAATTTAACATGTATTACAGTTATGATTACAAAATGCCAAACATTCTATAAAAATATTAGGTATTAAAAGCTTCCCAGTTTTATTAATTAGGCGAAATATTCATTTGGTTCTCTTACGTATAATCAAGTTCGTTAAAAACGATTTTTTAACATTATATAAACTTGAATTTTAAAATTGAATTGTAAAATTATAAAATAAAAAATAAATATTTTTAATTAATTTTATATTAATAATTTTAACTAAATAATAAATAATAATATAACACAATTAAAATTAAAATAAAATAAATAATAGAAAAGTTTGTGCATCTTAAAATACATAAAAAGCTAAAAATAACAAGGTAACTAGCTGACCAATTTCTAAAATATCCAAAACTGGTTAATCAATTATTCATACAAAATCAAGAAAATTATTCATTTTATATTTTCTATAAACTCATAAACTCGGTCTGATTTTATCAAATTTGCATAAATTAAGTATGTTTTTACTGATTTTTTAATTTTTAGTTTAATTTTATATATTAAATGTAATTAACTTGTAAAAACATATGATTTTATGTGTCATTCGTCAGTTTAATAACAAGACATATAAAACTTTGATAGTTTTTAATTTCTTTATTTATAGAATGTGTATCTTTATAAGGTACCATAAAATTAAATCTTGGAGACTATCTTTTCACTTTTTAAATGATGAGATATTACTGTGAGTTTTATTATAAACATCACAACAACCACGATAATCACATTAACAAGTCAAAACATATCGATCGAAGATGCAATGAAACAAGTGAACGACATGAAATACAGAAAAAAAAATATCTATTATGAAAATACATTTATGACTAGTTCAAATTTGATTCGTGACAAATATATTACAAACTCTTAATTCTAAAATTATTAATTTAAAACATATAAAATTTAAAATAATAATTATTATAATTTTAAAATATAACCCAATAATCAATTAAAAGCAAAACTCAGATTACGGGTCAAAAGGTCAATTTAAATTGACCCAAATTTTTTTAAAGATATCAAATTGACATAAGTGTGACCAGTTTTCTTTGTCTAAAGAAAAGTCAATAGATTTTTTTACTCGAGTTTGATCAGGTTTTATCCTGGATTAATGGTTGACGTGGATTTTTTTATCAAATTGAGTCATGTCAATAATTTCTCTTTTGTTTTTTAACTTGATCTAAATCTTAGGTTAACCAAGTCCCGTGTTGACTTGTCAAGTTAATTTAGGTCTTATAACTAAAGTTATTATAATATTATTAATTTCAACACTTAATATAAACTAAAGTAAAAAATAATATCTAATTATTTTTTTAAATACATAAATTTAAAAGTAATGCATATTAAGAGTTAAATAATTTTTTTTCATGTTTTTTTATGTCTTATCCACTACCAATCAAACATGATACAAAAACAATTATTTTATCTTATACATTACTATCAGACACAATTTTATATATGTCTCTTGTTTTTTCTTGTCTCTTTTATACCTATTATTTTTCTCTCTCTTGTTTTAGGACAATAAGCAAACGCTTCTTAATAGCTTTGACAAAGTTTTTAATTTATTTACATAGTTATAAAACTTGATTCAAAATAAGACCCAGGTCACAGATTAAAAGAGTTAATCTAGGTTAACTTAATTTGTTTTTTTTTTTAAAGAATCCAAAAGAAGTCATTTTGATAATTTTTTTTTAAAAAAAGCAACAGGTTGAGGGCTAGGTTACTCACCGTGTCGGGGCATATTATTTCTATTTTTTCTTCAACTTGTACCAATTTATATCTTAAGTCGACTAGGTGTCAAGTTGGTCTATCAAGTCAATTCAAGTCTTATAACTATATTTATTTATCCTTTAATATTTCATCCGTGTAAAATTACTTAAGTACTAAAGTGAGGTTCTTCATATTCTCACCTTTATTTATCGTGAATTATAATAATTAATTTACTATTTTTCTTTTTCAAGGGGTACAAAAGGGGGCATTTGTAATATTTTTACTTGATTTATTTGTTATTCTAGAATTTTTTAGTGGCATCTCGATCTTTTAATAATAAAAATTTATATAGTAAAATAATTTTATTGTCTTTAAAAGAAAAAAAATCTTAATATGATCTATGAGCTTTTTTGATATTTCATATTTTTTGCTACAGTATAATATCTTCACTGGAATTAAATTTTCAAAAGCTTTACAGGATGGGCTTACTCATCATTTTACAATAGTTTTTTCTTAATAACTTTTTTGGGTCCTAGGAGCGATGTGGTATTTTCAAAAATAAAAAAGTTGATAATGCGTGTAGGCGATGCCGGTGGTCAACACTATTTTTCCATCGCATCGTTTGATTTGTCTCGACCTTCTCTTCTTTTCTATATGGCATGTGTGGTCAATGGATCTTATATGTGACTACATCAATCATTTTTACCCCCCCTTTTTTCCCTTTTCTTCTAGAAATTTGCGTCTAACCCTCCAAATTTGCACATAAAACCTTCAAGTTTGTTTTCTTTTGGTTTTGTCCCTCCTTTTTTTATTCCTCTTTTTTATTTTAATTATTTTAATTTTTTTTAATTTCACTCTCTTTCAAATTTTTAGTCTATCAGATTTGGTCCCTATCCTTTTTATTTATGTTCTTTATTATTATTTAAGATAGTTATTTATTTATTTTTTTCAATTTCACTTTCTTTAATTTCCTTTCCTTTTTTATACTCATGCTCATTCTTTTTATTGTTTTGCTTTGATAAGTATTTTAATTTAAGATTTTTTTAAAATTTTATCATTTAATATTAAAATAACTGGGAATTGAATTTTTTTATTAAATTTGAGTATGTGATTTCATGAATTGGAAATTTTAAATATAAGGTAAATGCTCCTTAACAATCCTTATTGCTTAAATTGAGTAACTGGGAAGTTATAGTTATGAAATGTGTGCATCATAGCATCTTTTCAAAGTGTAATGATCTAGAAGACATTCAATACTTTATCAACCAGCAAGAGTTTTATTTAGATTAGATAAAATCTGACAACATCTCGAGATGTGATCGGCATTACATCAAAGCGACAACCTATTTAACCCCTTTCTGACACAAATCTATTTATATGCCCTATAAATCACAAGGCAAGCAAGCAAAGCAATGAACTCACTTGCTGCCTCAAATACAAAGGCAAACAAATTGAAACACAACCATCTTACTGACACAAATCTTTCCATGGTCCCTTGCAAAGAATACCACCGACACTATTCTGTATAAGAGGGGCTTGTTGATGTTCTCATGGCTTCCACAGGATGGTGGTTTCTGCAATCATGGAAGTAACAACATATGGATCCATATTCGAAGCAGGCCTTCTATCCTCAAAATACCCCTTTCCTTCTTTCTCTGTGTCGCGACCAACACGAATAGAAGCTCCACGATTAGCCACACCCTGTCAATCGGACAAGATGTAATGAAATTAATGTTAGACATCTTATAAAAAGAAAGCAGGCAACAAGGAAATTGTTTCTTCTTCCTCTTACCCATTTGAAGGTATTAATGTCAGCCGTTTCGTGTCGGCCGGTGAGTCTCCGCTCATTCCCTTCTCCATAAGCTGCAATGTGTTCTTTATGCCTCAGACCAAGCTTTTCAATTGCTTTCTTGATGATTTCATAGCCTCCTTCATTTCTCATAGACTCAGTACTGAAAATGTGAAGGATTTTCAAGTATGAGACCAAAACAATTAAAGAGCAAGCAAAAAACTTAAGCTGAAACCAATTATGCAAAATTGTACCTGTAATTTGTGTGTGCCCCCGCTCCATTCCAATCGCCCTGGCAAGATAGAAGTCCTTTTTTGTTGGAGCTTAAACGATAAAAGCTACCGAAAAATAGAACTTAGATAAGGGCTAAGTAAGAAAATGGAACAAAAATTGACCTGAATTGGCTTGGGATCAAATGAAAGTACAACTCCAGCAACCTCAGTAATCCTCTGTTAACATAAATATAGACCTGAGAAAATGATATAAATTGGAGTCCTAGTACTGTCTTCTGTAATCAAGTATACTAAAACTACCTCCAAAATATACCGAGCAGCCCACAATTCATCTCCGGCGGAGATACCGACTGAAGGTCCAACTTGAAACTCCCACTACGTGAAAATGAAAATGATTTAATGTTGCGAAACATAACAAGATCACAAATGTTCTAAATTAGAAATTAGAACTGTAAGATCAAATAAGTAGAGGGAGGGCAAGTTCTTTGATTTTACTTGGCCTGGCATCACTTCTCCATTGATGCCGCTAATGTTAATGCCTGCATACAGACATGCCTTGTAATGCGCATCGACAATGTCACGGCCGAAGGCTTTTTCAACACCAATACCACAGTAGTATGGTCCCTGAGGGCCAGGATAACCACCAATTGGCCACCCAAGTGGCCATTTAACATCTTTCTGCAACAAGGTGTATTCTTGCTCAAGGCCATACCTGGTTACATATCATGTTTCAAGTTGATCGTAATTGTAAAATCACTGAGTAGGTATTCTAATAAAGAAAAAGAATGAACAAAACAAGGGTGGATTAGGATAGAAAAAAAAATACCAGGGCTTCTCAGAAACAACATCAGGATGGCTGAATATCTTGGCAGCATCACATCTCTTATTTGTCGGAATTGGCTCGCCAGCAGGAGTATAAGCGTCACATATGACCTAAAGAATCAACATCATCGATGTCAGAGAAAATGACTTCAAGCTATGGTGGCTACATCAAGTGAGAAGATATAGTGGTAAGTATTGAGCTTACGAGGATGTTGTTGCCCCTCCTAAATGGATCTCTGAAAATAGCTTGTGGACTGTTTCAAGGAATAAGTTCAGAAATATTTGAAAATTAACAAAATCAAAAGAACAAGGTGGTCCAACATTAGTAAAAAGAGAAGCAAATAAAAGCTTACTATAGGATCACTTCACTGTCTTCTCCAGGAGCCTGGCCTGTGCTGGAACCATCATAGTTCCATTTGGGAAGCTTTGCAGGATCACTAACTGGGCCGGAAAGAGTCTGTCCATAAAATCGAAAAAACCAATTTTATTAGCTTGAACAAGAACAACACATACAAAACCTTCAAAGCACAAAGTTATATACCCTTGCTTTGCTCCTTATATCCAATCCAGATCCACCAATCCTGTTCAAGAATTGAACAAATCATTGATTACTAGCTTGCTTGGTTACAGAACAAGGCAACCTCTAACTTCAAAGATTTATCAAAATTGAGCCTAGCCATGTTAACTACCATAAGAACTTGACAAAACTTGAACCTCCAAGGAAAAATCAAGAACATGGGATCATTAATTCTGATACCACCAATAATCCCTTTTTTAATCATACAAACAAAGAAAAAAATTAATTAATTAGAAACAGACAGAATTCAATTAAATATCAATATTGGCTAAAACTATTTGCCTCGAACTACTAAAGTTTATCCTTAAAAAACTATTTGTTAAAAAAAAACCCGTAAGATTCTTCAAAACCGAGCATCTTATTGGGTCACCAATCGATCACACCGTAAATAGCTGAAAAGGGGCAGAGCCTTGTGTTCTGTTCTTTGAAAATGACGTCGTGGAATAAGCAGAGATGACTCACAATTGTTGGTTCATGTCAGATCATCGAATTGGTGACCTTACTTGTATTCGTGGTAGTTGAATATTACAAGCATAGCACCCAAAAATAAAGCAAAACCATCCAAAACTATGAACAACTGCAGCAGGGGAATGGCAAGAACTGCAAAAAGGAGAAGTAAAACCTTTCTTTTTTTTGTTCAAAATAAATGAGATACTCTTCGAAAAGCATTCGTTTCTCTGAAGTTAAATGACCAAAGAAAAGGACTCAAGCTACAAAACATATTTAATTATCTATAATCTTTCATGAAAGTAAAAGAAAAGTTGCAAGAACAAGAAAATAGAGAAATCCCACAATTCCAGAAGAGATAGGTTTCAAGAAAGAATCAAAGAAGTAAGCCAAAACAAAGCAAACCCCTTAACAGAAACACATAATAACACGCATAAATACATACAAATATCCATACATTCACGTAAAAAAATGAAAGAAGAAGAAGAAGTGTGCGTGTGTGGAGAGTAAAGAAGGCAGTACCATATGTACTCAGCAATGATCTTCTCAGTGGAGTCTGAGAGGTTAAGGTTAATGAGATCTGAAAGCAACGACATGATCAAAAAACCAAAGAAACTTCTCTGTGTTTTGAGATTGTTTATGGAAGCTGTTGTGTCTATATAGAGACGTGAGCACAGAAGCGGTATGCTTGTGCTTCTTTATAGCTGATGCGATTAGAGTATTGAAGATATAAAAGAATTCTAAAAAGATACAGAATTTTTTTATTTGATATGTATTAAAATAAAAAAATATATATAATAATTAAGAAGTGATTTATATAATTTAATATATTTTGTTTTTCTAAAATAAAATTATAAATGGAGTGAACGTTTCAGCGGCAAAGTTGAATTATGGTTAATGGTTGAAAGGAATCTAGTTAGACAGGTCCATGTTTTAGAGCGTGTTTGATATTCTGGTAGTTTTTGTGGTTGTGGTTTAAAAAAACAGTTTAATAAAAAGTACTTTTTGTGAGGTTGATTTCAAAAAAAGTTGGTGTTTGGTTAAAACTGTAATTGAAGTTGTGGTTTTAAAAAAAGCAATTTCTTGTGTTTGGTTAAAAAACTGTGGTAGAAATTGTGGTAGAAAAAAAACAGTTTTGTGTTTGGTAAAACTGTGGTTTAAAAATAGTTTTTTTGTTTGGTTAATATGGTTTGTGTTTTATATTTGATTTGAATTAATTAAAAGGACATATATAGACACGCATATATAATTCCAAAACATAGGTGTTTTGTAATTATGATTACATAACAAAATGAAATATCATTATACATTAATGTACTCCTTTATTGTTCCATCAAACTATTTGCAATTCCATCGCATACAAAATCCATACGTGAAGGCCTTTGTGAGCCTTGAACGGTAGCGTTCGAACAATATCAGGTAAAAAGTCATCTGGAATTAAATTGGGGTTGCGATCATACTCAGAAAAAACTGCATCGTCTTGCGATCTCCTTCTAATATAGTTATGTAGTGCCATTAATGCAACTACAATCTCAACTTGTGTTTTGTATGGATAAGCAGGCATGTTTTGTAAAATTTTCCACCTCTGTTTCCATACCCCAAAAGAACATTCGATCACGTTACGTAGTGATGAGTGTGCACGATTAAACACTTCTTTCCGACCACTTGGTTGTCCACGCCGCCTAAATTCTTGGAAATGATACCTCTCGCCTTTGTAGGGACCTAAATACCCATACTCGTTTGGATATCCAGCATCAACCAAATAGTATTTTCCTGCAAATAATAACAACATGGTAATTAATAACAGAACTTTAAAAAAAATATTATATTCCTTCAATTACCAAATCTTCAATTTAGTCAAAATCACAACCTTCTGGAGGTTTTGGAAATTTGATATTGCTATTGTCAATAGCCTCAAGAAAAATACGCGTATCGTGGGCACTGCCTTCCCATCCTGCCCATACGAACATGAATTGCATGTCGAAACTACAAGCGACCATGACATTTTGTGTTGGTACACCTTTTCTTCCAATATATGGAATTTGATTTGCAGATGGTATGCAGGCACGAATATGTGTTCCATCAATTGCACCGACACAATTCTACAGGCCAAAAAAACATTAAGTACTCATAAACATTTATAACATATTTCATATTCATTTGAACAACTTAATTAAACTACTTAATTAAACAAAAATTCATCTTACCTTGAAATGTGGCATAAATCTTGGATTCATAGCAATTTCTCTTGGTATGCTCGTAAATTGTGGATCTACTGGTTTTATGACTTCCACAGCAAACAAACGTAATGATTTAAGCACTTCTTTAAAACATCTACTAATAGTTTCACTTGAATGCTGAAATCGTTCCTGCACTTGTCTATTTAACGCCTCAACTGCTATTGTAAATAGAAACATTGCCACCTTTTCAATAACGCTCATTCTTCTTGACGGTTTTAAGCCATGGTGCGTTTCTAATTAAGTGCATAGACTCAACAAAGTGGTTGCGTCCATCCTGAACATGTTAACACTTCGTTTCCAATGACCTCTTAAAACCTCTGTCAACCAACGCATCCCTATATTATATGAAACCATACTTAACACTTCGTTTCCAATGACCTCTTAAAACCTCTGTCAACCAACGCATCCCTATATTATATGAAACCATACATGGTTCTTTATACATATAATTAATATAACACATGTTTATAGCTCCAGCTGTGCATATAATTAATTTTTTCATATCAAAATGCATCATTAAAATAAATTCATCGTCATCATCACTGTCATCGTCACCGTCATCATCACTGTCATCGTTACTATCATCGGCGTCGTTTCCATCACTGTCATCTCCAGCACCAGAAAATGAGGCACCACTACCTTCACAACTAGGATAATTAATGTGGTCTACAATGCGGTTCATTACATTATCATAATTGCCATCGAAATCCCCATTAAATATGTCATTAAACCGTGAATCATCCATAACTTCAATTACATGAAAACAAAAAAAAAATATATGTTGTTAATTAAAATATTTAAATAATTACATATCATTCAATAAAAAAGAACTATCAAATAGTTGGTGCAACATAAGTTTTTTCATACCTGTAAAGCCAAACAAAAACAGTGTTCCACTTGCTTGTATGAAATGCAGTTGAGGAGGTTTGAGAGATTTGTTATGAAGCAAAAAAGTTCTTTGAAAGTTGGCTTACAAACAATCCTCTTTATATAGAAAAAAACTCACTGTTTTTTACGTCTCTTTTACAAACAATTTTATTTAGTTTACAATACAAGTACATTATCACATATAGACTGTAAAAGTAACATATAATGTTACTTTTACAGCTAATATATTATGACATGTATTTTTTCACCTTTTGTTCTCATTATATTATTTAAGATTCCTTGGCTCATTTTTTTTTTCTTTTCTTATCACCATGACAGTGCACATTAACATGTACATAAATCATCTGAAAAGCAACAAATATTGTATTCCAAGAACTGTAACTGGAGATTCAACTGACACCTCACAAAATAAACATAATTTATATATATGAACTCCAACAGCAACGCACAAAAGAGAGCAGCATGTATTCCAATAATAGGTGACAAATCCAGCAGCTCAAACAGCAATGACAGTAGCATATACACATATATTTCATGCACTAGCTCCTGTGCATACACTAGCTAAGACAATATTCAAAACTCACTTGCACACAATAGCTGAAACAATTATGTTAACAGCAATGAATAGCATTAACTGCACAAGCACAGAAATGCTCAGCTTCCATCAATTCTCACTGCAGAACAGAACACAAATGCTCCTTATCACACTGCACAAGCACACAGTAACTGCACATGGTATCTCAATTACTTGTAGCTTTCTTATCACCATGCAGCACACATCAACTCACAGCAGAAAAAGAAAACAAACAAATATTCACACAGCTTCACACACACGGCTGCAGCTCCCATCACCTCACGGCAGAAAAGAAAACACATCAACATTTCACACAAAGAGTGGCGCAGGGTTTATTACAATTACAATTTGGACACACAAGGCAACAGACCCCATCAACTCATGGCACAAAAGAAAACAAACAAGGCTGCACATGGTATATTATAATAGAACATATATTTTAACAACAACACTCAATATTCAAGACCTTCAGGGAATAACACAATGAAGGAAAATTACCAACAAATTCAATCCAATGGTCAACCATTTTAACATTAATAACAACAGAAGTAGGCGGTTTTAATTCATTGATAAAATACAACATTAAAAACCAACAACATCCTCATACAAGTATATTAGCTCCCGAAAAGTAGTTTAATATAAATACAACAATAAACAAATTACCGCAAATAAAAATGCCTATATATCTCAACACGAAATGTGGAAGAATACAATGACTCGGATAAACTTCAGCAATTGAAAAAAACTCATTTTTAAAACCAAAGATCCCATTATTCTGCAACAATAAAATAAAACTGTATAAATACATTAAGCAAGTGAATAGTTAATTGATTAACGGTTAAGAAAATGTAATAATACCATGTTAGCTAAGCACGTTTAGTGCGTGCATACATTCGTTGCAGCCATCTCAACTTCTGCTCCTTATCACCCATACTAGCCCACATTTCTCTTTTCCTTCTTAAACTCAAATACTCTGTAGCAAAGTCGTGGAACTCATCTTCAATTGAAACTCCAGGAATTGAGTGCAGCTCGGCCATCACCTCGCGAATACTACAGCTTTCGTGATCCAAATTAACAGACGTGGAATCACTCTTAGTCAATATACTCTTAAGTAGTTGATTGCACTTTGACAACAGCTGAATTCCAGATGCTTTCTTCTTTCTACCTCGCACATCATAATGATCTCGTTCTTTTTTTTTGTCACCGCTTTTTATGTTGCTGCTGCTAGACATATTTATCCCTCCAACCATTCGAGCCATGTCAGTCTGGAAATCTGGAATCATATCTTCCTTCGAATCATCGCTGCTCTCTTCCAAACCATCATGAGCAATGTCGGCATTGCTTGTACCAGGATCAACATCACTGTCAGTAGGTACACCTGATGAAGGAGCCTATGCATACGCTCCAGTTGTGACAATGTTGGAATACATTCGGTCAAATTTATTCTTCAAAGACTGCTCAATACCAACATGTCTGAATTTTTTTGCTCCTCTAATTTCCTGCATATAAATTAAATCAAGTAATGAAGGATCAAGACTAGTAAAATTTTGGTGTTGGAATTTGACAACAATAAAAGAAATTGTTAGGATGACAAGGAATATACCTGAATTTTTTGTTTCCACCACTCATCGCTAGCTGAAATTGTGCCTAATTCACTATTCCAGCCAACACTAGTTTCAGAAACCAGCTTATTTCATATCCTCCAATCCTTTTTGCATCCATCCCATTTGTTTTTCAATTGTGTTTTGGTGAATGCATGACCAGTTTGTTCTTTGAATGATGTTATGAGAAATTTCCACCTCATTTTATCGAAATGAGTATTAGGTCTCATTCCCATATCAATTGCCTTAATGCATATATCACAAAATATATGCAACATTTCCTTTGTCCAAGCAGCCTTATCAAAAGATTCAAGACCTTCCATGATATCTTTTAAAACATTTAACAAAAGTTTGAAATCAATCAATGATATCAATTACATTGTGGGACATAAATAAATCGTGGACTAAAACAATAATAAAACACTCAATGTTCAACATTTATAAAAGTTGTGTGGTTAGCAACAAACATTAACCATGCATATATTTGAATGAGAATGTTCCCATTAATGCGTAATGACAACTAATTGAAACCCATTAATTTTCAACTGTTCAGGAAACTCAGTTTCAGCCATGATATAATATTTGAATTATCAAGCAACACTTCAATGTCATCATGCTGTTTGGAAGCTAAAAAAAAGGGGAAAAAAACAAACAGAACATAATCTATTTCTATATTCAAAGTAACCCAACTTTCTTTCGCAGCATACAAACACACAAAAGGAAACTCAAAATTCTGATTTTGACTGCACAAGTAGAAATAAAAGTAATCCTAAATGACATACTAACAGGGCACTCATTACGATTACAATAAACACACGCACAGTAAAGAAATCTACGGTTGCTCAAACAGAAACAACATTAATGTGCATAGTAAACATATCAGACCATGAAGAACAACACATAAATGAAATTTCAAAGCATCACATTGTTTCCAGTAAGCAAATAATCCAGCAGCAGCCCTATCAGCTAGTAGTAGACATAAAAAACAAAACCAGATTTAAACAAAGAACAACAACAGACAAGCAGTACATATAAGCAATTAAACACTTCTTTCCGACCACTTGATTGTCCACGACGCCTAAATTCTTTAAAGTGATACCTCTCGTCTTTGTTACTATATATTGTGCACAAGGTTATCACAATCCATCATAATATCCATGTCCAATATTACAAATCACAAAAGTGTGAGCTATACTAGCAATAATCAAGGTTTTGCTTTCTACTAGCGATATGAGAAACTAGAAAACTAAGAGATCTACATACATGTATTATTGACCATGTCTTGTATGAAAATCTTGTTAAAGAGATAAGGGAAATATCTAAACCAATAACCAAAAAAAGTCAGCATTTATGGACAAGACCATCAAATTCAACAAACAAGTGAATCTTATGAAATGAAAAGCAGAGAAATAAATCAGTTTGTATTGTAACAGTAGGAAACTACCAACCAACGAAGTGGGCTGAGATATTTCAACTGGGAACAGAATACAATAGAGCAAATAATCCAATTGACCAAAAATTAATTTCATGGTACCTTAATTCCAATATAAAACACATGTAATGTGCACAGTAAAGAACTCTACAGTTTATCAAGTAGAAACAACCTCAATGCGCACAGTAAACAGATCAGCATGGATGCATGATGTTGTTTCCAGATTAATTAATTTTAATGAAGCAGCAGCACTGTAGGGTAGACATCAACAGAAAAACAAATTTCAACAAAGAACAACACATAATTATGCACAATACAAAGACCAAACAGCAGCACAGAAATGAAATTTTTAGCTTAAGTAAAAAAAATTAAAAAACGCACATTACAGGTCATGAAGCAACACAGAAATGCAATGAAAATTTCTCAATTAAAAAAATTGACGAAGGCACAATAAATAGAAGAGAAGCAGCAACATCAAACTACTCCTTTTAGCTTAATTCAAACAAACCAAGAACGCACAGTAAACAGATTATGCAGCATCACAGAAATGCAATTTTTAGCTAAAAAAAACTGAAGATGGAGATAAAGGCAAGAACTTACCTCTGTCTCTCTTTTATGTGACTTTTCCCAGCACAGTTCTGCAGCGTTTTTCTAAAAAAAAAAAAACAATGGAGACCCAAAACAGAAATGAAATTTTGAGCTAAATTTAAAAAAAAAAATTAACGAAGATAAGGCAGGTACTTACAGGTCTCTCGCTCATGTGACCTTTCCCAAAGATGAAGTCATGGGGTTTTTCTGCAATGGTAACAATGGAGGGACAGATCGGTGAAGGTTTAGGTGACGATCTTTGTGGATGTTTGGAAAAAAGAAGGGACTGGGAAAGGATGCTCTCAAAACTGGCGTCGTCCTGTACGTGATTGTTTTTGCAAAATTTTGAAAAGGGGTTATTGTCGGCAAGAGACGAGATAGGGGAACAGTCTGGGGAAGGTGGAAAATGGGAGTTTGTAGATTAATGGCCAAATTGATTAGCCAATTAACCGTGCTGTGAACAATTTGGGTGAGGGTTGGGAAAGTTTTGTGATTGTAACGGGAAAGTAAGGGGAAAGTGTCGGTGATGAGAGAGAAGAGAAAATGCATGAAAAACAATTGCTAATTGCTTTTCAAAAACTGCAGTCCAACCTTACTTTTGGACTGGGACCCACACCAATAAAAAATGTGGTTGGTGTTAACCAAACACTATGTTGTAGATTTTACTTTCAACCGCGACCGCAATAGCAAATCTAAACAGCATCTTACTCTATTGGCTAACTGCTCCACCGGTTGTATGTAATTTTCTGTAATTACATACAATTCCCTGCTTAGAAGAGCTGTTTTCTAGATTTCACCAATATTATAAAATCTATACTGTCCTGAAATTTTGATTTGGAACATGATATATTTCCAGGCTCGGTTCAATTGAAGAAAAAATATTAAAAAAAAAACACCTTGTACAAAATCCGAGTTAACTTGTCATCTAATTAATTCATACTCAATCCAATTTGTTTAATTTTTTTTTGATCCGGAACCTAATCTATTTGAGGTCTAGCCCATTTTAGGTTGAAGAAAAAATATAGAGAAATTTTTTTTATATAAAAAACATGAGTTAATCCGTCACTTAGTCAATTTAAGCTTGATCGAATTTGTTTTTATTTTTAGTTTTTAAGCTGATTAAAGTTTGTTTATTCAAATAATCTTCCATATTCAGGGAAGGAAATTCTCAATTCACATGAATGGCATTGTAACTCGATCAAGAAATAGCTTAATTGAGATTAAATGCGCTTGCTAATTTTTTAAAAAATTAATCTTGTTTATGTGAATATAAAATAACAAAAAATTATAAATTTGGAGAATTAAATTATAAATTTTCTCGAAGTTGCAGGCATCATGGCAACATTTGCCATCCCTATTTTTATATATGGCCTCAAAAGGCCAAAGTAATTAGATTATCTTGAAAGATCAAGGATGAATTTTGACTTCACATATGATTTTTTTTCTAGAGAATTAAACAATAATTTAATGAAGGACAATTTACCTGGCTTGACATGATCATATTGTATAGTCTAATGAGTAGAAAGCCGTCCTCCTCATCCAATATAAATAATTATAAAATAATATTTATGAATTAAAGATGCCATTTTTATTCATAATTAATCTCAGCTGAATTTCTTTAGTTAATTCGCCATGTCTAATCTTGGCATCAGATTCTTTTTATGCTATGATCCTAGTTTTTTTCCTTCAATATTCTTAATCCGAGCTGACAAGATTATGAATAGATTAATTTATATTTTATTGCCAACTATGATCATGAATCAAACGGAGCAATTAATATATGATAAGAATTTGAAAAGATTTATTTTTGAAGTTCAGAGATTAAGATTATAGTATGTTTTGTCATGTTTATTTTTTTAATATAAACCATTAAATTTACATTGAATGGTTACATTAAAAATCTATCTAAAAAATAAAATTATTTTGGATGCTTTATTGTTATTTGTTTTCTATCTGTGCAATGTCAAGAAATGATGACTCGATTTTCTAGAAAGAGTTTATTTGAGAGCGTGATTGCAGTTGTTTTTCAAAGTGTTTTTTGTATTAAAATACATCAAAATGATGTTTTTTTTTTAAAATTATTTTTAAGATCAGCACATCAAAACAATTCAATACATACTTAAAAAGTTAATTTTTAACAAAAAATTTAAAAATTTAAAAAAACATAAATTACACCGTATTCCAAACATTCCCGAAGTGTGCTCCTTGCAACTCATTTATTACAAGATAAACCCAATTTGTTTTTTCTAGAGTTTTAAGGCTAAGAAAAGGTCAGGAAGACCTTTCCAGTTTCTGGCTTCATATGAAACATTATCCCATCACATCTGTGTTCATGGTTACATTGAAGATTCCATGGATATTAATGGATCAATAATTTTTGACATTATTACAAATAATTTTTGATAAGGCCCGGATATTGTTTATATTTCTTGGAATAAGATAATATTAAACTAAGTATGATCAAAATCAATTAATTTGTAAAACTAGGATAATTATTTAATTTATTTTTCAAAATCAGAAGAATTAATTTATCAAGGATAAAGAGTTTTTGAAGTGTCACAGAAAAGTATCCTCTTTGTTATTTTGTTAAAAAAAAAAACATATTTATTTTCTGAGAAAATAATTTTATTATAACCTTTTGAAGGGATAATACAACCTTGCATGTACACCAGCCATCGGCCATGCTAAATCATATGAAGTATCAACCACTCAAAATTAACCAACTGCTCGAAGTCCAGTTTTTGTGATGGAAGATTCTTATATTCCTGGTCTGAATGGAATAAAATGATTGACTTTTTGGCAAAACCAGAAGCTGAAAACCCAGAATTGCCACCAAGTGAGGCAGTTGCCACCACAGATTCTAAGTTTTGAAGAATAAAAAACCAAAATCTGTCCATGTTTGTCATAATCGTGTTTGTTTGTGTTCTTTTTTTTAAATTACATTTTTTTTATAATTTTAAATTAAAAATATTATTTAATATATTTTTAAATAAAAAACACTTTAAAAACAATCATTATTATAATCCAAATACTATCAAAGATGTCTGAGGCCATCAAAGCGATATATATAATCCCAAGAACAGTCATTAACAATTTTGAAAGGAGGTTTGCAGATCTTAACTATTCCAAAACAACTCAATGTATGCTCCGATTATCGAAGCCCTTACGGATGTCAATGGTCACCAAAGGCATAGAATAAAAAATAAATTGCAAACCAACTCAATTAAAAAAAAAAAAAAGAAAGAAACAACACAGCTTGGGAAGCTGCGCCACCCTCAGCCCTCCCTTCAACGCGTGTTTGGCAGTGTGGTTACGGGTGCTTTTCAAATAACTTTTCGTGCCAAAATACATGCCAATGATTTTTTTTATTTTTTAAAAATTATTTTTGACATCAGCACATCAAAACGATCCAAAACGTACAAACCATATTAAATTTTAACCAAAAAAAATTTTAAATTTTTTAAAAATACAGCCGCAACCGCGTTCCCAAATGTTACCTAATTACGGGGCAAGGCGTGTGAGAAAATCAGTTTACTAATGATATGTTTATGTGGTTAAGAGATTATATTAGGGATAATGGGCATTTTAATAAGGCTAATAGTTGTCATGTCTTTCATAATATTATCAGATTTTTATGGCCTCAAAAGGCCAGAGTAATTAGATTATCTTCAAAGGGCAAGGATGAATTTGACTTCACATATGATTTCTTTTTTCTAGAGAAATTAACAATAATTTAATGAAGGACAATACCTGGCTTATAATCATCTTGTCTGGTCTCATGAGTAGAAAGCCGTCCTCCTCATCCAATATTAATAATCGTACATAAAATTTATGAATTAAATATGCCATTTTTATTCATAATTAATTCTTTTTATGCTATGATCAAAGTTTTTTTTTTTTTTCCCAGGATTCTTAATCCAAGCTAAGAAGTTTATGAATAGATTAATTTATATTTTATTGCCAACTATGATCAAGAACCGAACCGAGCAATTAATTTGATAAGAATTTAAAAAGTTTTTATTTTTCAAAGTTTCGGGATTCAGATTATAATATGTTTTGTCATGTTTATTTTTTTAATATAAACCGTTAAATTTAAATTGAATGGTTACATTAAAAATCTATCTTAAAAAAATAAAATTATTTTGGATGCTTTATTGTTATTTATTTTCTATCTATGCAATGTCAAGAAATGATGCCTCGATTTTCTATGACCCTTAGTAGTTTTCCCTCACATGAATTGTGCTCCTCGTAACTCATTTCATTACAAGATAAACCCAATTTGTCTTTGCTGGAGTTTTAAGGCTAAGAAAAAG
The DNA here is from genome assembly GCA_015852605.2 of Populus deltoides. Lineage (NCBI taxonomy): Eukaryota > Viridiplantae > Streptophyta > Magnoliopsida > Malpighiales > Salicaceae > Populus > Populus deltoides. The sequence continues at coordinate 16,269,941 of CM027573.2, forward strand.
TCAAGATGACCTTTCCAATTTTTGGCTTCATTGGAAATATCATCCCATCAACATCTAGTTCATGGTTATGCGGAAGATTCCATAGAAATTGATGGATTAATAATTTTTGACATTATTAAAAATAATTTTCAAAGTTTAAGTCTTTATTTTGAAGGTTCAAGAACAAGAAGATAACTTATTAATAGGTGGGTGAGACTTGTATACATACCCAATATTTCCAGGCTTGGCAGAATACTTGGCCCAGGAACACGGGTCTAGCTTGCTTCCAGGTCCAATGCTCTTTGGCGTGGCTACGAGTTGAGGGCAGTAGACATTAGTCTAGCGAGCTGCCAGACCTAGCACTATTGGGCGTGGTTGCACGCCGAGTCTAATTGGGTATAGATCTAGTGAACCACTAGAGTCATTGCCCTTAGGCTTGGCTACGTGCCTAGCCTAATTAGGCATGAGTCTGGTGAACTTTTCGATCCATTGACATTGGGCTTGGCATGCATGAGTATGACAAACTGTTATATCCACCTCCCCTCGGGCTGAGTTGTGTGCCAAACCCAAATGAGCAAGGGTCTGACAACCTTCTTGACCCATTGACCTGGGGTTTGACTAGGTGTCAAGCCCAATTAGATATGATTCTAGCGTGTTGTCATACCCATTGATCATGAGCTTGAGAGTGTGCCAAACACGAAGAGCTAAAGGCCTAGAGATCATTATGGGCTCCATGTTGGGCAATAAGAATCTGTTTGCTTATTCTTATGATTTTTAACATCAAAATGCTAATGTCAGAGATATTTGTTTCTCATACCCCATTAATATTAATGCCAAAGTATTTATCTCTTGTTCCCTATTAATATTAATGTCAGTGGTATTCATTCTCATATTAATGTTAATGTCAATGATATTTATCCTTAATGAGTGTTATAAGGGTAAAATGACCTCCTGCATTATTATGAGATATCTTTTATACAGGGTTCTGGGAGTATAAATACCATCGGATTCACATAGGTAAATGATTCACAATTTTTATTCTCAACATAAATACTTTTTAATTTCAAAGCATTTATCATATCAAAACTAAGAGCAAACATTTTTGTTTTTAAGAATAAATGCTTATTCTCTCATTTAATGTAATTATTTGCTTGAAGGTTTTGACTTTATCATTTGAGGATCCCTAAATCCCACTAAAAAAACTATTTTGCAATTGATAAGTTTTCTACAACAAACTACAAGTTTCATAAACCATGGAGAATATACTATATTGCTAGAACTTATGATTAACCCATAATTTAACCGCTAAAGAAACTATTCCAAAACACTTTGGATTTTGAAACATCATTAGATCGATTATTGTTTTATTTTTAATCATAAGAGTCATATCTTAGCAGTTTATTTATCACAATATCTCTTTGCTAAAAATCAAATGTGGTTCTTCTACTTTAAATTAAATCAAATCAACCTCTATGTTCTTAATTACAAGTGGTATTTAGCTAGATAAATATCACATGTTAGGAAATAATTGAATGAAGGGTCTCAAATTTTTTTGTTATACCATCATCTTAACTTCTAATTAAAGGTGATTCGACTTAGTATATGTTTGGCATAGTGGTGACTTTTGTGGTTGATGTTTGAAAATGTATGCTTAAAAAAATTGTAAATTGTATATTTTCTTTTAATCAAGCTTTCATTAAAGAGTTTTTGGCGAAACTTATGTAAAATTGTAATGTGTGTTACTTAACCAAACAATTTTAAATATATAATAAAGACAAAACATAGACGACACTGCACCATACCATATAAACAAACAGAGCCTAATCCAATTGGTATAGATAAAGCCACATGTTATTATGTAATTGGACGAAGGATTTCAAAATTGCCCTTCACTGGAAGATTGTGGTTGATTTGACCCAATTCAAAGTATAAGGTATTTTTCTTTATCAAATCTAAAATTCAAAGGGATTACACATGATTTTCTCCTATGTCTAAAATATTAAAATATAATAATATCATAAAATGCAAACCTAACTTTGGTTGCTTAACATCACACGCATCTTGGCATCACAATCTCTAAAATATCAAAATATGATAATTTCATTTATTTTTAATGAAATGTCAATTTAAAATGTCTGATCTTGGCAACACAATCTTTAATTTGAACAAAATATATAGCATATGGGCTTTTCACTGTAGCACCAGACACAATTTAACGTGAATTGCTACAACGAAATTACTATTTTACCATTGAGTGGAAAAAAAATAGAACCCTTAGTTGTGGGGGTAACTTGGTCTTTTTTAGTGATTCAGTGGTCATTAAAATATTGTTTGGGAGTATTTGAGTCTTTCTTAAAAAAATTTCATATTAAAATTAAACTTTTACCCCTAAAGTCAACAAAACCATTTACCAATGGTTTTTTCCACTCTTTACAAACTTCAAAATATTAAAAATACTTCTTTACCCTCAAGGTAAAAAAAACTAGAGCTATTGACTAAGTTTTTTTTTTGTTTTTTTTCCCTTTTTATGCTACAGTTAAAATGCGTCTTTGCCCTTAAAAGAGACAAAAAAACAAAGTATGTATTTTTAAGGGTTTTTTTGTCCTTCGCATGAGCTTATTTGTAATTTCCAGTGTTATAAGGGGTATTTTGGTATTTTTACATTGAATTTTTAATTTTTATTTTGAAAAGTTGCTAGTGCGTGCTCATTATATGACAGCGCGTGAATAACATCCACATCCTTTAGGTGGTGCATGCGACACCACTCGGTTGTAAAACTTGGTCATCCTCCATGTCCTTGGAAATGACATCGCTTCCTTTTCCTCTTGGTGTGTTGTGTCCCAACGGTTAATGAATGGTTGTCATCGATAGTCGTTTTTTGTTTTTTCCCTCCTTTTCTCTCTCTTTCAAAGAAATTGCATGTCTGTCCTCTTTTCTTTTTTGTTTTTTAATTTCTGTTCTTGTATTTTTTATTGCTTATTTTTGTTATTAGCCCTTTTAGAAAAGCTTTCTATGTTTTTAATTTAGTCTTTAAATTATAATTTGTCATATTTTTTCTCTCCAATTCGCTCCTTATTCTATTGTTTTTTTATTTTTTTTCCTTGGCTTTTTTTGTTAAAGTTTTATTAGTTTTCAATTTCATCTTTCAATTAAAGTTTATGTTGTTTTATTTTTTCAATTTATCCCTCTTTATTTTGATTTATTTCTCCTTTTGTTGAAGTTTTTTTTCTTTTCAATTTAACCCTCAAATTTAATATTTTTCTGCCCCTTAATTTATATTTATATTTATATTTATATTTTCACCCTCATTCTTTTAATTATAATTTTTTATGTGATTGATTTTTTTCCCGGTTTCATCCTTCGACATTTAATTTGTTCAGGATTGGGCTTCACAATTTTTTCATTTGTCAATTTATCATTTTTTTATGGTTAAAGAAAATTGGTTTTGTGGTTATTTTAATTTCTTTATCGGTTTATCTTGGTTTCATGATTTAGGTGAAAGGTTTTTCAAGCCTTTTTTGGATATATATATATTTTTTTTCAAATTGTTTTGTTTGTATTTAATTTTTGATGAATTATTTTATTTTATTTTATACAAATAAACTTTATTTTTATAAAAAAGTAGTTATTTTAAAATAATATTTCTAATATGTCCGGTTTTGTATAATATTTTTTTTCTTTTATTTTATTCGCTCAATTTCATATGTGTTTCTCTTTTTATTGTCTTTTATTTATTTTAATAAAAAATTCAGTAGATATAAATGAATAAGTTTTTTTATTTTACGAGATCAAATATCCTGATCTACATCCAACTCTTAAATTTTCTAGTTTATCTTTTAGTTATTATTAATAATTTTTTTTTGTTTATTTACATAGATAATTATTGATTTATTTGATTAGATATCTAGATAAACCTTTTTTGATTTATAGTTTGAGTTTTTTTTTTATGTAAAAAGACATATCAAAATAACCTGTATATATAATATTTGTTTTTTTAAAAATCACAATCCACTATGAAATGCATGCCAAAGAGGTAATTCTTGATTAAAGCTAGAAACCACCCATATCAAATTAATAAATTCCTGTCTTAATGCCGAAATGCATGCCAAAGAGGTAATTCTTGATTAAAGCTAGAAACCACCCATATCAAATTAATAAATTCCTGTCTTAATGCCTGGTAATGTCATTGTTATCGTTTTACATGATCATTAGGGAATTAATAGGATGATGAAATGCCAATGATGCATTGGTATGTAATGAGTTGGAATTATATTATATTTGAAATTGTAACAGCGGTAATGGTTTAAAATATTTTTTATTTAAAAATATATTAAAATAAATTTTGTTTTTAAAATTATTTTTAATATCAACACATCAAAATAATCTAAATACATTAAAATAATTTTACTTTAAAAAAAAAAAATAAATTTAAAGGAACAAAATATACACCGTGTTCCACAATTATAAATCATCAAGGACCCTTGTTATCCTTAGGTTAACTGTCCCTTTTATGTACACAAAAACAAAACAGATGATCAGGAAGATCCTTTGCAATGTTTGGCTTTATTGAAGATATCAACCCCATCAACGTCTCAAGACAGAGAAAAAAAGGAAATCACGAGCACCCCCCCCCCCATTTTTTCACATAGACAATGCACTTCTTGGCCTTGTTCATGGCAAAGCTAGCCCTACCTGCTAGGTCTTGTTATTGTTCGACAACTGGAAGAGATAGTGAAATTTTATGCACCACTGGACTGACTCATTTGGAGGTGATTGACACTTTGCTGTCCCCCTCGTCTTTCTCTAGGCCAATAATGGTGGCATCTGGTGCCAAAATTGGCAGGCTTCATGATTCTCCAATCTCCCTCCGGCATCGAGCTCATGACGATGCTTACAAGAAATTCACTGAATGGTTGCTGGCTGCGATGCTAAAAACGAACATATTCTAAACTGCAAGTGTATACCTTTATCCAAAACAAAAGGCCAACGCTTTTGGATAGTAGTAAGTAGCCTAACGCATCTTCTTGGAACAATTAAAGGCGCCCTTGTTCACTTGTAGCTCTCCTAGTCCTCATATATTCTTACAAGACAGGGAAGCTGTCTGTTCCTTTTAGGCTTTTTCCCACGTACGTAGGGCTAAAAGCTCAGGTCATTAAGCAACCGATCGAATATGTTGCTAATCCATACTAAAATGTCATAATATATATATATATATATATATATATATATATATATATATATATATATATATTCTGTAACCATATGCAAAGTCATCCTCCTCGATCATCTATGATCATGACCTAAATTGTTCCCCACGTCATAATGATCACGCAACTGCTGCGAGAGATTTTTCAATCCTATTTTTTGAATAAGATTGTGGATCCTGTTTTAATGGGAACTTGACGAGTCGATTTGTCCACACGTCTTGCTTTCATTGTTATACTCCACGTAAAACAAACAGTAGATTTGTCTCTTGATTTGATTTTTATCTGATTTATAATGTTAAGGCTGTTCATCAATCTAACAATTTGAGTTTTTATTCAATTCTTTTGTTCTCTGCACTTCGAATTATTAAAACCAATTTGAGTTTTTATAATTCGTTTTGCTATAAAATTCAAAAGCAACGAAACTAGAATCAAATCATTATTTATAATTTTAATTAGACATGAGTAAACAATACTAATAGAAAAAAAAAAGAAAGGAGGATGGTGTGAGACAAAGAAGGTAAATTACAAAGGCCGATAAACATAGAAACCAGACCAATAGCTTGAACACAAAGCCCATGGTCAGAGACATACACAGTTTTCCACCTTAAAACTGTAGCCTGGCCCATTTTAAGTGGTAGCACGCCCAAGCCTATAACTCTAAATCCTCCATTGACATGGTAACGAAAAATATATACTCTGTTCAAAATATCAAACCCTAATATTTCTTCTTTGCTGCCAAAAAAAACCAGCCGCCGCCGCCATGGTTCTCAAGTACGTCTCTTTCTCTCTTGTATATTTTCATTTTAATGCATATGTAAAATGGGTTTTACGTTTCAGTGTTTTTTCCAGATGGGTTCTTGTTTTTTTTTTTTAAAAAAAAGTTCTTGAGTGTTCTATGAATTGTTGGATTGAATTTGAGTCATCTCGGTTTTGTTTACAGTATAGTACGATATGGATATGAGATGTATAAATTTAGGCAAAAAGTTGGGCTTGTTTCGTTTTATAAAACTAAAAAATGCGAGCTTTATTTTGGTAATGGGGTTTTGCATCTTTCAATACTTTGGTCATGGCTAGACTATCCATTCTTGGGAATGGAGGAATGTATGATAGTTGTTTCAAGTGAGTTTTTTTTTAATCTACATATATCTTAACAAGAAGAACGGAAATACTCGTACAACATTGTGAATTGAATTGTCATATGATTACAGTTAATATAAAACTGGATTTTAAGTTAAAACGTACCAGGTTCAACTTATACAACTATGCTCATTTTGTTTCAGAATCTTGGTCTCAGGATTAAGTTATAATCTATGTTTCGAGGGTGATTGAGTAGAGAAGGAATAGAATGAAGTGAAAACATAGTAAGGACAGCAAGAGAATGAATAAGACGTGAATAACATTGTAGTTTTGATGAGAGTTTTAAGGTTTTGTGATGTATGTGACACTTGCAAGGGTTTTCTAGTTGCAGTTTTATACTTGGGTTTTTATTATTGGTTTGATTTTAAGAAAGTGCAACACTTTAATGAATAAGTGACTAGCTAGTCATTGAACTGGCATTCGAGAGTGATAGGTAGTTTTTAGGGTTATACAGAGGGGGTTTAGGATTTGATTCAGTTCTGAGATTTGTCATGATCACGCAAATGACCTCATTGAGGTTTTAGATTAGTGATCATGATAACCATCAAATTTTCCTGGCTTGGAATGGAGCGTTTTTATATGCAAATGATGTTGCGATCATGATTTCCATCTAACTTGACTGGTCTGGAATGGAGCATTTTTATTGATTTGACAATAGATACTGATCTCGTTATCCTGATGTTTTTCTTCTGGATGATGTCAGGACTGAACTCTGCCGCTTCAGTGGGGCAAAGATATATCCTGGCAGGGGTATCAGATTTATTCGCTCAGATTCCCAGGTAATGTGTAGTTTGGTGTTGAAGGCATTGCTTTTTTTTTTATCCAATACCTTCTTCAATACAATCTATGAAACTAAATAATTTTTCTTCATTCAATTAAGGTATTCCTCTTTGCCAACTCTAAATGCAAGAGGTACTTCCACAACAAGCTGAAACCCTCAAAGCTAACGTGGACAGCTATGTACAGGAAGCAACATAAGAAGGTGACCATTTTTTTTTACAGTTTCTATTAACTTCTTAAAGGGGAATGTAGAGTGCTTCTGTTTGTAGGATGGGTTTCCCTTTAGAAAGAAACCCGTAATGTTAATTTCGTCATATCTTTCCTAATAATCACAGGACATTGCTGCTGAAACTATTAAGAAGAGACGCCGCACTACCAAAAAACCGTACTCAAGGCCCATTGTAGGTGCTACTTTGGAGGTCATACAGAAGAAGCGAGCTGAGAAACCTGAAGTTCGTGATGCTGCACGAGAGGCTGCACTCCGGTATGTTCCCTTTCTTGGGTTCCATTGCGCTTTGGTTAGCTAGTCATCTTTGGCGCTTATCGACAATGCATGGTGTTTTTGAGTACAGTGAAATTAAGGAGAGGATTAAGAAAACAAAGGACGAGAAGAAAGCCAAGAAGGCCGAGGTAATGTCCAAGGCACAAAAGAGCAGCAAAGGTAGCTTGCCAAAGGGTGCTGCGCCAAAGGGCCCCAAGCTTGGTGGAGGTGGAGGGAAGCGGTGAAATCCTTCTTTCTTTCAGTACTTTTAACTCTCTGTTTAAAGAATTTCATGCTGGAAATTTACATGGATCAAGGTTAGTTGTTGCCATTTTGTTCATCGAGAATTTACCCTCTGTTTATGAGATTATTATTTTGTCATGGTTTTGATTGGATATATTAGTTGACTTATTATCATTTATGATTGTGACCCAAGAATGGATCGGTTGTGTATTCTTTGGGTGTGCAATACCATTGCTAGATTGTTGTACGTTCATAGTTTAGTTCATAGTTTATTTTACCGAGCGTGTGGTAGTTTTTTCGATTACGGTTTGAAAAAGTAAAATTAAGAAAATCTATAAATTGGTGTATTTTCTTAACCAAGGTTTCAAAAAAGAGTTTTCAATGGAATCTATGCAAAACTATGAGTATGGTGTGTTTTGATTAACTAAATTCTTTTAAATATGTGGTTGAGGCAAAATGCTAACCGCATCACAATGCCAAATGGAGTCAGTTCCTACCATTACCAGAAGAATTGCAAACATAGGTATCAGAAAAATGAAGCACTGCTTCATGGTGAAATCTTAGAAGAACAGGCCTTAGTTCTTTCATTTTGCCAAGCATCACTAGCACTGCTGCTAAGTGTGTGGGTCTTTAATTTCATGTTCTCAACTATGGAAAGCTAGTCCTAGCTTACCTGCATCGACCTGTCCGCCCTGATCGCTACCTCGAATGATATGGCGCAGAAATTTTAATTTGCTGCATAGTGATTATTGTAAAATGCTAGAAGATAGGATTTTGAAGAGGCTACCAAATTGTTATCGTATCCAGGCATCAAGCAACCTGCTTCAGCTTCTATGGTGGGCGTTTCTTCTTTTGATTTATACTATGGTTGAAACGTAAAATTAAGGTTTCTATTGAGACACCAAGGTGGTTTGCCATCCAATCAAAGCCACATTTTCCTTAGACGCACGACAATTTCCTAGGATAAGAAGAAGCCACGCATTGGATGGTTTTCTTCTTTGATCATTTTGTTTTGTAAAACCTTCTCTCCTTTCCTATCATTTTCATAGTTATTAAGGGATGGATGTTAGTTGTGGATTTGTCGGGTTATTTTTAATACGAGGTATGAATGAGTTAATCATTATGCTAATTTCAAAATAAAATCTGATTTAAGCCAGTTTCTGGATCTAGGTAATTTACGGACTTGACGTGTTAAATTAAATTGAATTTAGACCCGTTTAATTATTGGAAAGTAATTTTTTTAAAAAATAAATTCTAGAAAAGTTACGGAGTTAACCTATTAAATTAAATTGAATTTAGTAAATATGATCCTTTTCATCAAAACAGAAACTAGTAGGATTTATCCTAGTGTGCACTTCAGCAAGAAGCAAAGAACTTCGATTTATTGGAAAACAAGACACTCTGATGAAACAATGTTTCTTTTCCTCTCATTCTTTGTTTTAACGCTCAATCTGTTGAAGCCAGCACCGTAAAAATTAGGGTTGATGAACATCCTAATCGTTGTGCTAGAGATAAATCTAAGACTAAGGGTCTGTTTCTCTACGCGTTGAGAATTGCAATTCAATCCAAAAGGTATAAAAAATGATGTCAATTCATGCCTAAAAACTTAAAAAATAATGTTATGAAATAGTGTTATTTCAAGGTTTTGTTTAAGGATGTGGTAAAAATTATTTTTTAAAAATTTTTTATTTTAAAATATATTAAGATATTTTTGTTATTTTTTAAAATTTATTATTGACATTAATATACTTTAAAAGGATAAAAAATATTAATTTAAAACTAAAAAAAATCTTAAAATCTTAAAAATACAGTTGGAGTTCAATACTAAATACTAAATAAGATATAATTTTATAAAAGCAATTAAAATATACTTTTTTTATTTTTTTTTATTTAAACTCAGTATCAAAATTATAATAAGATTTTATTCAAAAAATGAAAAGTCAAATAAATCATGTTTTTAAAAAGGAAATTCACATGGAAAGTAAAAATTAATTATATACAAGATTTTGATGAAAAAATATAAAATTACGTCGAATTTTATATGAATTATTGAGTTTGTTTTTATTTTTAATTTCATAGAATAAAATATTAAAAAAACATAACATGTTATTAATTACAAGTAAAACTGAAAAAAAGACTTGTTATTAATTATAAAATTCTTACATTTACCATTTTGAAACTTGAAGACTGAAGTGCAAAGATATTGAGGAAAAAAAAAAACAGAAGTCTAGAGGAATCCTTTCACTCGGTGCACCGCAGAATATTATGTTTTCCTTCCTTGTTTTGAAGCCAAACAAGCCCTACTAAGGTCTCAAGTCTTAACACAGGGTTTAACAAGCACAACAGTAGTTTCAGTATAAACCCCACAAAACCGCTTTCTATATAGTTGACAGAGAGGGATGCATATGAGACAACTGGCAGCTAAGTTTCTGAGGAGAACCCATTTTCCTCCTCAGAGATTCTCTTCTTCTAGTGAAATTACAACAAGCAATGCCTGGCCCAATTCACTCTCCAGTATGTATTTTCTTGTGTTTTTAACCTTTTTTTTTCTTGTCCAGTCTCACTGTGATGCTTTTGATTTCTAAACTCACTTTCTAGCTGAGAATCTCATGGTTTTGAATAATGGGTCAGTGCTGTTTTTATCAACCTTTTCTTCTTTTGGTGAAAGTTTAATTCTTTGGTGCTTGGATGCAATAAAGATTGGTAATTTAGTGTTCATAGTTATTGAAAGAAATATAGAATCATTGTACCGATGGGAATAATGGTGAATTATGAAATTTAAGCCTTAATTCCTGTTGTTGGCTTTGTGCCAATTTTTTGACTTGCTTATTGTCAATTGTCATGTCTAAAGTTTATGAATTTCGGTATCAAGATTTTGTTTTTTTGATGTGGTTTATGACTTCACTACAGTTTTTAAGTGGTATTGCTTACATTTGCTAGACGTTAGTGTCGAATTCATTTGCTTTATCACCATTTGTTATGATAAAAGAGAGAAAAACTTACCAAGGAAGAGGGTGTTATACTAAATTGTTCTATTGTGCAGTTGTCGTATATAGAATAAGACAGAGCTCTCCATTCTTTGTTTCGTTGGTTTAGAGCAAAATACACTCAGTTAAGCCTAGCTAGCATTGATATGAACTCTTGCTGATGGCATTTAAACTATTTCAACCTCTGAAGTATTTTGTTTGATAGCGTGTTATAAATAAATATATCAGCTAACCTTTGCAGTTAATAACTTTTGCAGTCCTTACCATCCTTGTAATGTTCTTTCAGGTAAAACAAAATGTTCCTACAAATATGGTTTTGGAGGGCCTAGTTGGAGGATGAACTCTATGGATTGTTATCTATGGACTATTCTTGCTGGACAAGCTGGTAACTTCTGTCTTACTGGGCTTTTGGCTATTTGATTTTGCAGTTCAATGTAATAGCATTTCTAGTTGTTCATGATTTTTTGATGTGATTGACAATCATGTGTTAAGTAGCTTTTGCGATTGCAGTTTAAAAAAAGAAGGTTTTAAAAAATGTGTTTGGTTAAAACTATTGTGAGATGGATTTTTACATGTAAAATAAATGAAAAATAGGTCTTTACAAATGAAAAACAAGTTATTTTGGCTTCTACAAAAGCAAGGTTTGAAACACAATTATGTGTAGAGCCCAGTGCAAAAGGCAGAAGTTATTTGGCTAACCAAACAATTTTTTCTCCATGATTGGGCAAAAAGCAGAAGTTACCATAAAGACAAACAGTCTAATGTGGTGCAAATAAAATTTACAAGAAAATGGCTCTAAGTTAATTTTATTTGGTGATTGGATGAAGTCCATGACACATTGGCAATGGTGCTGACATGTTTGCAGCAATAATTCTTGGGATAAATGCCAACCCTGTCTTAGCAGACGAGCCTCGCGAAAGCAGTTCACAAAATGATTTAGATACAGATAGCATGTTTGGGTTTCGCAAAATTGAGGATGGTTCTGTAATATCCAATGAACATACAGCAAAATGGAGGCTTTTTTCTGATAAAGGGAGGGAAGTCTTCCTGCAGGCAAGCATGCTTTGCTATCTGCCATGGTTCTTTCATTTCTTTCATTTGATATCGTAACCCATAATTTAATCAAATCTGGTCTGTGATCTGAACAGGGGAAGTTGGATCAAGCTGAAAAGTTCTTCTTTTCTGCTCTACAAGAAGCAAAAGAGGGTTTCGGGGAGAAGGATCCTCATGTTGCCTCGTCTTGCAACAACTTGGTAAGTTCACTGTTTAGATGCTTTCAACGATGTAGAACTGGTTTTAGCGTAGTTGATCTTTTATTAAATCTAGTTTGAAAATTGCAGTGAATTAGATTGTAGATTAAACTTTTGGAAATGCCACTGTTTGTGCACTCCTTTACTGGAGTTCTGTTTTTTTTGTTCTTATATAATTCTCGTCTAGGTCACGATTTTTCTTTCTTTTTTTCTTAAGAAGAAGAAATATCATTTTTTTTTTCAATATGTCAATGATCAGGCTAATATAAGTTGATAGTGATCAGAATTGTTTCTGCTGTCTAGTCACTAATTGGAAAAGTTAAAACAAATTATGGAATATGTTGCATGTAAGAAGCCATTGTTTCAACTTGCTTTTGTTTCAGGCAGAGCTATTTAGAGTTCAGAAGCAATTTGATAAAGCAGAACCTTTGTATTGGGAGGCCATCAAAATTCTGGAGGAATCATTTGGGCCAGAAGACATCCGGTATAATGTTATTATTTGGGAAGACAAGCAATTCTCTATATCATTTTTAATTATCATAAATAATGAACTCCCTTGAATCTCTTGCAATGCTTGATTACCTTTATATTTAGCTTCTTAAGCAACAGTTTTTGTATTTGATCAACATTGCTAAGAACTGAAACTATAATAAAATTTAAGAAGGAATTGAAGACTATCAATGTAGTGAATACAGGATAAAACTAGACAGGTATTTATGCACACACACTATGATTTTTTCATTTCAGTTATGGTAGCCAACCAAATTGGGAGGCGATGATCATATATAGACATTTATGCCCATACTATGAATATCTATATTGGTGCAGTACACCTTCCATTCATCCAGTTCTTGCCTCTCTCTTCAACTCTGACTGGAATTTGCGGAATGTTATTTTGCAAGGATAAAATAAGGAGAGGGTGGATTGGGGCAAGAAGGAAGAATGAAGAGAGTGATGGAAAAGTGATCCCATTCTTCTAGCTGTCCCTTTTGGTTAGCAAGGAAAAGAACAGAAGGAGAGTGGGGAAGATTAAATGAGTGTTAAAATAAGAAAAAGCCTCCTCAGCTCATGTATGCACCGGCAATCCTTCCAATTTAGGACTAAGAAATGTGAGAATGGAAGAAAGTAATGGATTCATTTGTTCCATATGTGGGTATACTCTGGCCCAACCAAATGGTGTGAGCACCTCTTCTATCGCCTCCAATCTTTCTCCTTTCCACCCAAACAAACATAGTGCTAATGGTTAGAGTTGCATATGAATTGACAGCTAATAGTTTTGTAGTTCATTAATTATATAAACAATAGATCAGTCAGTCCCTTGTTATGATTGATTCAAGGACCATAGATCAGTGGCTTTTGGCTTGGTAAATAACTAAGAAATGACCTTCTCTATTGTGGTGTCATTGTTGCTTACACAATCACTTAATCCTGTTATTGCACAGTGTGGGTGCTGCGCTTCACAACCTTGGGCAGTTTTATCTCATGCAGCGGAAACTGGATGAAGCTGACAAGTGCTACGAGGTAAAAGTATTTTTCATATCCTGTCTTAGTTTGTTTGCAGTTTCAAGAATTATGATCAAAAGGTTCATATGCACTTACTGGTTAATTTTCTGAATTTCTGCCAGTATTTTTTTTCTTTCATTCCACCCAGTTCAAGAAAATCTGTGTTGGACATATTTTTCCTTCAGCATGGAATACATTCAATCCTTAAGACGCCTTAGTCATTGTGGAATGAAGAGTGAAGTGCTCATTGAGTGTAGATGGTTCCCTTTTTTAGGTGATGAAATTTGGTGACTGGTTATATAAGTCAAAGATCATGCTAATTAAAAACACAAGATAAGAGAAACTTGGGTTGATTGGTTTGGCCATCTAAGAAAGGTACCAATTCTTGTAGTGAAAAATTAACCAGATTCTCGGGATGGAGAGGAAGGGGAACTATTGTTTTTGTGATGTGAAAAGAAAATAGTGGCCTGGATCGAGTGCATTCTGAAAAACTCTGTAACCAAGTAATTGATTGAGAGCTTTGTTATTTACATCATTGAACTTATCATTTCTTCAGTGGAGGTACTTGATTGTTGAAATATATGTTCCGTGGTTTGGTATTTACTACGTGAACATCCTCTCTTAGAGAGGGAAATAGGTAGTTCAATGAGCATCTATTGTAGCAACAGATATTAGACTTATAATCGATTGCACTATAACTTTATTCTTTTAATAATAACATAGAAACTTTATTGTCAAATAGCATTTGAATGGAACTAGCATTCTGGAGGACTGTACATGTTGTGTGCACTAAATACTTCTGTTCCTCCTTTTCTCTCCTTCTACTTGTCTTTCTATTGTAACTATTTTTATTAATCTAGCCAAGATTATTCTTTTCAGTCAACAACTAATGTTTTTCTGCTACACATGCTGATAATTTCTGCTGATCTGTGCTCTTCCCTTTGATTTTCCTTTGGCAGCGTGCTGTGAAGGTACGGACAAGTACTTAAATGCATATATAGCATGCATGCATGATTCTCTTTTATCCATTTTCAAATTTCAATTAGCTTTGAAGCTCTTATTTGTTCTTCTTCTTCTTTCTTCCATTATCAGTTCAAACTTTGAACTTGTAACACTCAATGCAACCTTATCTTGTTCAGATAAAAAGGCGTGTTTTAGGACTCAACCATACAGACTATGCAGATACACTGTATCATCTCGGAATGGTAATAGCTATGTTGTATGTTTGCATGTGCTAAATCTATTTGTCAGCTCATTTTAATATCATTATGCTCATTGTCCTTTTCACTGTTGATGGTTTCGTGTATTTAGAGAACGTATATGTTTTCGTTGGACAATATCTTATAAAAATAGTTGACAGTATAAATAAATGGAGTGACAAACTATTAATGACGTTCCTGGATGATTGGTTCTGTAAAATAGTAACTGGAAGACAGTACTTATATACCAGTTTATGACCTGGTTAACAATAATTAACTTGTTGTTGCATATTTTTATTGATATTCTAACCTTCCATTCATTATACTTAATTAAAGGTTAATTTCTTTCAATTTTAATTTTGTTTCAGATTACATTAGTTCATAAGTTATATCCTTGAAACCAATTTCCACAGGAAAAAAAAGAAGGATCATAATTCAAATACCTGCATCCTGGTATGCTATGCATGACACGCCTGCTTCAGTGCAGCACGACTAGGACTTAAAAGACCTTAACAACACACAATACAATTGAGGATATAAAAGACTCACAAACTTGCTTATCGTAGATTGTTTTGAACACTCTAAGGTGAAGAAAGAGGAATTTTAAATTTCAAGCAGCGTCCCCTTGTCTTTTAGAATAAAAATTGCTTCCTTTTGTGTCTATGGTTCTTTAAACTGTGCTGTTCTTTTCTTCTTCTTTTTTTCCTCTGTGTACTTAGTTGGCTTATAGATCAATATATCATTAATGTCACAGGTGCTTTATCTCCTTGGAAAAGAGAAGGATGCTGAAGCCCTCATTCAGGAATCTATTAAGATATTAGAGGTGCATGACTATGCTGCTCAATTAGTCCTGGTACTGAGTTTCCAATAATTATTTTATTTAATTTATTTCTTTCGCTCCCATGTCTTCTTTGATTATACAGGAAAATGGCATGGGGGACTCAATTACTTGCATAAGGAGATTGCAATTTCTCTCTCAGGTTGTGTGGTTCCTTGTGATATACATATAGTAGATTTTTCTATCATGTTAGCCTTTGTGATTAAAATATTAATTCATTTTGCTGTACCATGTCTTTCAAGTTCAACTTATGCAGTATTTTTTACCACATGCAAATAGGTTTATTGTTTCTACCACACGATCCATTTGTGTGACTACTGCATTTCTTACTTATATTCTCTTTTCTTTTCCAGATGTATCTAAAATCCAATCGTCTTGCTGAAGCCGAGGATGTACAAAGGAAGGTGCTGCAGATTATGGAACTATCAAAGGTGCAATATAGTTTTTCAAATTTTTTGATGTTAAATTGTTCATTGTTGGCTTTCTTTCTTCTAAATAATTCTCTCAGGATGCTGCTCTTCTCTGCTCCAATTTTTTTCCACATCTTGTTCTTACTGATTTTGTTCCCTTAATTTCCGATAACGTGTTGAGTTGCAACATGCTTTGTTGAAGCTAGCAAATGCAGCTGAAATATATCATTCCGGTCTTCATCTACTGTGATATCTGTCCATTTCTTCTTCAATGCATTGGTTTATAGCTTATCTTTAAGCTTCCATTTTAACTAGTGGAATAGAAATTTCTTTGCCCATTCCCCCTGGCACCTGGTATCTTGTTTTTCCTTGGTATAAACTTGTTGCTTTGGCCCTTTATGGAGGTCATGGATGCTTTGCGTCCTAGGCCATGCATTTGTTTTAGCTCATGTACCTGTTGTACTGGGGTTTCATCTCCTTACATGTCTTTTTGTATTTTTATCCCAAAATAGAGAATAAGAAGGGTGAAAAGGATTGATTACATGACTGGAGAACATGACATCCTTCCATGGTACTAAAGGAAAGAAAGTCAAATGAAACTAGAGTAACAGTGCAATACAAATTATTCTCTTGCTGTCTTTGGATTTATCAAAGGCAACACCTGTATCAAAGCACCATTAAGAAGCTAAGAAAATTATTCTCTTGGATCAAAAGGTGAGATAATATCTTAACCTTTAACATTTTAGAAGTGTCAAACCAATGGACCTGCAAACATTGCATGTTTTTGCTTTGGATTTACCAAATCCTATATGCTGTGTCAAAAGCAAGTCTTCCAGAAAAGACACGCACGATTTTCCAAAGTTGAGAAAAACATGGGCCAGCCATAGCTCCTGGCGACTGAACAATTCAGGAATAGATGACCCAGGTCTTTTATGCTGTTAGCACACATCCACAAGCATCTGGAGACTGCCATTTTAGGCCTTCTTATCTGCAATAAGTAGCAGTGTTATCTTGTTGAGGACTGCAGACTAAATAAAAATGCTATGACCGTAGGGTACTTGGCCTTCCATGAAAAGTTGGCTAAAGGAAACTAGGAAGAGAAATTTTGGATTAAGTTCAGAAAGATTAGTATGGTAGGAGCTTGTCCATGCATTACATTTGAAAGAAAGTCATATACTTGTGTGCACATCCCATTAGCAACTTTTCTTGTAAGGGTTTTGTTATAGAAGATTAAAATTTTGCAATGACATCCCATCCTTGAGAGCTTCAAGATTTTGCAAGGAAAAACCCTGTTGGTCACGTATCTAACTAACTATTAAAATGAGGTGTATCTTCCTTCCTTTAAATTCTGTGATGTCATCATTAGCTCCTGATGTGATAGCTACCTTCTAATTCAGGGATGGAATTCCATGGACACAGTAATAGTAGCTGAAAGGCTGGCCCTAACCCTACAGTCAATTGAGAAGATAAAAGAAACAAAAGAACTACTTGAAAGGTGAGAAAAATGATTAGGATAACTGTAGAACAAAAGATGTGATTGTTGGCAACACAAATTAAATAATATCTTATAACTTTTGATTGCAGGTGTCTTGAGGCTCGGAAGTCCTTGCTTCCCGAAGATCACATTCAGGTTTATCATTCTGACACACTCAACTCATAAATTATAAGGGGAAAAAAGGAGGTGACATCATTTGGATGAGTAATCTTAACCAAAGGATGTGCTTTTATTTTTCACTACTTTATGATAATGAAATTTAGCTTGCATGTGTTTCATACAAGACTTGCTTCTGTTCTTTGTGGACAGATTGCTGCAAATCTGCTTCATATTGCAAGGGTTGCAATGTTGAATTCAAATCGGCTGAGAAAGATAAATATCTCTGAAGCAATTGCTGAGCTTGACAAGGCAAAAGATCTTTTGCACAGTTCTACAAGGTTTGCCTTATTCTATGGAAAAGTACTCGCACAAACAGTACTCATATGATTTGAGAATGCCCTGTCAATGTGTTTTTTTTTTTTTTATAAAAAAAAACATTGTCCTATGTTTATTTTTTGCTTTGCTTCCAATCTTAGATCATGTTTTTTCATTTATGTACTTCGGTGTTTCTCTATTTAATCAATGGCTAATAAGCATGGGATGTGCTAGATACCACTTTAGATTTCAATTTGAAGCAAGCACAACAAACAAGCAACCTTGGGGCTTCTCAATCTGGTTTGAACAATAAATTACTTTTTTTTTTCCTGGATATTGTCCTAATGTGGAATTCGTTTGTTGATTGAGAAGTTTAAAACCCATTGCTAAAGGTCACATGCAGACATTTAAGGATGACTATTTTCAAAATTTCTCTCATCTTAATTCAATACAACTGCTAAATTTATCTCATCTTAATTCAATAAAGTTTCTTTATTTTGTTGTTTTGTTGCTGATGGTTAGCCTTTGTTGAAATTAGATAGAAATGTACCTTCTTACATAGCAATCTACTGGAATAGGTATACATTGGGAAACTCCTAGATAGATCCTTAGGGGTTGTGTTTGAGTAGACGATAAAAGGCTTAACCAAATCATTCAATGTTTCTTTTTGATAAACAATGTGGTTTGACAATCTAGGGAGATGTACACATTTAGTTGACTTATTCTGTACATGCATGTTTATACTATTTCTGAGTGTTATTTGTTATATCTATAATCTAAAAAGGAAACATATGTATTCCCTTGTTCAGCTTGTGTTCCAGTAATTTTTCCAGTTCATTTACTTGGCATATAATCCTGCAAACTTTAATTATCACGTGTGTCCTTCAAACTTTATCAGATTTGAGATTGGAATAACTTAATTTGGCTTTGCTAATGTAACTTCTATTAGTGTCATCTCCAAGCATTGTAGGTTCTTACAGATTAGTCATATGCAATTATCTTCCATGATAGGATAGCACGCCAAGTCTTAAATAAATTGAGAATACAAAAAGGGAAAAAGCAGAAGAATGGAGCATCTGAAATGAAAAGAGAGGGGCATGCGGCATTGGTCATACTGGTCAGTTCCTCTCATTCTGAATGCTTGCATGCTCAGTCAAGGAAAATGTTGTCATGCAAGAGCTAATGTTCTTGTTCTTTGATATTTGATCAAACATCCTTGTTTAAAGTTATTATGATTTGTTACTTCTGTTAATAATGTAGCAGAAGGTTTACATATAATTAAAGTTTGTTTTTATTTTGTACTTTCTCTATTGCACTCACAGACCAAAAATTGTGCAAAACTGGGTATCATACTTCTTCATGAATTATGCAAAGTGAAAACTTTGTACTCAGAGTGATTATATTGGAGTTTCTATTAATTTGTCCCTGAGGAACTGCTTTCTCTAGATAATGAAGAACTAAAATCATATATTCATAACCTACAAGAATCATCGTGGCATTACTATTAATGTCTATTTTTATTTTTACTTTATTTTATTTTTAACATCTCACCAAGACACATGAAAATACTATTAATGTCTATTTTATTTTTATTTTTAATTTATTTTATTTATAAGATCTCACCAAGGCACATGAAAATCTGGTTCTGTGTTGACCACCAGGGTAGTGGGGTACTCTCTGGTCATTCCATCACAGCATATGTGGGGCCATTGTAATTTCTGTCCTAGTTTACTTCCCTTGATTATCATCTCTGTAGAAACGTAAGTATGAGGTGCATCAAAGGGAACTGTTTGTAAGCCAATTGTGGATTCTGGCATAGTTTAATTTAATGTTTGAATTTAGAGGTGACATTCTGGAAATTTTTAAAATTTATCTCAAGTGAAGTTATGTGTAAAAGAAGAGTCATCTCATGAACTTGAGAAATGCTGGCCTTTATCAAATTGTGTACTGTTTAAGTTATTGACCCTATGTTTTTTTGAACTTCGTTGTTTTTGCTTTCATGTTTCCTATTTTATTCTGTTCTTTCTATCACTAGCATTTAGCCTTTCTTTGTTTTTATTATCACCCAATTTCATTTCGAGTTTCGCTCTTACTTTTCAAACTCTTGTTTTTTATTCATTCCAGTTCACTTGTCAAGGTCAAGAGGTAGTGTTTATTTCCTCTCTTCCACCAACTACAAGTTTCTGTCAATGACAGGCACTTTATTTCTAAAAAATAAAATAAAAAATGAAAGAGAATTTGGAGAAGACATTGCAAAATTATGCAGCGAACCTGTATCCACGATTAAAGAAAAAAGGCTAATTAAGTAATCATTCAAATTTGAAAGATATTGCTGAAGCAACTGAGTTTTCGTGATCAATCCTCTTTTTTGGCAATCAAACGCTGGATCGTGACCTCCAGTTTCTCTTCTTCCTCTGAAAGTCTTGAGAACATTTTGTTGCATTTATTAAAAAGACAAATTATGATCTGTTACCTCGAACATCTAAAATGTAAGACAAAATAGCTCGGGGTGAATCATTTTGAATTCTTAATTCATGTTAACTTTATGAGTTATCTTGTGACATATTGCACATGGTGGCTAGAATCTAGTTGTTCAAAATGGAAACAACAGGAAATTTCATTTTGCTTGCAGTTGCAATCACTGGATACTCTTGGACTTGTGGAGACTACAAAACAAGAGTTACTGGAGTCACAGGTCAGTCCTAAAAATTCCCATTGGTTAATGATGAAATCTTGAAGTTTCTCCTTTATTTTTACTGCAGAATACAAACTTACACAGAATTGTTGGATATTGATGTGATGTTAAACAGGGTTGTTCTGTTACTTTCTATAACATATAAAAGCGTAGCAGTTCCATTTCAAAAGTTATTTTTAAGTTGCACCTGAAAAGACACAACATACAAAGAGATGCTTAATTCTTAGTGTTAATTTTTGGTAGGGTTCTTGTAAAGTAGATGCAAGCACGCCAAAACTGCCATCAATGATGCATGCTGTCCTGTGCCAATTCTCTGTTTTTCCGTTTCTCTTCTCCCTTGAGTACCCCGTTGCACAGAAAGTGCCTATTAACAAGGCACATTTCCCCCCCTTTTTTTTCTACTTCTTTCATATAGTATGGTACATTTACTATCAAAGGTAATATGCATAGATGTTCTATGACTCATGTTTTGACAAATGCACGAATAAAATGCTTGTGAAGTTAAATTACCGGGATCTATGCTATGAAGTGTCAAATAATTCTAAAAAAGATTTAGAAATAATGTGTATTTGGATTCATATTGATGTTATGGTGTGTCCCATATGCCTTTTTGTCTCCATATTTTTTAATTTAAAAGATCCCAGCTTTCTTCCCTCAATTCCACCCCCAGTGGAAATTGATTTTAGTGGAAATTGATTTTTGTGTAGATCCCGACTAGAATTTCCTGCAGCATTACCCAAACTCTTGAACAACAAACAAAATATGTTCACACTTTAGTCCTAAACTAGAAGTTCTTTGTCCTCCAAATTTTGCTTTTTGGTTGACTTTATGCTAATCATTTTTTCTTACGTGTCATATTTCCTTACTTGAGAACAAAGAACCAGATTGGTTAAAAGAGCGGTTATGATTATTTTGTAAGAAAGAATATTTCAATGCTCTTTATAATCCACCTTTAATCCTTGTAGAGTTTGGGAATCTTTGGTCATCCCTGACCACCAGTATAATGAAACCTGTAAACATCTCACAATAAGGTGTTCTCCTCCAGTGAATCTCCAAACATATAGGAAGAGCTATGGTGTTTAACTTTTCACGAACCTGATTCTTTTGATGATTTAAAAAAATTTCTTTCAATATAATTTTCCACGAGCTAATTTTATACTGAAGCATTTTTTTTGCATCTTAATATCTTAAATTGGGAAACATGATGTCCTTGAATGAACAGTGGAAGATGAAAATACTTGAAGCAATACTAGAATTCTAATTCTTCGAGCTCATAATTAAATCCTAAAGTGTGCTGCTTCTAATTTATTTTCCTCAAATTTCCTTGTCTAATTAATTTATTCACTTTGCTAAACTACTTTTTGCTTAATTTGTAAAACAGGGAGAGCATTTACCCAACGTTGAAGCCGGAAATGTCCTTTTGCAATGCATTTCTTCTTACAAAGAGGTATGTTTTGCAATTCATGGGAGATTCAACTTTTGTGAAGTTGTGGATGTCTAGCATTTGGTTTTTTTAAAACCTTTGAGATCTGCTTGGTTTCTGTCCTTTTCTTTTGTCTGTGCGGCCAGTTTCATGTGTGCAAGTTAATCCAGATGTTGTTGCCAAAGATATGACTTTAATTCAATTGTGTCCAGCGTGGTAAGCCGGAAGTTTTCTGGTATAGGTATCATTGTTCTTGTATACCAAAACTAATGATTGCTGAAGAAGAGATAATGACCTAAAACCTGTTAGGATGAGAAAGGAGTCCGTTACACTACTTTCCAAGTAGGAAGCTAGCCAAATATCAACAGGTATAGCATTTACCTGGTAAAGAACTAAGGAATGTCATGTGAAATTTAATGGTTATTTTTTTTGTTACCTTTTTTGCAAAATCTGATTTTCAATTCCAAATCTCAATTTGGGATATGTTATCATCTTGATAGACCCTACCCGTATGGCATATGGAAAGAAAATGAAATGATACACGTTCTTAAAATAAGCAATGACTTGGTGAATTTTGGGGTTGATAGTGAAACTGATCTCCTTTGTGGGGAGTTCCCCCAAAATTCATATATTAGGGATCTGCAACTTATGAGAAATACCTAAGAATTGCCTGCAGAAAGTAACAAAAAAAAAAAAAAACTCTTATTTGTTCGGTGTTGTGAGGCTCACTGTCCTGGGCCTCCAGGCTTTCATCTAACTTCTTGCATTGTGTTTCTGATGTTTTATTTCTTTTAATGGTGGTAAGTTAAATGCTCAAATTAGCTTTTGAAAGCTTGTTCAATTTTACACATGAAACTTGAATGTCCAATTACCAATTAGGCTTGAGTTTTGCACGTCCCTTTTTAACTTCTAAACATTGGTCCTTTTCTTTTCTGAACATTCCGTTGTTTCCCAGTGTCTTCTTGTTGTTAGTTCACCTGTCTTCGTTTTTGCTTCTTTTGTTTGAATCTTCTACATTCCTTCCTAGCTGGATTAATTGATTCTAAATTGTGAATAGGACCCTTTTCTAAGGCTTCCATGAAACATCCAATTATTGCAGGAAGTTAGATACAATGATATTATATCCTAACTCTACATTTGCGTGAATATGTTTCTCTTATCTAGATAAGGATTCTTAGATTGCTTATGAGGAAATGATACTAACTTAGGCCAGACGTTTTATTTTTAATGCAGTTTGAAGCTGACAAGTTAATTTCTGATTCCCCTAAAGTAAAGACCGAGTATCTTTCATGTATGAAGCATCTTTTGAGCTTGATGATCGATACTGGTAACAAAGATAAAGTCACCTTAAAGGATTTGGATGATGAAATCAAGCGTGTTGAAGCTGAGATTTATGATCGCTCAAAACATAAACCCTAAAATAGTTTCAGGTTTGTGCCAGTTGTTCAAGCCAGAATGAAACCATGCTTCCTAAACCTTTGGTACCTCACATACAATGCTGGAAATATTATGTGCTCGTTGACTCTTTTTGGTGTTTTTTTTTTTGGGGTGTATCACTCTTGTTATCCTTGTTTGTTAATTAGCTTGAGAAGCTGGTAGTTATAATAAAATGTCAACACGAAATTGTATGGAGGCACAAATGTATCAAGAACAAAAAATCACAATTTTTCTTAGTATTGTAGCAAATAAAATGTTTTGCTCATGTCAACAACTCGATGGATACTGATGGGTATGTAATTTTTGAATATTTATTTTATTTAATAAATAATAAATAGGTTATAAATATTGTCAGATGTTTTGAAATTTAACCTAAAAATAACCTGAAATATATGTAGAATATTTTGAGTATGAATATTTATATGATAAACAATGAGTAGCGGATGAAAATAAAAAATTATCAAGTGGATGGACGTCCTTATATCTACCCCATTTCTTCTCTTTCCTTTTCCGCTGGGCTGTACCATTTGTCACACTGCCTTTAAGGGTTGTATTTCTTGCAGCACTAATGGAAAAGGTGCAAGAGGGCAGTGAAGAAAAAACAGAGATAGTTGAACCACCACTTGGCTGGGGCTATAAATAGGCAGAGATCTTTTCATGTGAAGTCGGTGCTCTGAATAGACCAAATCTCATTAAACTAATCATCAGTTAACCTCCCATGCATTTGACCTTATCCTACAGATGCAGAACAATTTAAGTTGGTGGGATAGCTAGAATTCTTAGAATGTTTGCTTAATTACACCGGTCCTGGAAAGGGCGGGAGAGACTCCTCAGTGTAGTCCAAGACAGTTCATCGGAAATTAAACAAAAGTAAAAACAACAAGCTCTTTCTGTATTCACGACTTGGAGTTTTTCTTTTTTCTTTACAAGAAAGAGACTTGAACTCGGAGATCTGGTAGATGAGAGGGGATGACTCGTTGAGGATCATGAGATTGATATGACATGGGAACAAGGCTCCTAGCTTTTAAGTGGAGTTTCATGGCAATACATGGGCCGTGGATTGTTTGTTTGTGCGGCATGCCACATTAGAAAATGTTTGGAAATGTGACGAAAATATGTTTTTAAAAATTTTAATTTTTTAATATTTTATTAAAATTTAATATGTTTTGTATATTTTATATCATTTTGACGTGTTAATGTTAAAAATAATTTTTTAAAAATAAAAAAAACACTATTAATATAAATTTCAGCATAAAAAATTATTTAAAAAATAATTATAACAATGTGAAATATTCTCTTCATCTATAGCTCCAATAAAAAGCAGCAAAAAACTGATACTTGAACCGCAATTTAAAACAGTGTAGTAAGATAGGTTCTTGCTAGGAAAAAGTTTTTGTATGATCACGACAAGGTTTGAAGTGTAACAAAGACGAGGTATGTGGACAAGCGAGAATGGTATACGCCCATAACAACGAACTAGTCCTCTTAGGACCCCAATTAATTTCCACCTAACAACAAAACCAATGGACCAGAATAGAGCCAAGCAAGCAAAATCCTTCAAGAGATTGGATACCTTTCTTGAAGAATTTAAAGATGCAAAACCACAGTTGAGAAGGAAATACCAAGTTTTTATCTATAGCGTGGAGCTTGATATTTCCACATATTCTTCCAATATCAGATATCCCACATGCCTTCTATCACTCCCTTCAACATTTTCATGGAGAAAAGGAAACCTAAAGGTGGTGGCAGTACTGATGATTTAGCCCTAGTAAAAGCAGCTGCATGGGCATGGTACCACCATGGTTCAGGGTCTGAAGGAAGGTCGATTTGTGAATTTGATGTTACAAGAACTCGTCAAGCTCCAAGACCATCAAGATACAAGCTAGAAGCTACGAGAACAATGAAGGAAGATACCATGGGATCAGGATCAGAAACGCCGAGTCCAATGCGCACAGACAATTCTCTTCTTGATAAATATGAGGTAGAGAGCATTTCAAAGCAACTTGACTATCTTATAGAGTCAAGCAGCAACAGATTTGGCTTCAAGATAGATCATCTTGATCATGACCAAAGAAGTATCTCGTCATTGGATAGTGATCAAACTGGCGGAATGAAGCAGAAGAAGAAGGACAAGAAGAAGACGACTTTTTTACAAGGGTTTTGGCTAAGACATTCGGTTGTTTGTGGCACAAAGGGAGATGTGGACACAAGAGCCTTTGTGCGTTGTGGCAGTGGCAGCGGCCGGAAAGTCATATTCCGGTAGTTGGGATACCGGTTACTTGTCGAGCCACGGGATGCCCATGCTTGGTGACTTAACAGTAACTTATCAAGTTGCCGTTCCCTACACAAATTTATTGCAAGAAATGGCTTCCAGCTTTAGATAGATACTGTTCACTTGTGTGTGTGTGTGTGTGTGTATTTTTAATGGAGACACTTAATTACACTACTCAACATAGTTAATTTTTCCTTTCTTACTTTGAAAGATTTTCTCACATATTTTAATAAGCTAGCGATGATACATTTTAGAATATATTAAATCAAGTTTTCTAACATATGCATCAAGTTTATTTCCTTGAAGGTAGAATTCTTTTTTTTAAATTTTGAATCAAGAGTGTTTTTTGAATTTGTTTTCTTATACTAAGATTAAATTCTTTTTGAGTTTAAATTTTATACAATCTTTTCTTAAATTTGAACCGACACTAATATGTATATAAAGTAAATATATCTTATAATTAGGGACATCTTCAATGATTTACTTGTGATATAAGATCTTGTGAAGATATCACCTTAAAGGAAAGACAAAACAGTAGTTGGAGACATTGATTTTAAGATTGCTACTAGCTTGTTAATGATGAAATACAAGTAACCGGAAGAGGTGGATAATGTAAGAAAATTCACTTATCTTTGAATTATTTTGGTGAATTTCTAGTATACATTTTTGGATCCACCAAGGGCATGTCCATTCCTTGTCCCAACAAAACAAACATCAATCAAAATCAGTAATTCTCATTGGTACTATCTTTTCATATGATGCCACATGATAAAACAAAGCTACAAACAATGAAATATCGTGCATTGAAATGGCTGCTTGATTTGATGCTGTTTGTCTAGAGAAAAGTGTGGTTCATGTTTAGAAATTGATTGGGGTTAATCGTACTGTTTTTAAATTATTTGAATGTATTAATATTAAAAAAAATATTATTATTTTAAATATTTAATTACAAAAACATTTTAAAAAATTAATTTCTACCAATCATGCACTTAATTTGCTAGAGGGGGAGGAAGATTAGAGGATAAAGCAAGGTCACGTTGCCGATATTCCCATGAAAATGTGTATGTAGGACGCTGAATTAAGAGAAATTCCCACCACTAAAAATTAAAATGTGATAGGCAGACAGGGTGACACAATTCAGCAACAAAAAATATGGATCCACCTCAAACAAGAAGAAACCACCATGCATAAAACTGAAGAAATTCCTTCTCTCCATTAATTCTCACTGAAGATAGGCTGACAACAACATTAATTTTGAGCTCCTTCTCACAATTAATGGCATCCGGTCCATACCCACCATGTTCAGTTCGTTCACATGCACCCTTTTTTATTATTATCATGTTTACAATCACAGAAGATAGAGTATTCTCATATCAGTTCTCGGATCAACTGAAACTATATCCATCACTCTCTATCTCTATGCTAAGCATGCATATTCGATTACATCTAACATTTAGTATAGCTTTATGTAGCTCTTATA
Organism: Populus deltoides; assembly: GCA_015852605.2. Classification (NCBI taxonomy): domain Eukaryota; kingdom Viridiplantae; phylum Streptophyta; class Magnoliopsida; order Malpighiales; family Salicaceae; genus Populus; species Populus deltoides. Next base: position 16,297,171 of record CM027573.2, read on the forward strand.
CAACTAGTTAATATTTCCACCCATTTAATTGATAGAAATTGTAAAATAATGATTTTTCTTATAATTTCTTATATTTATAATTTTTTAAATTTATATTTGAGATAATTTAAAAGGGGTTTTTCTTATATTATCATGATTAATATTTAACATTTCAATTTTTCACCTCCCATATACTTTATTTAGTGAAAATTAGTCATTAAAGAAATCACCTGGATCTCCATGAAGGCCTTCTATAGGTCCTACAGAGTTGGGAATAGAGAATTGAAGATTTCTTTCCATACAAATAAAAAAGAGGGTATAAATATTAATAGCCTTGTTATACGAAGATAGAGTCGAAGGCCAAGGGTGTAACTTTAGCCTTTATGCACCTCTATATATTATTATATCTAATGGTTGCAACAGATCATTTATAATAATCACAGTAGTAATTAAGCTTTTTTTTTAAACATGACTAACTCCCTTGGAAATCTTAGATGAACATTACCTGGAATTAGAGATGAAAAATATTTCAATGATAATGTTCGAGGCTAAAGATGAAAAATATTTCAATGATAATGTTCGAGGATAGTAGCGAGAAAAAATATATGTTGAACATTATCGATATCATCAGCGCTAGCAATGGAATATATTATGTCAATAATTACCAATGGAATTGTCAATGGAATAAAAATAATTTAAAAAAATCAAGAAATATTATGTCAGTAATTCCTCGGTAACATGACACATCATTATTTGTTGAAGAAATTACTGGGGGAATTATTCGATCGCCAGTTTTCATTGATAATTTTATCAGAAAATATGTGTCATAACTGACAATAGCCCTATCCCCCTTTCTTTTTCTTCTTCTTCTTCCTATTTTTCTTTCACTACAAAAAAACAATTGCCCCCTCCATATTTTGCCATATATCTAGGTCTTATCCTTACAAATTCAGTCACCTAATCAACACTCAGTAGTGTCAAAACATCATTGTCTGTTAGTTGATTTTTTTTTCTAAATATTCCCTACACCAAGTAAACAAATATACCCATTTATCTTTTAGGTTAATTTATTGATATTATTTTCTAGTATTTATGCTTGTATATTTAAGTATTTTACAACCTTTTCATAGAAAATTTTGTTGTATTAAATTATGATTTGTATGTTAGTGTTTGTTTGAGATTTGAAAAAAAAATCAAATTTGCTTGTAATTTGATGAAATTGAGTTTGATTCTATAACTATAACTTAGGTGTGTTATACTAAAAGCAATGATGGGTTATTTAATAAGTATCAATTATATTTTGTTAATTTTATTGTTAAGTTGGAAATCTTGGGAGAATGAATTTTTATAGAATTGATAACAATTAAATGATATTAATTTAGATTGAATAAGTTTGATTTGAACAAATGATATATAATTAGTTGGGTATCAATTACTTGTTAATTTGATTTATTTAGTTCAAATTTTGACAAAACATTGAATTTTTATACAAATAATAATTTGTTATTGGATTGTGAATTCATTTTTAATTATCTAAGTTGAATTTTGAATTGATAGTTATATTATTAATAAATATAGTCATCAATATTCTATATAGGTTTCATAAGTAAATGATTATTATTCTTTGATGTATCGAGATTCATCTCATGGGTTGTTTAGGGAAAATTATTATAAAGAGATTAAGGGTTTTATTTATTTTGTACTTTCATATAAAAAAAATATTAGTGGAGGTGAAATTAAATATCCATGTGTGAAATGTAAAAATAAAAGTTCCACCAAACAAAAGTTATGGTGATGCATCTTCTAAAAACAGAGTTTGTAGAGAAATACTTGAAACGGTTTGCACACGAAGAACCTTGTGTTCCTTACAAAACTATGTTAGAAAGGATGATTGACTCAACATCTAGTTCAAGCAACATACATGAAGTTCTACACGATAATAGTAATTATTATATGAGTATGGTGATGGATGCAATGAGAATAAATAATGGTTATTCAAGTGAAGGTTCACGTGTATATAAATAACTAAACATAGATGCAATTAAGTTTTTTGAACTTTTAAAATATTTCAATGAACTATTATAGGATAAATGCACAAATCATAGTAAATTGTCAGCCATTAAATGAGTGTTTATCATAAAGTTAAATTATAGGTTGAGTGAAGTTGGTCATGATAGCATCATCGAATGAGCAAAAAATATTTTACCTAAAGAAAATAGGCTGAAAAAGAACTTTTATGCTATAAAATCTATGATGGGATCCCTTGGCTTAGAACATCAAAAAAATGATATGTGCCCAAACTTATGTATGTTGTCCTATGGTAAAAATACAAATTTAACTTAATTCAAGACTCATGGGCATGCTCAGTATAAACTTAATACTAGTAGACAATACTCATATGTCGTATATAAAAAAATTGAGATATTTCCCTATCATTCTTAGGTTATAAAGGTTGTTTATATATCCGTAGGCTACTAAATACATGATATGACACTAGAGTGGAGAAGTGGTAATATGAAATTGTTAAGGATTGGAGTGTGTGTGTGTGTTAAAGAATTTCAATTAATCCTTGACTTATACGAATTAGGGTTGTATTTGAGAAAGCGAGGCAATTTTTTTTTCAATGCATGATCATAGAAAATCAAAGAGAAGTTTCTATAATGTATAATTTGCAAGAACTTCAAAATCCTTGATGACATATGCAAGCATGCCCATCTTATAAAGAATCTCACACGTTCACCTATCCCATGGTTTTACTTGCAATGGAAAAGGACTATGTTTGGTTGTGTTATATATTCAACTCTTTTAATTTGCCTTCCACAGTACTCAATATTATAATTTCTAAAAACTTTCTTTATGCTACTTGATGCAAGACAAATAAAAAAATTCCAAGCCAAGATGAAATGTGGACGAGTCAAATAAGTTTTCTAGTAAAAATAAGCATAATTTTTAATCAACCATTAGGTAATGTTGTTCAAAAGCTTAATTTTCGAATCAGGATTAGTTTTCGTATCAATTGAAACTATATTCATCACACCCTAAGCTAAGCAAGCATTGGATTATATCTAACATTTATTAGCTTTACATAGTTCTTATACAACTAGTTCATATATATGTTCTATTTCCATTTCCACCTAATAAGGGTACATTTGGTGGTAATTGCAAAATAATGATAGTTTTTGTAATTTCTTATATTTATAACCTTTTCAATTTATATGAGATAATTTACATGTGTTTTTTCTTATATTATCTTGATTAACATGGCTTGATAAATATAAAACATTTTAATTTTTCATATCCCATATACTTTATTTAGTGAAAATTAATCATTAAAGAAATCACCTGGATCTTTAACAAAGGTCAACCTTTGATAGATATTATAGAGGTGAGAATAGAGAATTGAAAGTTTATTTTGATATAAATAAAAGAGGGTATAAAGATTAAGAGCCTTACACGAAGATAGAGTCGAAGATGAAGGATGCACCTTTAGCCTTCATGCACCTCTATTATTATATCTAATGGTTGCAAAAGAATATTTATAATAATCACAATAGTACTTAAGCTTTTTTTTTTTTTTACCATGATTAACTCCCTTGGAAATCTTAAAAGAACACTATCCGAAATTATCGATGAAAAATATTTTATCAATAATGTCCGATGACAATAATGATAGAAAATATGTGTAAGAAATTATCGATGTTATCAGTGAAGGAATATGTTATGTCGAAAATTATCGATGGAATTGCCAATGTAATAAAAAATTAAAAAAATCAAGAAATATTATCTTGGTGATTCCTCGGTAACATGGCACATCATTATTTGTTGAAAAATTACCGAGGAAATTATTCAATCATCAATTTTCATCGTCAATTGATCTGTCAGTAATAATATAAGTGTCATACCCGATAACAGCCACATCCCCTTTTCATTTTTTCTTTTTCTTCCTATTTTCCATAAATCTATGCCCTCTCCTTACAAATTTAATCACCTCAACACTCAATAGTGCCAAAACATCATTGTCTTGGTTGGGTTTTTTTTTGAAATATTCCATACACCAAGTACACAAACATACCCATTTATCTTTTAGGTTAATTTATTGATATTGTTTTCTAGTATTTGTAGTTTGCTTGTATATTTAAATGTTTTACAACTTTTTAATAGAGAATTTTGTTGTATTAAAGTATGATTTGTATATTAATTTGATTTATTCGATTCATATTTTGACAGAACATTGAATTTTTGTACAAATAATAATTGGCTATTGGATTGTGAATTCATCTTTAACTATCAAAGTTGAATTTTGAATTAACAGTTACATTATTAATAAATTTTTTCATCAATATTCTATATAGGTTTGATAAGTAATAGATGATTGTTTTTGGATGTATCGAGATTCACCGCAAGAGTTGTTTAAGAAATATTATTTTAAAATATTGAGGGTTTTATTTATTTTTTACTTTTAAATCAGAAGAATATTAGTAGAGATGAAATTAGAAATCCATATATGAAGTGTAAAAATAAAAAGTTCCACCAATCAGATGTTATAGCGATGCATCTTCAAAAAAAGGATTCGTAGAGAAATAATTGAATTAATTTGCACATAAAAAACCCTATGTTCCTTACAAAACTATGTTAGAAAGGATGATTGACTCAATATTTAGTTCTAGCAATATACATGGAGTTGTTATCTTTAGCCAGGTGTACAATATGGAAGGCAGCGCTAAAAGTTTGAAATTATTATCTTTAGGCCATGAAAGAAAGATCTACTGTTACAATGAGTATCTCATCAATTTATATATCTTTCATATTGAAGAGTATGAAGATGCTAGAAATACCTATAATAGTTGGGTTTGTATTAAAGAATCAACTTCTAATGAATTTAAAGTTTATTATTATAGCAAGTTAGAAAAGATGATTGAATTGCAATAATACAATTTTTTATTCAAATGCTATTAGTATGATATCAATAGAGAAATTATAGTATATCATCACTATGATTTGGTCAAAATTAATAAAAAGAGGTAGACTTTGAAACATCAATGATGTTTTTGAATTTACCACACAATACCAACAAGTATATTTCACATACACTTTTTTTTATATAGAAAAGATCGTAATAAAGTTGATTGATTATTCATTATGAAAACCAAACCTAAGAGTTGTGTCTAAGTTGTTAAAGATGGTAACAATGAAGTAACCAGGGGAGAATATGTATTTTAACTTGATAAGTTAGTTAATCCATGTTGAGTTGCTTCGTCTACTGAGTTAGAAGAAAATTTAAATTTTTATATAGCTAAGAATACTTATGTTCATGTTGATATTAACGGGTTAAATAATATATTGAGTACCAGTGAATATATAAAAGTTAATGAACCTGAAGAGATCAACCAATTTCAATTCAACGAAGAAGATGATGATGATGGACATGAAGATGATGAAAATAAAGATGGGAAAGATTCAAATTAAAAATGATTTGAATTGATTTTAGATGTAAAACACCATTGTGTAACTAAGGTATTTGTTGTTGCTTTATAATGTATTATATTGTTTTACATTTATCAAGTGTTAATGGTTGTGGTTATAGTTTTAATGAGTTGTTAAATATAATTGATGTTGTTACTGGTGTCGTTGTATAATTTTTAATTATTTTTAACATTTTCAATAGAATCACAAATAAAAATTAAAAATAATTAAAATTATAAAATATTCATTGGTGATTTAAAATTATGGTAATCACCAACATGCTATTATAGAGAGTTGAGGAAGAAATTCATGAAATAATGATGGGTTGATGGATGAAAATTCATTGGTGAATTTAGGGGGTTTTCTAGAAATTCTTGAAATTACTACTGGACTCGCCAACAAATTAAAAAAAATTCATCGGTGAGTCAATTGGCAATTTGATAATGTGTTAAATCATCAATGGATTTATCAAAGAAAATTTATGTCGGTGAATTTTAACCGGGATATGTCTAGTAATTTTTTTTTATCGATGGCACGCAATGTGCAAAAATAATAGTCACGAAGAGGCATTTGCTACACATGCTTTTGATGCTAGCTTGTCTAAAACAAGTTATAGAGCTAACGTCTTGTCTGCTAGAAAATCTTTTTCTGGCAAGCATATAACATGATGGAAGGCCACTCAAATAATATGTGTTTATGTAGTTTTCATTAATTAATTAATTTTTAGGTTTATAAATATAAAAATTATGCATACCAATAAAATCAATGATAAAAGCTAATTTGATCAAAAGCAATTTGATCGAATCAATCAAACATAGTAACAAAATTCATGTATTTACATGGTTACCAATAACAATACCACCCCAAATGCAAGGTTGCAAATGAAAACAATAATAACTATAACCATACTGGATATTTAAAAAGATTATAGCAATGATTAATATAATATATTTACGAGCTCCATGAATGGAATTGGGGGAAGATTGGGCTTCGGCTTTTTTGTTCGTGAGTGGGTCAATGGATGTCTAGAAACCCAATGAAAATAGAAATTCAGAGAGCTTAGGAAAAACATTGACTTGGGCTGGTTGAGCAATGAAGTCAATTATTTGCTCTAATTTAGGCTAACAACACTTGTGAATTGTGAAGTGCTGTCGTTTAGCCCCATCAGGGTTATACTGTCCATGAAAGGCATGTAACATGGTTGAACTTTATTTCCTCATAAGCCCAAAACCCATGTCTTCTTCGACACATCCAAGGTCAGGATTGTGAGTTGGTGACACCATTGTCATAAAACTCGGCTTGCTTGCCTGAACTGCTAGTTCAGTCCCCACTAATTCACTGACTGGAAACCTAAACGACTCCAATTATTTTCTAACGAAATTTTATTTACCACATAAATGTCATTTTGATTTCTTAATAATTAAAAAAAGCTAACACAATGCTTTATTTATATAAAAAAAAAAACTCAAATGACAGCGTTCTAGTAGTAAAAAAAAAAAAAATAGATTTATTAATCAATTCTCAAGTTAACCTGTTAATTTAGTCGATTCATAACGAATCTTGAGCCATGATCCATGTTAAATTTAGCAGGTTTTCAGCTGGGTTTTATAACTACCCAAATTTAACCCTGGAAATGTAAAATAAATACTTTCTAAAAAAAAATTAAACGGGTGAATTCTCGTTACAAACCATATATGAGAAAAACCCTCTAAGCTTGAAATCCCTGTAAGCTTGTTAAAGAATACAATAGAAGGACAAAGTACCCAATTCATCGGGCACATAGATAATCTTGTAGCTCTGGTTATCCTATCTACATTATAGGCTTACAACTGATACAAGAATGGAAATATTGGAACCTACAAATAAAATAATAATTGAAATTTGAGCATGGCATTGAAGGGTTTTTGACTAAATTACAAGATTAGTACATAAATGACTCACGATTCATTGGAAAAGCAAATTTTCATCAACTCCAAAGATATAGTTGTATTTTGAAAGACGGGATTTACTCTTTTTAATTTTTGTGTTTAGGTGAGATTTAAAAGTGTGTTTAATTTTAAAAAAATATTAAATTGATGTTTTTCTATGATTTTAATTAGTCAATATAAAAAAAAACAATCTAAACATAAATCATTTTAATATATTTTACTCTATACCAGGGATTTAAAAAGAAGGTAAGTCCTTCTGCTTCTTCTTCTTCTTCTTTTTTAAATAATTTCTCATCAATTATTCACCTAGAAGGTAAAGTACAAAAAGAAGGAGACAAAATTAAAGAAAAGCCGGGATGGGCTGCATTGCATCTAACAGGGAAAAAGTTGGAAAGGGAGAAGGGACCATCTTGAATAGTAAGAGTTTTACTTGTGAAATAGCTAGCAGCCTCCCATGGCCAGCCAGAAGGCACCCTCCTTTCTTTCTTCTGTTGTTTCGTCGCCTTCTTTTCACTTACAGGGAAAAACCACAGATATTAAACACAACTCTTAAAACCCCGTGATGATGGCAAATTGTCGTCAAAGCTAGCTAGCTAGGCCCAGGGTTTGGTAATCTTTTGCGGAAAGTGAGATTACAAGGGCGTGCGTGTCATGGCTGCTGCTGATAAATTCTTTAGGGTTAGTTTCTCAAGAAATGGCTGAAAGTGATTTCATAATCATAGACACAGACTTTATGCCAGCTGTTCTACCATCACATCCCTTCTAAAGTCTTCTTCTTGATCACCCTCGTTTTGTTTGCTTCCAAAACATAGATAATTATGCTTTCTCTGTCTTAATTACGACTAAACACCTTTTAAATCTCTTCGAATTGCTCCCACGACTTTAGCTCTTAAGCCATGTTTTACTTTCCGACTTCTTGGTTAAAAATGATTAAAGGAAGACACACTACCTCCTCCTGTGTGATGCCACAAAACAAAAGGGTATTTTGCATTTCAAAGAGTGTTTTATTAAATTTTAATTTATTCTTTCAGTTTAAACTTAATTTTTATTATATTTTTTTAATTGTTTGATGTGGTGTTAAAAATAATTTTTAAAAAATAAAAAATATATATTATTTTAATATATTTTTTAAAACATACCACATAATATATAAAAGTTGAGTCCCTCGGGTCTTGCACTGTGAAAGAATTGCAGCTCACATTAATGATGGTTAAATTGGAAATCATAGTATACGAATTACGGATTAGAAAGATGAAAAAAAGGCATAGTTATTCTTGGACATATTTTTACTCACATTAGTTTATATGTCAATTAAAATTAATTAATTTTTTTTAATAATTTAATATATTTAAAAAAAATTATACTTTTTTTAAACAACCTTGACCACGAAAACAATCTTTTAAAATTAGTAATTCCAATTATTGACTTGATGATATGGATAATATAAACAACTTGGCATGATTCATTATATCTTAATTTAAAACTTAGTTTAAAATTTATAATCTTTGTCCATCATGTGACAAATTATTTTCATATGTTATCCTTATGCCTGTGTGGGTGAAGAGTTGGGTCACTCTATCATGTTCTTTGTTTTTTTTTATTATTATTATTTATTATTATTAAAAAGCATGCTTTAAAAATTGAGGAAGATCCCCCTTTTGTTCTCGTATATTGGCTAATTTAATTGGTGGAGGTTGAAGCCATTTAGCATCAAATGTAGTTAAAATCTTCCATTTTCGAGCCAAGATAAGAACATGAAAGCAAGCATGATTGAGTTTCAAAACAAACAAGTACACAAGTGGGGAAAAAAAATGTTTTAAGAGAAAAAATCAATACTTATATCCTTTGTTCATGATCATTAATTGATATTAGTAAGCAGAAAAAATCAAATTAAAAACTACAAAACAAGAGCATACCTCGATACCCTCAAAACTTACAGAACAGAACTTATATCCTGCTGTTCATGAACATCAATATTAAAAAGTAGAAAAAAATCAAATTGAAAACTACACAACGAGCATGCCTCGATCGCTACCCTCGTCCACTTTACAATCTGAGCCACCATGGAAAGGTTACCTCCAAGCTTCTTTAGTCGCGAAAGAAAAAGAAAACAATGGGACACTGGCATGCAGTTGTCACTTCTTATGCATAGATTCTACAAATGCATCATGAATCTGTCCATGCCAATGTTGTAAGAACCACTTTGGGTTGCTTTTCTTCAAAAGAAAAGGAACAATCCACTTGAAGGAGTAGGAAGGGAGATATTCAATGGTTAAACTTAAAAGTGAATTAGGTTAACCGACAAATCATAATTTACCAATGATACATGATACAAGTGGCCATGCGGAGAGGTTAAAAAGCGTGAGAAAAAAATAGTTATTATATTTTTGGGAATTGATTTTTTACTGATGAGAGGATTAAAATAACCTTCCCCGACTTTCTTACTAGTTTATATCTCCAAGGATGATGGCTATGGCCAAGATATGAATGAGGAAAAAGACAGCAGGAATGTTTAATCATCTGCACGCAAATCACCATTTGTAACCTCTAGCTCTCGCAAATTTGCAGAAAATGTAGTTGCATCTCTTGTTTAGTTAACTTGTAGTTCATGTTAATATTGTTTTATCTTTTTGTGTTGGCTCGACTAAGTTTAAATTAAATTTATTAAATTAACTAAATCATTAAAAACGTAATTAATTTCATTAAATTTTATCAAATTAACATCTTAATTATTCCATTTAATTAAAAAATCAACTCAAACTTTAAATTCCAAGCTTTCTAAATTAACCGATCAAACATATCTATCAAAGTGTTGAGGTTATGGCAATAGTCTTTTCCTTTGTTTTTATCTTAATTAATCAAAAAATACTATATATTTTAGTATCTTGAGATAAAATTATTTTAAAACAATCAAAAAATAATTTAAAAAATAATTTAAAATAAAATTTAATAAAAATCCTGTTCATCTGCAGCCCCAGACCTATCTCATTAACGTGAATGTCGGGAAAACAGGGATTTAGTGTTGTGGTTTGAGTCGGTGAAAGAGTTTGAATAAGCTGTCTTCCACTTGGCATGCACCCACCAACTACGGACCCCACCATCACCTCGTGATAAAATATTTGGACAATTTCATGATCCCTCCATAACTTCAATGTCTTTTTCTTTCTTTCTTCTGTTTTTTTTTTTTACTGGCATTTTTGGATTAATTTTTATATATTACGATTACGTTTATTGATCTAATTGATAAATAAATAAAAAAAACATGTTTCTTCATGGCTAAATAAAGAGATATGAAATGAAAATTCCAGAAAATTGAATTATAATGCTAGTAAAAAAAAAAAGAAAAAAAGTAAAATACCCTTTTAAGGTTAATCAAACTTTCAGAGATTAACTATCTAGCTTCCTATAAATAAAGTATCTGTTAGGTGTTTTTCCGCAACAACACATGTTCTTACAAATGTTGTACACAACATAGATTGCTAAGATATTTTGTTTTTATTTATTTATCATATATAGCACGATTGTCTAGAACAAGCATATCATGCTAGCTTTGCATGTACATGCTGCACATCATCGCCCGTTGTAATCTTTATAATGTTCAAGTTCAAGAATTTTTCAATGTTAAACTATCGTTGGATTCTATAAGTTTACTTGAAAAATTCATAAATTCACTTTGGATTAGATTTTGAGTTAAACAAAAAATAATAATAACCTAATTAAATATATTGACCGAGCAAAGTTTTAATACTTCAGTTGATTTAGTGAAGCCCTTCGAATTAAACTAGTAAATTATTTTTTAAAAAAATTATTGACTCTGTTGATTTACTAATCCACGAATTGAACTGGTAATTAATCCAGTAAATTAGATCTTTTTTTAGTCAATTTTTAAACTATTCTGATAACTATAAATTAATTATACACTTGTTTAAATTCAAAGAATTCAGACCCAAATTCTTCATGGAAAAAAAGAAAAAGAAAATGAAAATGAAAGGCACGCTTGAAATTAACCCATCACGTAAGTTTTCATAGCATTCTTCTAGATTTGAATGTCCTAGGTACCAGTGACATGAAAACCAGGAATAAGCTGATGCTGTAGATATAAATGGAAAGGGGGGCCATGCCACTTGCTGTTTCAAATCTTACCAAGAGAAAAGGTGGCAAGTGCTAATACGGTGATTATTACAAAGATTTGACTTTTGTTTTTTTTTTCCTTACAGAGAGGTAAATAAAATGTTTTATTTATGTATTTCAGTAATAAAAAGTAAAATAAAATTACCAGAAGAAGCTATAAAACTTAAAAAATGGAGAGGGAAAAAAAAACATAACAAGACGACGACGACGATACAGCTTTAAATCGTGAGCTCTATGAATTAACAACAAATGCATGCAGGTGAATACACCCACCTCTTGCCACCTCATCATTTTAAGTTCCCATTTTTTCTTCTTCCAAGCGCGCGCGCGCGCACACACACGTCATCATTATCTGCTCAGTGTTTTCCATCACCAGGATATATATCCCAGCATTAATTTGAATCATCAACTTAGGCAGCAAAATTATTGCAAATTGGATTCTATAGTCTATAATTAGTCGTTAAACAATTAAATTGTTAGTATTAATAATTAACACGATAAAAAAAATATTATATTACCATTATAATTATAATAATTGTTAGTATAACTAGGGAGAGCTTAATTCTAAAACATTGAACATTTTACCTTACCACGTACAAACTGAATGGTAGTACAAACATTGCAAACCATTGATATGGGGCCTAAATGTTAGTTTGATGTGGGCCATTGGATCGGGTGAGCACGAAAGACCGTACTGATATTTTCAATTTGTACAGTATTGCATTAACTCTCCTGGCCCCATATACATTACATTACAATATCTACCACGTACTAATGTTTTATTACACTGATCTGCTACAATCAGCCTTACCAAAGCCCACTCTACGATTGGCTATATCAAACTCCACCCACAGATTTTGCTGATGAAAATTTCCTATTATATTGCTAGCAGCGCCCAGCATTTCTGACCGTCCGATCCCAACACAATGGACCCCACCACCAACATCTGCTAAAACCCTCCCCTTCTCAATTACTATCTCCACACCCTTGTCAAATTCAAACACCATATTGCCTATCAACCGTCCGATCTCCATCGCATTCCCATCGAAACACATGTCGGATACACCACTATACACGTAGCCTTTTTTCAGTCTTGGCCCCGCTAGTCTCACTACTTCCTCCCTCACCTTATTATAAGCCTCATCCACCAAGTAAGTGAACTCGGACCCTGAGTCAATCATGGATTGACCCGCCCCGCTACGATCAGCCCGGAAGGCTGAAACCGGGATATTTAATTTTTTGTTGCCAATCCTAATTCCTTGCAAGGGGACAGTGTGAGCCAAAGGGTCCAAGTTGGGCATCCGTTGACTTTGGGAAAATGTCAAAAGACTAATATACCGAAACCCACCTGAATTCGGGTTCTCACCCAAGTAAAACGACCCGGTTGGTGTAAAACCGGGCCGAACTTGCCGGGTGGGCACACAATACGAGAACTTGGTTATTTTAGCTTGGGAAGCGAAGGACAGCCTCCCAAGGTTCATTCCCAAGATACCCTTGTCATCACTTGCATCCTCGGCACAACCTAGGATCAAGGGAGGGGTACTTTGAGACGTAGAAAATGTAATCTTTTCTCTTACAAGGTTACCCTCAGCTAATGTTCCATCAGCATAGAAGTAAGAATAATGGCACAGACGATTCAGGTCACAGGAAGTTGGTAGGGTAAAGTCAGGGATTCTAGGCTTACAAAGTGGATGATTACATGGTAAAACCGAGAATGAAGAAGACAAAGAAGGATCAAAGACAGTACTAGGTGGGGGTTTCCTAGGAACCTTTTTATGGCACTGAATCCATGACAACTGGCTGCCTGTGTCCAAAATCATTTGCTGAGATTGTGGTGGTGTCCCAATAGGGAGAGACACTAGTAATATCATCGAGTACTTGAATCTTGACCTGTAATTATATGGTGATGCTGCGCTTTTGAGTGCTGGGGTTTTCTTGGATTGTGAGATGAAAGAAGAGTAGAAACTTGGAGAGGTTTGTGGAGAACGAGGGAGGGAGGTGAGAGGGAAAGAAAAGGAAAGAGAGTCATTTTTAAGTTCGGTTTCCTGGGTTGAGAGGAAGAGAGAGGTGAAGAGGAGGAGGGGAAGCATGGCTTCTTTGAAAAGAGGAGGAGAGGCCATGGAAGAAAGAGAGAGAGGGAGGGTGGTGTTGGGTTTTGAGTACAGTTTGCGATGGAGGGTTGTATTTATATGCCATGAAAAGGTAGGGATGGGCTGAGTAAAGCCAAAAGAGGAAAATTTTGAAAAATAATAAACGAAAAAAAGAAAAAGAATACGCGTTTTCTTAATTAATTGAGTGGTTAGAGCTATAATGACAATAGAATTGATGCTTCCTTTATTAAGTTGCAGAAGAAGTCTGGCAGTGAAGAAAATATAGTGCAGCCTGCCTCAGTAGAAGCACAGGGTAAAGAAATTAATTGTTGAAGGTCGTCAAGATTACAATTAATTGAAGCTCAAAGGCAGCCCGCAGCAAAGGTACTTCTGGCCACAATTTTCAAAAAATTTTGATTTTGATTTTTTTTAATTTTAAATTAATATTTTTTTAATGTTTTTTTATCATTTTAATATGCTAATATCAAAAATAATTATTTAAAAATAAAAAAATATTATTTTAATATATTTCTAAAACAATTCTATATAAAATAATCATTACCATACTCTTTCAAAGAACTCGTGAAATTAATTACTAGTATTTACACTTGATTTTGATATCATGGATTTGTTGATTATATAAGAAGAATAAAGATAGGTATATAAAATAAGATTATTATTTTTTTATTTTGAAATAGAAAGTGAGGCATCTACTTTTTATCTCTTGTTTTTGTTTTTTATTTTAAAATAGTAATTAAATATTAACTAAAAATTATATAATCAAACAAGATTTTCAAAATAACATGCATTTAGTAGAATTGAAAATAATCATTGTAAATTAGTTGTATTTTAGTTTTATGTACTGTTACAAATCAGCACTGCTTGGTGTGTTTTTTCCTTAAAAAAAAAAAAATAAAGTAACTCTCTACAAAGGGAAGAGAATTTAAGCAAAACATATTGAATATTTGATTTTGGATCATGAAAGTTTGGGACCTGGGAAAAATATTTTGTGGTGATATTCTAATGTTTTTATTTTATGGACTTACTTTGGTCATCAATTTTTTTTTATATGGTTCAAAAAATACTTATGTCATCAGTTATTTTTTTAAGTGTCTGGTACATAATGTTTTTCAAATAATTTTTTTTTATTTTTGATATAAATAAATTAAAACCATTAAAAATCACTAAAATAATATAAATTTAATATTTTTTTAAGTTACAAATACTTTAAAAAAAAAATTGTGTCAAAGATATCCTGACACTATAGCTACACCCTGCTATCTGGGCCCTCTAGTTCTTGACCTACTATTATATAACAAAGAGTTTTTTTTTTTTTTTTTTTTTGGTACTTTTCAAATAATTTTTCGTATCAAAATACATGCCAATGATATTTTTTTATTTTTTAAAAATTATTTTTGACATCAGCACATCAAAACGATCCAAAACATATAAACCATATTAAATTTTAGTAAAAAAAAATTTCAAAATATTTAGGAACGCAGCCTCAGCCGTAACCGCGTTACCAAACATAGCTAAAATCGTGCTTTTTATTTTTTTTCTTCTACCAATGTAGAAATTACTTCTTGATTTTTATTGTTCTCTCATTTAATTCATTTTTGACAAATAATCACATTCTGATTATTATTTTTTTTCCCTTCAAAACAAACATAACTTCACATTGTGATGATAGTGCCCGACAAGGTGTATATGTTAAATACTAATAAACCATATAAATTAGTCAAAATCTAATATAAAACTTAATCTAGCTATATAATTAAATTTAGAATTCAACTAGCTTGATCCTTGATGTATATTAATTTGCAACCTTGTCGTTCATGTTAAGATTTGATTTGATTTTTTAAATAATATTATTTAATTTTTTTAAAATAAAATTATATCATTTTAACCGGCTGAAATTCAATTCACAATAGGAAAATGAATTAAGTTGAAGTTAATAACTTTAATTTATAGTTTGTAATGCATTGGACATTGATTTGAATTAAAAAAAAGGGGTATTGAAAACGAAAAGATTAATTTATTGCTGGCAATTTGTATCTTTTACGTTCCTTTTATTTTATATTTATTGGAAACTTCTAATACTATAAGGGTAGTAGTTTTCTTTAATCATTAGCCTATGGCGTTGTGATAAAAGTACAAAGCTTGCCCAATATCAAACAAAACCCAAGGCCATCAATCGATGGGGACCCAGCAAGTCAAATTGGCCGAAGAAATTTGGATTTTTAATTAAAATATGAAAAAGATGGTATGAACTCTTGAATAAATGAACAGTTTTTACACATGTAAACATTATATATATAAAAGAGGAGCAGCAAAAAGCAGAAAAAAGATTTCGAATACGAAAAAGAAAAGCCGGCGGCTGAACTTTCCTCTTCTTTTTTGTTGTTGTTGTTTCTCATCGAGGACCTACAGAAATTATTACAAAAAAAAAATTAATTTAATTTAGGTATCCATTAAGAAAATGTTTTTTTTATTATTATTAATGTAAGTGTCCGGATCAGTTTGCGCACACCTCGACTAATTCCACACTCATGAAGTTAACGATCATATAAGTCTCCAATAACCATCATATTAGCAATCATATGTCTTAAACATAAAATCACAGGGAGCAAATCTTTTAGTTTCAGACTCTTATTATTGGATCACTTACTAGATAATTTATGTTTTTTTTACTTGAATTTGTAATGGTAATTGCAAAGTTATATTAACCGGTGAAATTAATTAATTTTGCCTTTTTTTCTTGATTTTTTAAAATTAGCATCTTTGTCAATCTTTTTTAAAACCAATTAACATATTTCAGAAAATAATTAGAAGAAAATAATTAAAACCAATTATGTTTTATTTTATTTGAATTCGTAGTGGTAATTGCAAAGTTATATCGACAGATGAAATTAATTATTTTTACTTTTTTCTTGATTTTTTTAAATTAGAATAGTTGTCAATCTTTTTTTAACCAATTAGCATACTTGAGAAAATAATTAGAAGAACAATAAAATTAAGAATTCATTAATTTATACTGTAATAGTAATAGATTTTTAAAGTATTTTTTATTAACAAATATTCTTTTTAATATTTTAGATTTTGCAAGTTCCTAACTGCTGATTTCATTTTCTTTTTATCAAGCATTGGATTGTTTCAACCTTGGAGTAGTATCAAAGACTGTCTTTAATGACTGGAAAGTGGGTGGTGAGCCAGCCAAGTTGCGAGTCAACACTCAAAACCAGCTGGCCACCATAACAGAGCACTCGAGTCTCGATGGAGCATCTCATAGGTTGTTGAAAATTGTGGAATAGGCTCAGAACTCCATTAATTTTCAAAACTCCCCGCACGCCTATATTTAATTCATCATTGTATTTGAAGGTTGTTAAACAATACTCTCTCTTTTTTCTTTTTCTTTTTTAAAAAAGGGTTAATTATGCACAAAATAATGCTTCTGAAAGTTTCTTGAATGGATTTCCTTACAAAAAAAAAAAAAATATAGGAAAAGCGGGAGGTGTGTTGTTTCAAGATATGTAAAATCGGCACTTAATGGCTTAGTTGTTGTGGTCAATCGTGGTGAGTTTCTGTTTTGTTTCAGAGATATGAGAAAATCGATTCTCGAACAAAAGGACACAAAAAAAAAAATATGTGAAATCGATTCTCCAAAAAAGAAACCCAAAATAGAAGTTTGTTTCCCGCTAGAAGTGGACTAATTATTTGGAAAAGAAGGGGTTTTTCCCGTTATGTTATATAAGGGATTTTTAAAAAATAATTATTGGAAATTGATTCAATGAAGAATATATGCCAAAACAATTATTGAAAATTCACTAGATTGAGAAAATATGTCAAATAAAACGGAAGAGTCACACCGTGTTATGATCATGCATTAAGATGTGAATTTGTTATTAATTATAGATCATGATAAATAAGATATTTATTCTAATTTCATGGATATTTATTTTTTTTAAATCACTTATTATTAGGAGTTTTTTCTATATTAACACATAAATAATAGTTGCGCATGTAAAATTAGCACAGCCACTAAATTGCACATATGCTACATGCATGACAACTAGGTGACGCATGTAGTAAATGGACATCCCATTAAAACATTAGACTTTTTTAGTTTTTTAGTCTCAGTCATTTCAATTCATTGTCCATCAAAATTAATTCAAGCCAACATTTTAGAGAATTACCGAAACATCAACAATAGCCACAACTAATAGCCAACAGAATCAACTAATTTCTATAATAGGTAAATTTATAATTATAAAAATTAATCACAACACCAAGATAATTCATTACAATAAAGAATATCATTTCAATTATAAATTAATTAAATTTCATAGTTAAACATCTAAAAAACTAACTTGTCAATAGACCTGCACCATCAAAACCATAAGCATGTCGTTATTATGCATGATAAACATTGTCATTCTTCTCTATTGCACTGTCCAAACGCTGAGCCTCTTCAACCTCGTCAAGTGAAGAATAGCACAATGAGAACTAAGTATTGAAAGCACCGCACACAATATCGTCGGTAGCATCATGAACCGCAGACTTGTATATTAGAAAATTCACCTAAGATATTAGAAAAGATTATATTATCATTTTTAATATATAAATCATAATTTTATTACATGTTAAAAACAAATTATTCAATACATATCAATCTATTATAACTTGGTGCACGAGGTTCATAATTATCCGGATTACGTGTCAACTGACGCGAAGTGTCACATGGACGTCTCATAACACACTTTTATAGTGGTGTTATGAATCATCTTGTTATGTTCATATACCAAGACATGTAGATATTTAACTCAATAGGCAAATACAACTCTATAGATGTGTGATTTCTTCTCACATGCCACAAATTGACATATTGTACATGAACCATCGCCAATCATCTTCCTCTTTACCTTGACAATTAACAACATGAATGTCATTAAATGTGTCAACATCATCACATATGTTGTAACACAACCCAAACTAATGCATTACCCGATTAGGGTAATTCACCTCAACTATGACAAAATAGTATATAAGGGCCACTGCAAGCCATAAATCACTTCTCTCTATCCATAATGAAGATGCACTTCCAATCAAATCATCGGTGTACGATGTCCACATGACTTATAGAACCATAAAACATATATATTTTTAACATTCACACCAAAAAATACAGTTAAATAATAAAATGATTAATTGAGTTCACACATATCTGGTAAGGGTTATGTGAATCCAACTCGTTCTGATAGAATTCGTAAACTTGGATGAGATTTTATGTAAAATGCCTAGGCCTCTCTCTAACCCAACTAACATGTTGAAGAAAGTTAAGTTAGATAATTTTTATAGAAAATTTAAATTTAACAATGTGTTCATTATTATTAATACTGAGCTAATTTAAATTCCACCTGATTCCTCAATACGCTAAGTTTTTTAATTCATCAAATGAATTGTCCAACCTCAAGCTACATAACTCGGTACTTTCTCTATGATAAATGATATCATCATCACTATCGATGATTTTACCACTATAATAACATAAAATTCCCACTATAAAAGACATGTATCGTGGAAAATCACAATGTTAATTTTTCAATATATCAAATTATTCAAGTTACATTAAAAAATAAAATCATAAACTACCCTAACACTAACATAATCAACAATTTTCTTACTAAATAAAACAATATAAACACTTACTTATCTAATTTCATATCTAATTAATCTTCAATTAGACAAAATCAATAGAAACCCTAACCTAAACCCTAGAATTTCTATCCTAAAAATTCACAAATTAACCAAGTAAAACAAATAATTAATAGAGAGGAAGGTGAATATACCTCAAATTGGTTAAATTGGGAGCTTTTGGGTGGCGGTGGCGGCTTCGATGGCAGTGAAGGTCGGGAGAATTTTTTGGGTGTCGCAGGTGGATCAATGGTTACAGAGAGAAGCTATGACTCTGAGAGAGAGCGAAAGAGAGAGAAAGGTGTCTAAATCACCTTAGAAGAAAATCTTTGAAGTTACAATGAAATGACTAAATCATCATTAAAAGGAAATTTTATTTAGTTGCCGTCTAGGATCTTTCTTGACTTTTTATTTTTTTTAAGCACAATAAAATAATTAAATTGCCTTTAGAAGAAGAAAAATTTAAATTGATGACTAAGGGCTTTTTTTTTTGTATTTTCATCCTAGTTTTTTTTAGTTATAATAAAGTTGGTTGAGTGAAAATTTGGTATTTTAATAAATATAAATATTATTAAAAAAACAAAAGTTGTTAACGAGTGCAAAAAATTTATCGATGTGCAGAGAGCCTCCGTCATCTTCGAATGGTGCGTGGGGCACTAAATGCCTCCTTCCGTGACAACTTTTGAATCGTCTTACCAGCCCCTCCCTCCCTTCCTAGACATTGCATGTTGCTTATGGATCTCTAGTGTGGCGTTGAGGACCTGCCCCCCTTTTATTTTCTCTTTAGTACTTAACCCTTTAACTTTTCTAATGATATCTTAACTTTGTTTTTCCTTAATGTTTGGTTCATATTTTTTTAATTGCTATTTGTTTTATTTGAAATAATTTATAAAATTAGATTTTTATTCCTATTTCACCATTCTTTAATTTTTTTTATTTGTCAGATTTGGTCTCTATTCTTTTAATTACTATTTGTTTTATTTGAGATAATATCTAAAATTAAATTTTCTTTAGTTTTTTTTCTTAACAGATTCGATCTTCATTCTTTTGATTTTTATTTTTTTTACTCTGAATTTTTTTTAAATTGATATTTTTTTATTTCATCTTTCAATATTAAATTACCAGGAATTAAGCTTTTTGATTGAGCTCGGTTCTAAGATTCCATGGGTTATGATTTTAGGAGATTAACCCGGGATTAAAAGATTTGTTAAAGTTTACTTTGTTTTTTTTATTTTTCCAGCTTCATCACTAAAACTTTGCTGACAATTTGTTTAATTTTCACTAATTTTGAAAATAACCTAGGTTATCTTGGGTTTTTTTTTACTTGTCATTCTCTTCTAAAGTTAGCATTTATTTTGTTTTTGAATTAAATTAAATAAATAAATTAAATATAAGCATGAGAAGAGAAACTCACTTCATGATATTTTATCTGGTTTGATTTTTAGGTTGTTGCTTTGACCGCACGTATGATCTCTTTTTGGGTTGTCATGCAGCCTTTAGTAGTGCCATTAAAACTGTCTTGATGAGCTTTTTTTGGTGGTGAAATAGTATACATAGTGAAGCAACGGTGAATCTCCAATAATTTTTTTTTTCTTCAAGGTATGGTATAAACGGCTAATTTTTTAGAATTGATTATTTTTATTTTATATATTATTTTTATTTAAAAATATTAATATCGTCTAAATATTTTTTTTATATTAAAAAACTTTGAGCTGGCCACGGAGTATCCCAGGCCGTATCTCCAATTTACCTCTCAAAAGATAACCTTTTCTTTTTCTTTGAGGATTGGCGGAAAAACTAAGCTTAACATGTAACTCTTTTTTTTCTCCATGTACTTTCTTTAATTTTGGACACCAATACATTAAGCTTTCATATCTAGCTAGCATTACCCTAGCATATTTAGCTAGTTTAATGTTTCTAAATTTATTTTAAAAAATAATCTTGATTACTATACAAAATAATTTAAAAATATTATTTATTATTGAATAAAAACAATATGCTTATTATGATACGAAACACAATTATTAAAAAGAAAAAAAATAATACTCTCGATTTTTTTAACCTTTTACTTGATATATTATATTCTGTTAAGTATATAGTCCTAGGATCATTCTAAAAAGAAAAAAAGAAAATTATAGTCCTAGGATACTTATTTTTGAATTTTTTTTTTCTGTTATCATCAAATATACACAAGCCTTTGCTTTGAAATAAATAATTATACTACAATAACACGATTTATCATGTAATAGATAAATTATATGAAAGAATCTTAATTCGATTAAGATTTGTATATCATTCTGATCCTTATTAGAGACGGTAACGAAATACATAGGGTAATTGTAATAAATAAATTATAATAAGGTTCAAACCATATATAATTAGATGACGGATTATTGCCATAAGAAAAGAATCTCATGCATCACATCTTGACTTTCGGTAGGTTCTCTTGTCATCTCTCCCCCTCTCTAGCCCACAACTACCGTAGCCTTATTTCTTGTCTTCGTTTTCAGGAACATGATTATCCAAGTCTTTAGTCATGAGAACGCTGTTATTAAAACCGATCGGGTTGGTCAGAGACCGGACTGATTAGTTTGGACATGTCTGGAATAAAGCTAATTTGTTTATTGACTCGGTCTGGATATTAAAAAAATCAACTTAAAATTAATTTGATTTGATTTGATTTGATTTAATTGATTTAACAAGTTATTTTATAACTTGATCGACTTAAATTAAACTAGTTGATGTTTTAAAATAATATTATTTTAAAAAAAAATTATTTTGATAGACCAAAATGAATCTAAATCAATTCATTTAATTTAATTTAATTTATAATAATTAAATTAAGTTTAATGACTGTATATCATACTCGTGATGAAGACTGAACTATGAAAACATGTAATATTTAACCATGTTAATGTCACCTCGTTAATCCTGTGATTTTCCCATTTGTATTTTTTTTTGGTTACCAGACGATTCTTTTGATTAATCTATTTTTAGTGGAGCATCTCTTAACCTAAACATGACTAAATCTTAAATCATGTTGGCATCCGGAATCCTACAAAAACATACCCATACCTCCCATTAATTACCCGACGGAAAAAAAAAAACATGGATGGATTTGGACCCTTTTCAGAGTTAATAATTAATCTTGCCAGCTACGATCGATAATTTATTAATTATATAATATTTGTCATTATATAGTTTTTAATTATATTTGGCGAAAATTATTAAAGGGAGTTTGAGAAAATCTTTGCCCATACACAATCATCGAACTTTTGATTGAAATTTGAAGTCGAGCTATGAGCAGTCACCTACGAATTAAGTGGAAGATTGATTCTACTTAATTAACCATTAAATAGAGGTTTTTAATAATCACTAGGGATTTGGGTTTGTAGATTTATTAAATAAAGTTAAATTTACCTCTCAATCAATATATATATATAAATTAATTAATCATCTAGGCAAAACAAAAATAATATCAATTCTAAACTCATGGGCGAGCAAGTATTTTCATCACTATACTATGATAATAGAGAAATATTTAAGGTTTAATCTACCCTTCCTAGATGATTAATTAAGTACTTACACCTCCTCTAGTAATGTCATGTCACTTTTAGCTTTTCCCTGCCATGATTATGAGGAAGCACCACATGCATGCCCCAAGCATTCATCAGATCCAGTGAATCTGAATTGCTTGCTGGTCCAGCCACCGCTCGCTCGGTAACAAAGAAACTCAAGGCAATAAATCTCTCCACTAACAATGTATTTGACAGATATTTTGGTAATTAATGCACTCATTAATTCTCAAACAGCATAACACTTACTGCAATATTATTGTAGTTCATGATCCCTTTATGTTTTTTAATATTGTTATAGAGGGATTTCTGAGCAAGTTCATGTACTAGAGGATTTAAAATAAATTATATGATCTAGAAGCTGTAACTACCAATATTTATAGCATATAGAAAAGATAGACACGAAAATAACTAAGAAAATCATATATATTAGACTCTTTAATTAAAAATGATAAAAATATCTTTCTTATCCTTAAATATTTTTAATTCCCTTAAATATGAAAAAAATCATATATATTTTTTTGTTTTTTGTTTTTATTTATGATATTACTACAAGCAAATGGTTTGATGGTCTCTAAACGGCTTGAAAGGAGAAGGATGCTAGAAGGGATAGCTAGCGGGTTGATGCCTTGTGCGATCTTAAGAATTAAAACCCATATGGATAATGTTTGCTCTTTTCTTGGCTCAAGGGAGTAGCTATTAATTCAATGGTCCTGTGAATTAAAGGGAAGACCTAATAATGCATTATTTCATCTCTCATTTTGTTTCATATGCATGCATGTGAAAGCAAGACTGTTAGTGAAATAATAAAAAATAAAATAAAAAAACACTAGTCTATCTTCATTCTAAGGAGTCTAATATTTAGAAGCAAGAAGAAAAAAGTGAAAAGCTGGAAGAAGATGGATACATAATTATAAAACAAACACTTGGCAGAAGCCGAAGCCATGGGTTGGGTGTGTCGATTCATGGGTTTACGGGTGAATGCATGTTTATATATATATATAGAGCCTGATCTGACGGGTTAATTAGGAACCCAAAAACCCAAGATCTTGATCAGGTTTTTAATAGTCTAAACTTGAGCTTACAATTAATCTGATAAAACTCGAGTAACCTGCTGGGCAGCCGGAAACACAAATGAGACCTAACTTTCTCTCTCTTATTTTTTTACATTTTTGAATAAATCTTAAAAGTTTAAAATTAATTTATAAATATTTAGTTTCTAAGAGACATAAAAGACCTCCCTCAACTGTACATAAGACTTTCCACATAATTCTATATGGATCATAAATCGAGGGGGCCTGACGAAGATCGGCAGAGGGGAGATGGTCACGGGATTAGGTTTATACCTGTGGATAGATATAGTTGTAAAGTAAGAAATTTTCACGGCCAATGTTATCTTAATTAAGTGATCTCCGGCACTGAAAAATTTTTGACACATGAAATGAGACATTAGTGAGTGAAAGGACAACCCTCCACATATATATTTTTTTTTGATTTATGTAGGGTGTCCGGGTTAATTTACACGCACTATAATTATTCCTCACAGCCCACTAGACATCCTACAAATCCAGAAACAAATAAAACATTACAAAAATGATAGGCATATACATAAAAAATCAAACCCAGAGGGAGCGAATAAGTGACAACCCTCCACGTACTTACTTTGGGAGGTTGGGGAGAAGGAAAAAAAAAACCCTACTTTTTGGTCGCTAGCTGTTCTTTCACGGCTGGTTTCACCACCTGGCCATGCATTTGAAAAAATCGTAGCTTCTGTCCCTGTTTTTTAGTAGAAGAACCGACAGCAACATTCCTTTGTCTTGGGATCACACGTGCACGCCAAATGCTAATTACACATCTCTAAATGAGTGATTATAATTATTATAAAAATATATTAAACATTTGAGTGGAAAATACTTTTTATATGAATAATTAACCATATCAATTTTATTTTTTGTATTCGAGTCCTTCTTTTATTTTTCTTTCAAGATCTTTTTTAATTGAATCATTTTGCTTTTCATTTAACAAATCCCATCATTTTTTTTAAATTTATATTTTTTTTATCAAGTTATTTTATTTCTCATGTAATAATTATAGTGCGGTTTCGCCAAACTAATACTTAATAAATCATGAAATAGTACTTGAAGATATATAAAATGAAAGAAATATTAAAAAAACATTAAAACATTTAAGGTGAAAAACACTATTTTTTTAAATTTATATTTTTTTATCGAGTTATTTTTTATTTCTCGTATAATAATTATCGTGTAGTTTTGCAAAATTGATACTTAATAAATCATGATATTTAAAATTATAAACATTTGTTTATTTTTTTCTTTGTTTTTTTTGGTTGAACCAAAAGTATCCTGAGCGCTTATAAATATTTGTTTATTCTTTTCTTTGTTTTTCTTTTGAGTTAACAGAGACTTGGACAAGAAGGGAAAAAAAATCCATGTCCAACTGAATCTTGAAGTGGACAGATCATGACCGTGCAATGAATTCTAGATTGATTTATTTCATAAATTTAAAATTTAAAATAGCTTTTAAATTCTAATAAATATTATCTTTATACAAGTTGAGACTAATACTTATCTATTTTTAAAATATTATCTTTTAAAAATAAATAAATAATATCTTTATTGTATTACTATAAAGATAATATTTATTTATTTTCTTAAAATTTAAATTAGCTTTTAAAATCTTTAACAAAATTGTATCTACCACGTGTTTTTTTTTTTTTTTAAGAAATAGCATATAATACATGCAACTCTTAAATTATAGATTGGACATGTGATTTTTTTAAAACCATGCTATTTTATCAAATAAATTTTTAAATATGTTATTTCTTTAAAAAAAATTTACTGTGCTGCTTTTTTTTTTAAAAAAAAAAAACCTTATCACTGGTAGACTAGTAGTCACCAATTTCAGCTTTCTTTCATCGTAGAGACAAGGATGCTGATCAGCTAGCACAGGATGACAGGATTTGACCTTCGTTTTCCGGGAATGCCCACCATCTTTCTAATTCATTAAAGCATTCTTTATTCTTCATGCTACTACTTAATTGGCAATTTCATAAGACCAATCCATATTACGTAGAAAATCTTCACTTAATTGATAATCGTGAATTATTACAAAAACTTAATGATATTAAATCTATATAATTTTATCTTGAAAACAAAAAAGTTTTAAACTAATGCCTCGATAGTTTAAGGAAAATTTATATCATCTAAATCCTATCATTTTCAAATAAAAAAATAATTGAAAAATCATCTGTTTTTAGCGACATTAATAGAAAAAAAATATCCCTTACATATCAAGTATGGTAGGTACATTAAGAAATCTTTTATACACCAATAAGTATAAGGTTATCATTACATCAGATATAAATAACTCGTATAATTATTTTAGATGGAGAGTCATGACGGTTTATCATGCCTTCAATATCTTTAATTTAGGAGATCGTCTAAGATTAGACTTATAGCCTTATAATTTAGTAATAGTTAAATCCAAATGCTTTGGATCTGGCATGCTTGTGAGACCTACGTCACTTTGGGCTTGACTAACTTTTCAATTCAAGTATTTTGGGTTTCATATGTTTGCTACTTTGAGCTTGACTGACCACTAAGCCCAAGTTCTTTGAGTCTAGCATATTTTCCGGACCCATGCTACCTTAAACTTGGCTAACCGTGACGCTCAAATCCTTTGGATCTGACATTTTTGCCGAACCTATGCTATTTTATGATTTGCTAATCACCAAGCTCAAGTCCTTTAAGTCCGGCATGCTTGTCGGACCTATGCTACATTGGGCTTGGCTAACTGACAAGCCTGAGTTCTTTAGGTTTAACATGTTTTTCGGACTCACGCTATCTTGAGATTTGCTAACCACCAAGTCCAAGTCCTTTAAGTTTGACATGTTTGTCAGACTCACGTTACTTCGACTTGGCTAATCGCCATGCTGAAGTCCTTTGGGTCTACCATTTTTACTAGACCTATGTTACATTGGGCTTGGCTGACCGTCAAACCCAAGTTCTTTGGGTCTGGCATGATTACTAGACTCACGCTACATTGAGTTTGGCTGACCACCAAGCCCAAGTCCTTTGAGTTTGTCATGTTTGCTCGAGCCATTTTGTTTTTATTTTTTTTTCTATTTATAAAAATCTATAACAAAAAATATTGACTCATCAAGTACAATTTTACCTTTTAAAAAGATGAATTATCCTTGAAGGGTAAAATGATCTTTTCATAAGGTTAATTTGTCATTCTTTATTTATTTGGAGGTAGCATTGTCTTTTCAATTTTTTGTAATTGTTAAATTAATGTATTACCCTTAAAGTTAAAAAAAGACTAATCTTGGGGTTACGAGTTTTATAGAAATTTCATTTTACTATAAATAATGTAATGACTCCATTGTTGTTATCATAAAAAACAATTATCCTTGTTTATGAACTTAGTAATAATTTTATAATGGATTTTTTGTTGTTATCATTTTGTCCTAGGTGAATTTTCAGCATTTTCTAAATAAAATAAAATAAAAACGGAAAAAGTTACGCGTCAACCGCTCCACGACCTTCAAGCAACGATTGTAGCTAACTACAGTGGTTGTAGTTGTGCTTCCACTGCATCATTTAATTCATTTTAACACCTTTTTTCTTCTTGGGTGGCACATGCATGGTGATTTGTTTCGGTTTGGCGCAAATTCACTTTTCTTTTTCCCATGCTTTTCTCTCTCCTCCACCTCAATTTGCATGCTGCCCCTTGAAAAAATCACATCAGCCCTTCAATTTTTTTCCCCTTTTGATTTAGTCCAAGTTCTCTTAATTCTAATTTTTTAATTTGAAAAAATTATTTCAAATTAAAAATTATTTTCAATTTCATCATTCTTCAATTGTTTCATCCCTCTGATTTGGTTCTATTCTTTTGATTGCTATTTTTTTATTTAAGATGATTTCTTTTTATTGTTATTTTATTTATTTATGGTGATTTATAAAATTGATTTATTTTTGTGATTTTATCCTCCTTCATTTTTTTTCTATTAGGTTTGATCCTCATTCTTATAATTGATAATTTTATGCTTTGACAAGTTTTTTAAATTGATTTTTATATTTTATCTTTTAATATTAAATTGGTTGGTAATTGACTTTCTTGATTCATCTTGGGTCTGGAATTTTATGGGTTATGATTTTGGAATATTAACTTAACTTTAAAAGACTCACATGGGGTTGCTTTGTTTTTCATGTTATTAAAATTAGGGTTGCCTTATTAAATTAATTAAACTCATCTTTTGCTTCTTTAAAAATCCTATCATCGCCTTAACATTTTTCTTCTTACATCCATAAGAAATTTTATAGACCACATTGTTATGCTTGATGCTAATATAGGTTTAC
This sequence comes from Populus deltoides, assembly GCA_015852605.2. Lineage (NCBI taxonomy): Eukaryota > Viridiplantae > Streptophyta > Magnoliopsida > Malpighiales > Salicaceae > Populus > Populus deltoides. The sequence goes on from CM027573.2 coordinate 16,325,409, forward strand.
TCAAGTCACTTTTTCTTATCATTTTTTAATTCTATATATATTTTTTTAATTTTAGCCTTCAATATTTGATTGATTATAATTGAGCTTTCTAATTTATTTCGATATAAGTTTCATGATTTTATCATGACATGTGGGAAAACCACTATACACACACATGCCTTGATTTACTATGGATTATAATTGTAAAATTATGATTTTGCCGATGAATTGGCCTTGAGGAGTTAAAAGATCTTTTATGAGGTTATTTGTCATTCTTTATTTATTTGAAGAAACATTGTCAGTTCCAATTTTTATAACATTTAAATTATAGTATTACTCTTGAAAGTAAAAAAAAATTTGCCATAGGGTCCAAGGGCTTTATAGGAGTTTCATTTTACTATAAATAATATAATGACTGTATAACCTTTTCCATTAAATTTTCCTAGCCTTGATTTCAAGGGTTTAGTAGTAATTTCATAATGATTTTTTGTTATTATCATTTAGTCATAAAGGCATTTTTCATCTTTGTCAAAGTAAAATAAAATAAATAAAAAGTTGTTGATGCTTACAAAACACGGGTCAGCCGCTTTGCTACCTTAGGGTGGCATGTGCGACTGAATTCGATGGTGTAGCCATGCTTCCACCGCATCATTTGATTCGTCTCGGTGTCCTCTGCCTTCTTGGGTGACAAATACATTGTGATTCGGCTCGGTTTAGCACAAGTTTGTTTTTCTTTTCCCCTTTAATTTCTCTCTCCTCCACCTCGATTTGCTTTTTGCCCCTTGAAAAAATCATATTCGCCCTTAAATTTCTTTCCTCTTTATATTTAGTCCATGTTCTTTTAATTGTAATTTTTTTATTTGAAAAAATTACTTCAAATAGAAAATTATTGCCAATCTCATAATTCTTCATTTTTTTTAATCCTCAAATTTAGTCTCTATTCTTTTGATTGTTTTTTCTTTATTTGAGGTGATTTATAAAATTAATTTTGTATTCAATTTTATCCTTCAATATTAAACTAGTTGAGAATGACTTTCTTGATTAAGTCTAGATCTAAGATTTCATGGGTTATGATTTTGGAATATTAACTCAAGTTTAAGAGATTTACTCGGGTATGCTTTGTTTTTCATATTGTTAAATTATGATTGGTTTATATATATATAAAGTGTGGCCTTAATATTTTTCCTTTTACATTCAATTTTTTTTTCCCTTGGCTTGTATTATTGTGCCCGATGCTAATGTAGGTTTATCCGAGTCATGTTCCTTTTGTCCTTCTTTTAATTTTATATTTATTTTTGCTTCCGGACTTCAATATTTGATTAAATATAATTAGGTTTTCTAATTTATTTCAATATGGATTCCATGGTTTTATATCAATCTCATATTCTAGGTTATAGATTTTACAAATTAATTATAATTAATTTAAATTAACTTAATACGTGAATATCTCAATATTTTTAAAGAAAAACATATCTTCTAGCATGTCACTATTTATATATTTTAAAAATTATTTCCCCAGCATGCTTCTAAGTTTTACTCCTTCATGTCTTTACAATATTTTTGCAAGATAAAAAATAAAATAAAATAAAATCAACCCGATGTATTATGGCATGAGTAAAGAAGTTGCTGGTGTCTATTCCTAGTGCATGCGTGTACACACACACACACACACGGATTACCAACCTGATTGATGAGCTAACAGGGAACGAGGGATAATAAGCACATAGGCACCCAATAAATCAAATATTAAGCATTATGTACTCTGAAATTTGTATGTTGGCCTCTCTCCACTCACTAAGAACGTGTTGTCAAATAAATAATTATGTACATGGACCTTCTTTTCCCTTCTTCTCTATCCATCATTACCATTAGAGGAATATTAATCAAAATAATTAATTACTTCTTAAAAAATAAAACATCAATGATGTGGCACCAAACAATCACACACTATAGCATTGTGTTTGGTTAGTGTTTTAGAATTAAAAAAATATTTAAAAAAGAGAAAAACATTGTGTTTGGATGGAGTGATAGAGATAAAAATATAAAATAAATATATTTTTATAAAAATTTTAGAATAAATTTCTGTATTTTCAAAATAAAAATAAAAAAACTATAAAAAGACATGTCCCTTTTCACTTGCTACTTACTTAATTACTACAAAAACTTCAACTATGAAAAGTAAAGAAAAAGATCAACTAGTACAAACATTGTATTTTGTTGAAGATATAAAAATAGAAATATAAAATATGTATATTTTTATAAAATTTTAAAATAAATTTATGTATTTTCTAAATACAAAAAAAAAAGAAGAAACGTGTCCCTTTTCACTTCCTGCTCAATAATTACAAAAACTTCAAATATAAAATGTAAAGAATAAGATCAAGTAGTACAAAGATTGTATTTTGTTGAAGATATAAAAACAAAAATATAAAATAAATATATTTTTATAAAAATTTTAAAGTAAAGTTATGTATTTTCTAAATAAAAAAACAAAGGAACGTGTCCCTTTTCACTTCCTGCTCAATAATTACAAAAACTTCAAATATAAAATGTAAAGAATAAGATCAAGTAGTAAAAATATGGTGCAATAATGATGGAAATTTCCCAACTCCTTGAGATAAGAGTCATGAAAGAGTTGTCGTCACCTCCAACAAGAACGGACAAGAAACAAAATGATGTTGTTGACATCAAAGTGTTCATCAACTAGTTGTAAAGTCAGCATCTTCCTGTCTTTATGAATTTTTTAAGTCATTCAAAAGAGTGCCTCGCCATGCTCCTTAATTGGACCACGTTTTGCAAGCCATGGCACGACCTCCTTGCTTATCCTATGTCGTCATATCTCTTTAATGATGCTTATCCCCTATGAAAGTTGTTAAAATAGGAGAAGCTGTACAGAGTTGAAGAAATTAATGTCATTGACAAGGATGATGATTTACACTTACTACTTTGTCCTATACCAATATCTAATCTTATTAAAATTAACAGAAAAAAAAACTAAAAAAGATGTTGCTTTTACTTACTGTGCACCACATCACAAAATAATGATGTTTTGTTTTTCACTTTTTTTTAATGTATGTTTTTATGTTTTTTTTTTAATTTTATTCTTTAATATTTGGTTTATTAGGGATTCAGCTTTATGATATTTTATGATTTATTTTCTATGAGGTTATTCAAATATCATGATATGTATCGCAAGTTTGACTTTAATTGTTTTATTGTGTTATTTTTTAGGTTGATTTTTTTTCTATAAGATTTTTTTTCAATCTTAAAATCCTTAATTGTGATCCAAAAAATTCTCAATCTTTTTTTTTTGTTATGATCAATTATTGATCCAATTTCAACCCGAGCTATATTTTTTTGATTTTTTTTTGTGTTTTTGAATTTGTTTCATGATTTATTATTTTTTTACACAAAAATTAAATAAAAAGACAAAAATAACAGAATGATAAAAATTAACCAAAATTATTAATTAAGACATATGTTTTAGATTTTTTTAAAAATATATATACAAAAATGAAGGTAAAAAATTTGGCTACAACAAATCTCAACCATGAGATTTATTAATCTTATGAGAAGTAATTTTGGGAAGAATGATCATGTAAAATTAGCGAGCTCATATTATTAGGCCATGTCTTGGACCCCTTATTATGGCTTAGGCTTTTTGCCATGGGTTTCAAAACCCTTCACCAAAAATTTGTTAGGGTTTATGCTCATTATGGGTCCTTGGGCTGAGAAACACACATGAATCCATAAGAACTTTGTCCCAAAAAAACCCACGATTGTAACTGAAATTTGATTCATCATTCATTTTCAGACAATCAGAAGCAGCATTTGTGCCAGCACTTGGGAACTTGAGTTAACTTGAGCCTTTCCAACAGCCAGCAGAATTGACCGTTTCTCAGGTAAATTCCCTTCTCTAATTCTTTGCCATGATGCTGATAATCTATTATTTTTTTTAGGACATGCAAAGGCACTTGTTGCTTGAACTTATACTGTTTCTCTGTCTGCTACTATCTGCTAAATTCAGTTAGATGTATGCTGGTTTGGACTTTATAGATGTTAATGACGTTAGTTTCCCCGGGAAACTATGTTGGAGTTTAGATTAGCAAAGAACTGAGAAAGGGTTTGTGGGGCTTGTTGTAGCTTAGGTTTCAAAGCTGCTACTAGGGAGCTCTAGAGGGATTTTGTTGGCGGTGGATGAGGCATTTGAAGATGGGCATCTTTTGTTTAGCTGTTTTACGTCAGTTCCGTAGATTGGTAAATTTTCTTAGGGGAGATTGCTTGAAGGTTGTGTCATTAGGTGTAAGGGAAGTTTTGTAGCTGCTTCTTGGAAAAGCAGCTGTATGTTGTCAGTATCTCAAGATATAAGATACAAATACAAAAGAGATATAAACGTATTTGGTTAAAGAGACAGACTAAGACATAAAATAAATCTATCTTTCTGGGACAGTTTTGTACTGTACTTTCAAAACAAGAAGTACATGGAGACATCTTCTCTATCTCCTCTATCCCCATTGAATCTGTTTTTTCTGTCTTGAGATAGTAACCAAATACCACCGTAGTGATTGATAAGTCTTCTTTTGAGGAGGTGATAGGAGTAGTAGGATCTTATTGTAAGTGTTTGATTTGGTGAAGAAGAATCTTTATGGTGATTGCATTTGGATTTATTATTGGTGGGTTCTGATAAAAGGGTATTGATTTTGAGCTATATCGAGGGTGAAAGGATGGGTGGGCGCAATGGGGTTTAACGTTCGAAGAGTTTCAAATAATTGGGATTTGGATTCAGTGAATGCTCTGCTGGGCTTGTTTTTATGCTGCATAACATAGCAGGAGTGTAGACGAAGTAGACTGAAATCTAAAGAATTTCTCTTGGCTAAGTGGGTTATAAAGTGTGTTGATAGGAGGTATTGAAAAGTGCTAGGTGGCTTTGGATGACCTAAGACCTTAGCATCTTACTGCTGAATATTTAAGGATGCACGAGAAAAATGGCAATCAGACCTCATTTCTCTTTCCATTTTTCCTCAGTTATTCACTAATTGGGCAATTGTAATCAGCATTCAATGTATTTTACTAAAATCTAGAAGTTTAGGTTTCAGGCTGTCATCTGGACTAGTTTCTTTCTTGTTTCCATTAACCAATTTAAACCTGATCTGGCATAAGCAGTTGTTTTCAGTGAATTCTCATCGCTTTGCAAGAAATTATGATTGCTTGTTGGATATTATACATATTATATAAAGTCGTACTTGGCCTGCCATCATCACTGATAAGCTTATAAACAATGTCATATAATTTGAAACACCCTCCTTCTCTGCAGCTACGAATCAAGTAAACTCTATATTTACACGACGTGACTCATTATCTGCATTTTCCAAGAGAATGTATTTCAGTTGACACATTCATCAGACCGGGGACTGTATTTTTGATTACTTGTTATTCCAATGCTGACTGACATGTAATGCTTGCATATTTGTTAATTGATTGCTGCCACCAGATTCATCCAGAAGAAGCTACCATCTACCCATTGCACCTCTGAAAAACCAGTGCTTTCTCAAATGGAATCAGATACAGTAGAGCACAATGGAGGATGTCATTGCAGGAGAGTAAGATGGCGAGTCCAAGCACCAAGTAGTGTTTTAGCTTGGCAATGCAATTGTTCAGATTGTTCCATGAGGGGCAACATATCCTTCATTATCCCTTCTGAGAAGTTTGAGCTTCTGGGAGATTCCAAAGAATTCCTTACGACCTACACCTTTGGCACGCATACGGCAAAGCACACATTCAGTAAGGTTTGTGGCATAACTTCGTTTTTCATTGCACGATCAAATCCAGATGACGTTGCAGTTACATTCAAATGCGTTGACCCAGGGACTCTCAATGATGTTGAGATTAAGCACTATGATGGGATTAACTGGGAAAGCTCATACAAACAGACAGGCATTGCTTAAAATTTTGAATTTTTTGTTTTGTTTAAAATTAATATTTTTTTAGTGTTTTTAGATCGTTTCGATAGGTTCATATTAAAAATAATTTTTAAAAATAAAAAAAAATCATCTTAATATATTTATAATTAAAAAAAATTAACATTTTATACGGAAACGCTAATACAATTGTAAAAAGCATTGATTCCTGAATTTATCATCCCCCTGTTTATGGGGCTAGAGGCCCAGAAAACCAAAAAATCAACTAATTACAACACCTAAAGTCACCTCCACCTCTACAATCTCGGTTCAGAAACTCCACCATAAAGCCTGGAGAAGTAGGCGTATAAATGGTCTTTTCGACCACCATTGCTGACATCTTTCTTAAAATGTCCTTGAAAAGATTATGGGAGTCTTTCTTAAAATTTCTTGTGAGAATGATAAGGAAATACTTGGCATATTCAAGCTTTCAAAATACAGAAATACTTTAATTTCCGTTGAATCTTGGATGTGTGGGATCAATTGCTGAACCATAGTGTCATCAACACAGAGGTATTTCTTCACCTGCAAAATTAAACTTAATCAATTCTAGTATTCTACTAGTTTGAGGTTCTGTTTGTTTATGCGATGCTGCATGATGCAGTCTATATTTTACCCAATCATATATTTAAAAATATTTAATTAATTAATATACACTATAATTTTGCCTCAAACTCACTTTTGTAACCTTGTTTAAAAAAGTGTTACATTTTATAGGCAACTTTTCAATCAACACTAGCCCCTTGTTATGACCTCTTTGAGTGGTCACTAGGCAAACATACAACCGGCAATAAACCAAACAATTGTAGTCCTTCGAAGTTTTGGATCAACTTCACAAGATAGAAATTAATGAACTGAATCTTGTTGGCTTGAATGTTTCTTCAGTTGCATTCCTGAAAGTTATGTACCTTTTAACCTTTACTTATCTGTCTCATTACTTTGCTGGTATGGTCTTTAATTTTTATTTTCTCACGTCCTGTTGGTATGCTCGACTAGAAACGAAGATGAAGTTCTTGCTATGTATTCTTAGTCTTTGGAAATCAGCCCCAACCTTTCCTCTCTTGAGTTTTGTTTTGGGCTTAGCTTTTTTCAGGTATTGGTCTGCTAACCATTTTTGTTGTCATAGCAAGGTTATTTGAACTGTGTTTTGTTTACCAGTCTTGGTATGGCTACCTCTTGTAGTCTCAGGTCACATGAAAATCCATTGCAATTTCTCTTCAATGTCAATGATACCAATGATCCTATTAAAAAAAAGACATGGATATCCTCTAGTTCTGCAGAAATTGCTGGGGAGCTACAATTTATCAAGGCTGGACATTAGCAGCTTGGATTAACTATTGATGTCCAAGAAAAGAACAGACAACCACAGAACAGGGAAGTGAAAGAAATATATAGAAAACTTTTTATGAACAGAAAGCAGAACAGCAATGGTGAGTAGCCAGGGTACGATTTATAGGGGATCATATATATTGATTGTAAACAGAACATATGTTGCTTGAAAATATGTGAATGGTTCAAGGTCCTTGCAGCTTCACTGACAATTCATTCATCTTCCTAAATGAATGGAGGGAATTTCATTAATCAAAGAACCAGGCAAAGGAAACCTGATTACAGAAGCAGCAATTCATCTACAGTTTTGGAATTTTAGGGTAAACTTCTATTTATTTTCTCAGAAATGGTTTGTCATAAATTTTGTTTCTATAATAAGAGGCAGTTGTCAAAATTCCAATCCTATTGCCTATCCGTTCAATCTTATACAATCAAACTGATACTTTAAGGCAATGATTTCATCCAAAGTAGCAGGTTAAACAAAAAATATTGTATATTCATGTACATCTTCAAAATTATACTACGTATACTTTACTAATCCTTGCCAAAATTTGGGTGCTTCAGAACATCAAAGCATCAGTGTTGGTAAGTCTGACTAAATTCTGCCACAACCAATAATACCGTAAGCTCTCAACTCCTAGCTTGAGATGCTCAGGAATTAACCACCACAGAGTGACCATACCGTTTAATGGCTCAACATATTTTAGATGCATCTTCTTTACCACTCATTCCTGGAAATGGAGGTTAACTCTTGAAAGAGGCCTGCTACACGCATACTTCCACCTCTCAAGATCCATTAGGTAATGCAGAAAAATGGCATTTAAGGACATTAGTGTTTACCTAAGCAGGTCTCCAGAAAGTAATTTTGGTCCCCACTCAAAGCTGGTGAGATGCTGAAGTTATTGCCATCAGCATGGAACGAAGGATGCCCAAGAGGCATTGGTCGATCTGGAATTGGTGGAACTTCAATATCTCCCTCTAACATTTTCAATGCAACAAGAATGGTTGGCCTTAGAGCCACCATTACATGAGCACACAAAATCCCAACCAGCACAAACCTCTCCATTATCCCTTTCGGATTTGAATTAGAAGAATCCCCACATCTCAACAAAGAAGCATCCAAAGCCTCTTCCACTTTTCCAGCTTTCACCAACGACCAGGCCCAGTCGGTGATCAAGAGAGCACGAGGCGAACCCCCTGAAGACAAATCAAGAGCTTTTCTCCCACACATTATCTCCAAAACAACCACTCCAAAGCTATAAACATCGCTCTTCTCAGTCAATTGACCATAAAGAGCATATTCGGGTGCTAAGTACCCATGAGTTCCAGCCACTCTTGTAGTAAGATGTGATTGTCCTTCCTTACTCTGCTTTACCAACCCAAAATCGGCAACTCTTGCTCTCATATCAGCATCTAACAATATATTGGTCCCCTTGATATCTCTATGATATATTGCAGGCTTCACTCCATAGTGCAAATAAGCTAATCCCTTTGCCACATCCAAAATTATGCTCTTTCTTTGAGGCCAGCTTAAAGGTTGCTTTCCAATTTGATTACCTGATGATGGAAATAGATGGTCATCGAGATTTCCATTTGACATGTAATCATAAACAAGATACCTTTGATTCCCTCTCTCATCATTATTTCCATCATCATCATCAATCACACAACACCCTCTGAGTGGGACCAAATTCCTGTGCTTCAAGTTGCTAATAATCTCAACCTCATTGCAAAACTCCGCAGCACCCTGAAAATCAGATTCTATAACCCTTTTAATAGCCACCACTGTCCCATCAGATAAGGTCCCCTTGTAAACAAAACCAAACCCACCTCTCCCTATAAAATTCTTCTGCGAAAAATTATCTGTCGCCTTCTCAAGATCCTGAATTTTAAACCAAATTGACCCTGTATTCGGCCTCAGTTTAGGCCTAGACCCTTGCTGTTCATCTAAATCAAAACCAAACCCTGAATTCTTTTTCCTTCTCCATTTCTTATCATACCAAAAATACAATCCTAACAAACTAAACATTACCAAAAGAGCAACACCGGCACCAGTTAAGCCAAAAACAAGAGCAGAATGAGATTTACTAGCTGAACCAACACGTGAATTTAACTCCAAACCCAATATACATGAAACAGCACCATCACTTTCAGGACCAAACTCATTAACAATACCAGCAGCATAAAGAATTGCAAAGTAAAAACAACTTGTAGCATGGGTTTGATTACTATCAATAGACAACAACATGGACTGTACTTTATAACCAGCTCTAACACATCCATCACAAGCTGTATTATCAGTGAGATCAGACTTGCAAGCTGTATCAAGCGAAGTTGACTTACCAAGTCGAGCAACCCAATCTTGTAATGACTGTATACGGGCACAGATGTTTGGTTTTGTTACAAACTGTAAAGGGTCCAAGCAGTATGAGACGAGATTGTTGGCAAGAGAAAAAGAGTTGAGCTTTGACTGGTAATCTCGGAGGCAAGAATTAGAGGTGGCTAAGTTTGGGAGACGAAAAAGAGAGGTTTCTTTGAGATGTTGGGCTACAGCGACCCCAAAGAGGGAGAGTAAACTTTGACAACATTGGGGCTTGCTAGTGGTGTTGGTATTTTCATTTTCATCAGGAGGTTGGAAGTTCTGACAAAGACTCCTGTTCCATGGGATTCTTAAGACATAGCTGAAGTCCATGGGACATGTTGCTGCTGTACTGGTGGTGGTTTCTGCTACTGCATAGGCGTGTGCGCGAGAGAGTAATATCAAGACAAGAAACCTTAACAGATCAAGAACAGGGCTGCCCCCCATGTCCAGCTTTAGATTTTGCTTTGGATTTATTTATCTTGGCTTATGAGCGATGGCTTGAACTGCAGAGAGAGAGAGAGAGGAAAAGAAAGAAATCATTTGGAAAGATTTGGTCAAACACTTACTTCAAGGGGTGGCGTTGCAGGCAGGACTAGACGTGCTACAGAGGTTGGCAGTAGATGACATGGTTGGGCTTAAGAGAAGGAGAAGTGATTTCAATGGCATGGCCTTTTTTCAACCACTTGATGAGATCGATCTTGCGGTTCATCGTATCTGCATAAAATATTAACATCAATTGTATCCATTAAAAAGAATATCAAACTCCAATTTTAACGATAGTTTTCAGATTCAAGCATATCACTACAGTAAATTATTTTAATCTGAAACAGTATTATTTTATTTATTTTTTAATTTTAGATTGAGTTTAGTCGGCTAAAAGTCAACTAAATTTGATTATAATAATATCAAAATTAATTTAATTTAAAACAGAATTGATTCATACTTTAAACTATTAATCCATCAACTAAAGTTTAAAAACTATAATTTTAACTCCATCTTATTTTATTATTTTTTGATATCTTAGATATATTTATAGAATATGTCAAGGAAAACCCTTTTGTATATAAACAAATTCTCTTTGAATAATTTTAATGACACTAAATATGTCGATTAAATACACTTAGGAGAATAAAATAAATTTTATTGAATACTGATTTTAAAATTTAAATTTAAAAAATCAAGAAAATAAATAAAATTTCTATACCATTAAATCAATCAATTGGGTAATTAAGGAAGAGTATTACAAACAAATAAGTTAGACACAGCCAATAAAAACCACAATGAGTGGTCTCATGCACCTAACATGTTGACAAAAGATAAAGCCGTACTGATGGGACCTGTTCCTCGTCATTCGGCTGCGCTTCACAATCGACAAAAACCAATTGCCCGCGAAAAGCTTACCGGTGCATGACGTTATTTTTTACAATATTTTTTTTTATTTTTTAAAATTTAGCATTAATATTTATACAATAAAATAATCTAAAATATTAATTTAAAAAAAAAAAAAAAATTTTTGTAAACATATTTTTACATCACAAAATAAACATTACACTTTGCTCGTCATATTGAGATCTTGTCCTCCTTAGATTTCCATCATTGTTTTTCTTATGACCTAAGAGTTGTTTGACTTTCGCTAGCTATCCTGTCAAAATTATAACATTTTGTACGGAGGCTACTTTCTTAACTTCTTCTATTTGATATGACATTATCCCATTTATTTGACATTGTTATGTTTTTTTTTATATTTAAATAGTATTTTAAAAAAAATTTAATTTTTTTTATTTTAAAATAATATATATATATATATTTTTTATATTATTTTGATGCGCTGATTTTAAAAATAATTTAAAAAAATAAAAATATTATTTTGATACATTTCTAAATGAAAAACACTTTGAAAAGCAACCGCAACCGCACTACCAAACAAGCCTAATAGTAATTGTAGAATTTTTTTTTTAAATTCTACAATTACTATTAGGCTTGTTTGGTAGTGCGGTTGCGATTGATTTTCAAAATAAAAAATCTTAATGTAAGAAAATAAATTTTAGCATAATGGATGTCATCACTAGATATAAGACAAATCAAACTGCCTTTCACTTGCTCTAAGTGGAGGAAGCAGTCATGAAAGCTGAGCTAAGAAATCTCAAAGTGACATATGCTTTTTTGAAAGATAAGATATAGGTGTTGTTGTCCTTTGCCTAAGCTCTATTGAGTAGTGGATTCAGAAGGCATTGCATGAAGTAAACACCATGAGGTAGACTATTATAGAATTGGGTGCATTTAAAGATACTTTATGTCTTGAGCTTGAAGCTGCCAAGAAGGAAGCCCAAAGCTCCCATGTGAGGCTGGAGGCTCTGAAGAATTCTTCTAGGAAGTTCTAAGAGGTTCTTAAAGGATTAATAGTCTTATTCGAGGTGGTTGGGGACAAGATTTTTTTGGCTATATCTAATATGTACTTCTACAACCACTTTAGGGGAATGCATATGGACTTCAGCATTGCCTTTCATCCCATCCCCGTGCCTGATTTTGAGGATGTATACCCTGTTAGGGCTGCTGTTGCCCAACGACAGGAATACTTGGCTAAGAAGCTTGGGCCAGATATCTCAACCATGCTCAGGAACCAAGAACATACACTAACAAAATAGAAAAGACATCAAACACCCACTATTACATTTTGACAGAATCTAAAACTACCTTATTTTATCAAAATCAGTCACAAACATATTGTTTTGACACTCAATAACATTAACAACAACTCCAAACAAAATTTAAACAATAAAAACAACATTTTTATGTGTTAATAAAAAAATAAAAAACATCATAACACTAAAACAAGTTAAAAAAAATATTAAAAGAGGTTTAAAAATTAAAAAAAAATGAATAAACAGGCCACATGGACTCCACCCTTTAGTTTGTACATGATTATACCTTTTCCAAGCTTGCTGACTATAAGCTGTTGGTTTTTCTTCTCTTTTCCTTCTTTCTCTTTCACTCATTTTCTTTCCAAATCTTGTTAGACTTTCTATGTTAAGCTCTTGAACCTTTTAAAATAGGGTATATTAACAAAGTTTTTTACCCATGTTTTTTTTCTCTCTCTTTTTTTTTCCTCTGATTTCTAGGGGTATTTCTAGGGTTTTTGGTAGATTCCCTGAAAGATTGATCAAAACTTAGCCATTTAATCAAAGTGAAAGGGTTCTGACAAAAGTTAACAATTGTAAGCTCTTGTACTAAGCTGGATTTGCAATGATGGTTTGGTTTTAGGGGTACTTAGTGGTTTTAGTTTTAGGGGTACTTGGTGGTTTTGCTAAACTTGGAGGGAAAAGAGCTATTTCTAGCCTTTTGATCTTGAGAGGGAGGTTTTAAAGTCATTGAGAAGAATCATTTGAGAAGTTTTAAGTGTAAACATATGAAAAAATGGGTGTCATAGTCTATGTTGACCATTTTCGAGGCTTTATCAGAGCAACTCCAATGTAAATATCATTGTAAACCACCTGAACTTGGTAGAGAATGTGCATACCTTTTATTTGGATCCAACATTTCTCAATTTAAAAGTTTGTAGCTTCACATTTATTTTTTAAAAGGTGTAAACTTGATTAACTTATAATTTAAAATTGTAGTATGATTGATCAAGGACAAGATGTTGGAGACTTCTATATAAAAATTAGGGTGTAAATGTCCAATTTCATGGAAATGGGGTTATAGAGGGGATGTTCTTCTTCCATTTGCAAAAACTTCCATGCTAGTTGGAGGTTTATAACTCCATAATAAGCTATTAAAAAGTGCCAACCTGATCGTTATTTTTTTTCTATAAGAAGAAGAAAACTAGTGGACAACATGTTATCCATGTCCTTTCATTAAAATCGAATGATATGTCTTTTATTAAAAACCCTAAAAATTAGGGCTCTTAATTGATTTTTACTGAAAATCAATTTAGTCCATTTTCTTCTAATCATGGCACATGCACCTTTAATTGACTCATAATCCTTGCAATTACACCCCTAGAAATTTTGACTTGAATCCCTTTATTAGAGTGCCTTTTACAAAGAAGTCATTAATTTTTAATTTGTTCAATTTTAGATTTAATTAACCACTAAAATTTCAATTCCTTTCAATTTGCCCCCTGATTTGGTCAATTTCAGTCCCTATAATCACGCCCCACTTACTGGTTGGTCCTTGGTCTCGAGAATATACAATTAAGTCCTTAAATGGCCTCTAAACTTTAATTTTTTTTACAATTAAACCCCTGATTTAACCATTTAAATCTTTCAAAGTCTAATTTCAATCTTCGAACTTCAATTGCTTTCAATTAACACCTAAATTGACTGTAAAAACTGATTTTCTTTGCAATTAAGTCCTCAATAAAATTAATTAAGCTTTTTAAAATTCTTATTGAGTTTTTACTCATCCAAATTTGTGTTTCTTCACCCCAGATAAAAATATTTTCACTAGTTGGGCCTTTTGTTAATCAGAATTGGGTTGCTAACCTTATACATTTTAGTTCTCCAACCTTTCCACTTGTCATCTTGATTTTTTACCACTAATCTTGAAAAAACTTCAAGGTTTTCTTTATGTATATCCTCTTGTATTTTTTTTATTATAAAAGTATATATTTTATGTGTGGTAAAAAATGGGTAACAACAAGGTAATTGCCATAGGGAGAAGGTATTATTCACCTTTATTGATGGTGTTGTCTTTCCCATATTTAGAGACTGTGCAATCAAACTAAGGAGAACATTTATCCCTTTTAATATAAGTTATGCAATCGCACTAAAGAAATCAAGTCTATCCCATCCTTGGAAGGTTGTAGGGCTGACAACTACTTCGATTTTGCCTCCGGAGTTAGTGTAGCCTTTGGGCATTCCCCGAGGGAGACAAAAATCATATTAGATCAATGAATATTATATACTTAATTAACTATGATGCAATTTCAAATTATCTGAGTGTCATACATGAGGAAGACCTTTTCCCTTCGTATCTTGGAGATCATAAGTGTTGACCTTTATTATCCTTGTGATTTTGAAGGGACTATTCCATTTTAGAATCAATTTACCTATAGTTTTTCTATTGTTGGCCGCCTCCAGCTTTCTTAGCACCACATCTTTAAGCTTAAAGATTATGTTTTTAATCCTAACATTATGATAGCGAACAATTTTGCATTGGCAAGCCTTATTTCTAATTGATGTAGTCAGATGGGTTTCTTCTAGAAGATCCAATTTATACTTGAGGCCTAAGTGGTTGCCTTCCTATGTGTAGTGGACTACTTAATAACTCAAGTATCTGATTTTAACTAGGACTATGGCCTCAGTCTCATAGGCGAGGAGAAAAAAAGTTTTCCTAGTAAATGTTTTCTTTGTGGTTTTGTAGGCCCATAAAATTTTATTTAACAATTTTGTTCATTTTAACTTGGCCTCCGTTATCTTCTTTTTTAGTCCACTTAGCATAATTTGATTGGTAAGTTTGGCCTAACAATTTGTATGGGGGTAAGACACTAAGAAGAATTGATGGTCGATATGAAGTCTTTGTTATTGTTCCTTTATTTTATTGTTATCGAACTGTGTCCCATTATCAGTGATTAAAACCTTTAAAATCTTAAATATATAAATGATATTCTTCTAAGAAGATCACTAAGGGGCTTGAAAACTTGACCTTGTTAGCTATTATTATCACATTGAAAAAGGTCTCAAAACCTTTATTAAAAGGGTCTGTTCATCAAACTGAGTTGATGGTTTCAAATTTTGAAGGACTCCCTAATAAACAGGAGAGTGGCTTTGATCCCAATGCTTATATGCTTCTAGTTAGACTTGGTTATAGTCATGAAGATGTTAACAAATTAACAAAGGATAACGATATGACTCGAATAGAAGGCAAACAAGTTTTTATAAAGACTAGAAAGGCTTGAAAAAAAAAAACTTCTTGCGAAACTTCAAGGGCTGGTCTTGGATGCAAAACCTTTACACCACTTTATTTTAAGATTAATAAAGAGGCCTTATGATACATATGTGTGGAAGAAGTGAATGATAAAAAACAAAGTCAGCCTACACCTTTTAGAGCTTTAATTTGGGATCTTCTTAGTGTGACTACAACTCGTGCTTTAGTTTTTGATAGGATTGAAACCTAAAGGAGTGAAAGGACTTTAAAAAAGATGTTAGTCTTCATAAGACTTGGACAATGCAAGTTAAAAGATGATAATCTTGTGCTCGATCATCAACCAAATTTGGTGAAGGGTTCAAAGGATCTTTATAGCAAAATACCTTCATGCATGGAGAGAAAATGAGAATGGATGATGAATGGAGATAGTATTGAAAGGGAAAAAACAAATGATAGTGATCACAAAGCCCTCTGATGAAGAGAAAGAGGAATAAATGATGTATCTCACTTTAAATCACATCACTATTGAAAAGGATGATAATGATGAGCTTCTCGTTGAAGAAGATGTTGAGAAGGCTCTACTCGCCTTTAAATAAAAAAAATAAGCCTATAGTGGATGAACTTAAATATGTTAACTTAGGCATTATTGAACATCCATGTCCAACCTTCATCAATGCAAACTTATCACTTGAAGAAGAAGGGGATTGTATGGAACTTTTAATGGCGTATCGAGATATCTTTGCTTGGTCCTATGATGAAATGTCAGGTTTAGACTCGAGGGTTGTTGTCCATTAATTAACAGTAAAAAATAAGGCTAGACTTATAAAACAAGCTTACCTTCGTTTTCATCCTAAACTCATCTCACAGGTTAAGGTCGAAGTCAACAAACTTATTTAAACAAGTTTCATTTGTGAGGTCAAATATCCTATATGGATTTCAAATATCATGCCAGTAAAAAAAAGAATGGCTAAATTCGTGTTTGTGTGGATTTTCAAGACTTTAACAATGCTTGTCCCAAAAATGATTTTCCACTTCCAATCATCGAAATCATGGTTGACGATACCACATGACACATGAGATTAACCTTTATATATGATTCACCTGGCTATAATTAGATTCATATGGCACCCGCAGAAGAGGAGAAGACAACCTTTCAAACTCTGAAATGAATATATTGTTATAAAGTCATGTCTTTTGGATTGAAGAATACATGTGCCACTTATCACAGGGCGATACAAAGATTTTTTTATGATATGCTTCACCAATATGTTAAATGCTACGTTGATGACCTTGTGGTGAAGTCAAAGGAAAGAAAATTATTTGCAAGATCTTCGTCTAGTATTTGAATAGTTACGCCGATTCCAACTAAAGATGAACCTACTAAAATGCGCATTTAGTGTGTCCTTGAGAAATTTTTTATAATTTATAGTTTGATATCAAGGAATCAAGATTGAGCAGTCTAAGATCGATGTCATCTTAAAAATACCGGAGCCAAAAAAACATTCACGAGTTGAAGAGTCTCCAAGGAAAGTTGGCCTATACATGGAGATTCATTTCTAACCTAGTAGGTCGATGTCAATTATTCACTCATTTGATAAAGAGGGATACATCATTGACACGATCAAAGAGTTGATGTCTTATCCCAAGTGCAGGAGTGTCACAGTAATAAATAACTCGGCAAGACCGGGGTCGAACCACAGGGAGGTGAACTATATAAATTATAATAATAATAATAATAATAATAATAATAATAATAATAATAAGAATAAGAATAACAACAACAACAACAACAACAACGATGATGATGATTTAAAGAGGACTTTGAGATATAAGATTATTAAAGAAGATTAAACAATGATAAAAACAAATATCAAGGTTAGAGGGTTCACTAATAGTATTAGAGATAAGTAAAATATAAACTCTTTATAAATTATCAACATGATCATATTAATCATGTTATTTACATAATACCATACTTATAAATTTTATCAAGCATTCATGATGCTAACTTATGTTGACAACAAATCAAGTTCCTCTCATAATAACGATGTCGGCTGAAAACTATAAAGGATCAAGTATTTGATGTATCAAGTGTTATACAATATAAATTTAGATTAATCAATTAACAAGCAAGGTATTAATAATTAATAAGATAAAAATGATAAGACATGTTAATAGCAAATTGTTTAGGATTCAAGCATTGAAGTCCATATTGAGTTAATATTATACTTACTCTAACACCATTAGTGAAACCTTGTCACCTTGACATAATTAACTTAGCTAGACATAATAAAGAAGAAGAACATAAATAAATATGATAAGAACATAGTTAATTAAGTATAGTAAAGGAAATGAAAAGCATAAACAAGAGATTAATGAAAGTAAAACTTAAACATTACAACAATATAAAGAGAGAGCAAGAACATGATCTTGATCTTAGAACCAAGATTGCTAAATGAATGGCAAATGCCTCCTTTTATAGGCTAAAACTCAAAACTATTCATTTGGTAATTGATTATAGATGTAGTGGCCAACTATTGATTTAGTGGACTTGGTGGACACCAGCACTCAAGCACTTTGGCTGGATGAAATGACATTGATCCAATCAGCATTTGACAAAGTGTTCTTCATGAAAGTTGTTGGAAATCATCTTATCTTTCCACCCATAAACTTTCAGAGCATTTGGATCACTAGAGCTTGAGATATGGCTAAAATACTGAGTAGTGCTATTAGTGGACGTGGTGGATAGACCTCAAGCTCTTTTCTGGATGAAATGTCATTATTACCATCAGAATTTAAGCAAATCTTTTTCATGAAAGTTGTTGGAAATTGTCTTTTCCTTCCACCCACCAAATTTCACATTATTTGGCCTTCTAGAACTCTAGATATGGGTAAAAGTCTAAGCAGTGTTTGGGCTGGATTACAGGACAGATTCTGACTTCTCTTTTATGGCCAAACTTTGAATTTAAAAATGGCAGATTTGGGTCTTACACTATTCATAAACATTGTAGGACTATTTCTTAGCTTTCCATCCATATAAATTAAGCTAAAATCCAAGATCAACAGCTCCATATATGACCCAATAATTGAACAGTGTTCCAATTTGAATTGAATCGGCATCTCCTTTCTAAGCTTAGCCGTTTCTTTGTCCTTTCACTTTCAATAGTTAATCACATCGATCAATCCTTTGAATTGTGAGATATGCTTGCATTTAAAATAAACATTTACCATAAATTAAAGCTATCTTATATTATCATATCTGTTATTATAAAACATGTTCTAGTTAAGGAGTTATTGATACTTCAAGTGCAAAATGATGATATAAAACCTTGATAAAAATGCACTTTTAAGTACTAATCAATCATTCTATTAGGATGAATCTTATACTAATGCCTTCAATAAGATTAAAGAGTACTTGCTTAATACATTTATCCTACAAGCACTAGTACCAAGACACTAACTTGTACTCTATATTGCAACTAAGTATGTTTATTAGGAGTGTTGTTTGCACAATAAAATGATGAAGGCAAAGAAAATGCTCTCTACTACCTTAGTAGGACATTAAATAAGGCTAAGCTGAATTATTCTCCAATAGAGAAGACATGTCTAACATTTATGTTTACAATAAAGAAATTAAGGCATTACCTCTTAACACATTCAATACAACTAATCTCTTGAGCCAACCCTCTCAAGTATATCATCTCAAAGCTAATATTATTGAGAAGATTGGCAAAATTGGCTTTGTTGCATCAAGAATTTAAAATTATTTATGTCTCATAAAAGTCAATAAAGGGGCAAGTACTAGCTGATTTTCTTGTTTATCATCATATTCCCGATGAATGAAAGTTTTTTAAAGACCTTCATGATGAGGATGTCTTATTAATTGAAATGTCAGAATCGTGGAAAATGTTCTTTGATAGAGCAGCACGACAAAATAGAGCCAAATTTAGGGTAATATTTACCACACCTAAAAGAGAGGTTTTGTCATTCACATTCTCACTTACTGAATATTGCTTCAATATTATGGCCAAATATCAAGCTTTGATTCTTGGGTTAGAGATATGAATATAAAGATGCATCACCTTAAAGTTCTTGGAGATTCTCAATTTGTCATTAGGCAACTCCTCTTATTTTATGAAGTCAGGAAGCTAGAACTTGTCCCATATCACAAGTATGCACTGAAACTGATGACATCACTTGACTGCATCACTTTAGAACATGTATCATGAAAAGAGAATAAGCAAGTTGATGCCTTAGCAAATCTGATGTCAATATTAGCATTATATAGTGAGGAGATAAAATTTCATGTATGTCAAAAATGGGACATTCCACCAATAACTCGTGAAGGAGAAAAGAAAAAGCAACTAAGAGTTTCTTTTTTTAAAAAAAACTGGCACTAGTCATTTATTGACTATTTAAGACATGGTAAGCTGCCTAAAAACCTACATCATAAGATAGAGGTGAGGTAAAAAGATTCTCATTTTATATACTTCCAAGGCACTCTTTATCGATGCTCTTTTGATGAAGTTTTTTTACATTATCTCGAATAAGAAAAGGCTACGAAAGCATTAGAAGAAACACATTCATGGATTTGTGAAGCGTACTAGTCAAATCCTAAAACTTCATTTTTGAATAAAAAAATGGGTTACTATTAGCTTACAATGGTGAAAGATTGCATAGATGACGCTAGAAAATGCCAAAGTTATCAATTACATGTTAATTTGACCCACTAGCCACCCAAGCCTTTACACCTGACAATTGCTTCTTAACTCTTTAATGCTTGGGGACTTCATGTGGTAGGGCTATTTTTGAAAAGTTTAAGGGGATCTTTTTACATATTGGCTACAACCGATTACTTCTCGAAATTGGTAAAAGTTGCAACATTAAAAGAGGTCAAGAAAGAGATAATGGTAAACTTCATTTAGACAAACATCATCTACCATTATAGGGTGCCAAAATATATCATAACTGATAATGGAAAGGATTTTTACAGTACTGCTATAAACAAGTTATGTGCTCAATTCAGATTCAAACAGCATATCTCTTCTATTTATAATACTTTAGCTAATGGCTTGACATAAGCTTTTAACAAAACCTTATGTAATATTATTAAGAAGATGGTGATTCGCTCGAAGAAGTATTGTCATGATAGAATTGAAGAAGCAATATGGGCTTATCATACTATATTTTGAACACCAACTTAAGCTATTCCATATTCCTTGGTATACGGTGTTGAAGTTATTCTTCTACTAAAATGTTAAATTCCACATCTGAGAATTGCAATCCAAGAAGGAATCTTCAGTAAAGACAATGTCCGTTTATACCTTGAAGAACTTGAAACCTTAGGTGAAAAGCGTCTTGAAACACAATAATGCTTAGAATGTTATCAAACTCAATTTGTAGAGCTTTTAACAAAAAGGTGTAACCATACTCATTCAAAGTAGGAGATTTTGTCTTGATAGTACGACGCTTGATAATCATGTTAAAATATATGGGCAACAAGTTCCTCTTCAAATGGGATGGATCTTATGTGGTTTAAGAATTTTACACCAATGAAGCTTTATAAAATTTTTGATGACAATGAATTGAGGATTAAGCCTATCAACAACAAATTTTTAAAGAGATACTATGCTTAAAATTTGATATAACTCATTGCCCATATGAGCTAAAACTGCAAATGACACAAAAAAATAAAAAAATTGAATTATGTTATGACTTGATCTTTTATTCATAAAGGTACACAGGTAACTTGAAACTTGTTTTGAGTACAGTTATGTAAAAAAAACTAATTGTTGTGACTTGATTCTTTATCCATAAAGCTACGCAAGCAACTTAGGTATTTTTCTAAGTACAGTCACACCATCCTTTAAAACTATTCAATCTCATATGATTGTTCGCATAAAAAAAGGGGTAAATAAATCAGAAAACATAATCATAACATGAAAACCCAGGTAACAAGATGCAAGAGTGCGCAAAATATAGATTTTATTGATAGAAAGAAGAATTCTACTATATAAAGTGTGTATTCTCAACATAAAGTCATAAGCTAGTGTTACCAAAACTAAAAAGAATTCCAAGGCATAAGAAACTATCGACATATTATAGCTTCCAACTATGTTTTTCTAACTCCCTTTGTTTGGTCTTTAATAGTCCTTTTAATTTTTGAAGAATGACTGCATTAGCTTCACTTATCACAGGGGGAATGGATATTATAACAATCTTTGCTTGAATGCAAGAGGTGATGACTTTTCTTTAGAAAGCCTTTCGTCATGCACCTTGAGGGATGAATCTAACTCAATCTTCTTGTGTTGAAACTTTATGAGCTATTCCTTTATTTTTGTTATCTCAGCATGAGTGGTGGAAAAAGATCTAGATGCCTCCTCCTCAAGAGCTTCATAATTTTTTAGCTGCACTTTAAGCTTTTCAATTTCCAAGGCTCGCTGCTTTAATGACATCATAGGAGATAACGAAGACTCTAAGTGGTTAAGCTTTTTAACATCTTCAATCACCCCAGTCACCATTATTCTAAGAGGGGAGCAATCAACCTTTATATTTTCTATGAAATGGAGGATCTTCTCAACTTCATCAGCTAAGTTAGGAATATAATGGACTAGTATACAAACAATCTTATTTCTGATGCTCTCCCAACACTTAACAACAAATTCCGATCTTATCTTACCTCTTATGTCATCAACATAATCCCTAGATACTTTTAAAGGATCAAAGGCAATAATAGATCCAATAGTATACAAGTTAGTCCCTATATTTTTAAGGACTGGTGGAGGTGGTGCTACAAATCAATGATTAAACTGTGCATATGGAAAACTGGATAAAAGATGAGAGTTTCCAATCCTAGCAGCTAAAATATCAAAGGGGTTAAGGCTAATAATAAAAGCGATACTCATTTCTTGCATAATATATATGTCAAAATTATTCCCTAAAGCCTATTGACCAAGCTGAAACAAAGAACAATAAAAAGGATAAGGTTAATATATGATAAGTAACATGAATTAAAGAACAAAAAAAAATGTCTTACCAATTTATCAACATTATCTAGCATGATTGATGCATTAGGAACTCCATAAAAAAACTCCGTCAGCAAAGATTGAACACCTTCCCAGTACATTTTAAATATTTCCAATGATGATCATTATCTTCATGTTCATTATCCTCGACATTGCTTCAACATCATTTTTCTACTCCTCCTACACATATACCATTGTGAGCATTTTCTTAATTTTTTTTAATGAGAGGTGTATAAAAAAATGAGTGTTCGTTTACCAATTGTGGAGAAAAAGATTGTGCACTTCCTTTCTTTGCCCCTGAGTTGGTGGATTTTTTCTTGAAAGAATCTTTTGAAACACTAATTTCCTTCATACTAGGGATTATAAGTGGTGTTTTTTATGTAGGAACATGTTTGGGCACCATTATCCCTGCCTAAATCAACATCAATTGTTTGCTTTTCTCTTTTATGGTTAGGAAAAATTTTCTTATTATTTGTTATGATATGATTATTCTTCTGTTTTCCCTTCTGAGATACTACTGCAACATTGGTAAGACCTTTGAGAATGTCTTTCATCTTTTAAGGATAAAATTTAGACCACTTTGAAATCTACCATTCTATGTAGCATTTAGTTAACAAAGGAAGTCCAGGACATAGAGGAACTGAGAAAGAGTGTTAAGTTTAGTAAGGCTATGCAAAGTTGAAACGCATCTTCCAAGGTTAGAATCCTAGTTCTCCTTCCAAAGTCACAATGAATATGTTGTTAAAATCCAAATAGTATATTGAATTTATCATGACAATAAGGATCAATAATATAAGTATCATTATAATGGATTGTCCGAATTGAATGCATATAAAGTAGTCACTCTTGAGGACCAATAAGTCGCCATCATCATGCAAGACATCAACTTTAGCCATAGAAAATAATGCAGTAGATATAGTTCTTTTTTAATTAAAAAAAAACTTGTCAATTGAGCTAGATGGATATGTAATCTTATTGGAATCACTAGATTTATTTGTTGAGAAAGGCATCTTGTATTTCAGGTCATCTCGGAATCAGAAATCTACCCAATCTTGAAGAGTCATTACACAGTCTCCATTAATAATCTCTCATTCTTTATGAAGGGTAATAAATAGATACTTATAGCTTTTTAGAAGAAAAAAAAACCTCTTTTCTTATCAGCTTCATTAAGTTTATAAGCAAAAGAGACTTCATCATAAAAAGTGCCAAAAATATGAAAGCCACTACATGATTTCAATTCCTAGAGTGACAGTCTTCTTACCCTTTGGGGTAGATTGTGTATTAGTAGAAGGATTCAAATGGTTGTAGAAAAAGCAGATAACATTCATTTGCTATTCATATGTAAAAAGGGATGCAAGAATTATGTCTTGAATATGTTCCCTCTTGAGGATCGACTTATGGTGTTTCAAAACATTTTTTATCCATTCCTAATATTTGGGAGTATACTCAAGTGCATTACATATTGGGAAGTAATCCAATCATCTCCAGCATATTTGCGGTAGTCTAGTACTGGCAAAGCAACTGGAAAAGTTGTCGAATGTGGAAATGAGGACTGAAGTTGTAAAACTTTTTAAGGTAAACCACCATGACTATAAAGTTCATAAGAAGTCTCTAATGACTAAGAAGTTAAATGCTTGATGCTTTCAGAAGAACACTTCTTAGCAAATGGACCAACATCGAGTTCATATACCCAAAGGCTTTTCCGACGATACGTGTCCTCAATTACTAAAAACCTTTTAGAGGAAAAAAGAGAGAGTAAGAACTCACCTTGATTAAGAGCAAAAAAAGAGTGGTGCTTTAGCGTTGAAAAGAGATTATAAATCGCCAAAACTAATGGTTCATCAAAAATAGCAACCGTCAAATAATGACTATTTAAGATCCACCACTATTAAGAAACGATTATCGCCAAACATTATAGAAAATTCAAATCACCAAATCAAGTGACATGGAACCTAAAATCAAGATGGCCAACCTATATATGAGTAATTTCATAAGAAAATAAAAAAATCAATCAAGATTGGTGTGTTATAAAAATTCTTGATCATCATCTTTCATCTCAATGAGTTTTAGCAAATGCCTATAACTTAAATGTCAAAATTACTCTTCATCACTTTGAGATTTTTATGGTGGGTAACAGAGCACACTCGATATCCATGCTAAAATTGCACCATTCAAGTAGAAGCCCTGAATGGTTTTGTCATAAACCTCATAATTAAGAGAGTTCGGCTGAATGCACAAGAAAAAAGAACATGGGTGAAGGAAGTGTCAGATCTCAAATGGCAAATCAATACAAGATTGGTAAAAAAATATATAGAAATTTTTTGCAACCATAAGTAAGAACTGGGCCAGATTTTCCCATTAACTTGACCTTTCTCATTGTTTTAAACTGTTAATTCCAAAAGTGAGAAATAGATGCCTATAGTGTGTTGCTATCCATTTTGACCCATGTTTTTGATAAATTTTCAGAAAAAAACCAAAAAATAGCAAAAAAAACAAAAACCCTAAAAAAATGCATTTTTGATATATTTGCATCGTTTTTAGCATTTTCAATGTCATATCAGAAGAAATTAAATTTGGTGGCAACTTTCATGACCCCAAAATCAAGCAAATGATGAAAAAACACCATTGAACGCCGTGCAGGGGATGTGCGACATAGTAACTGAAATGGTAGAGTTGCTTTGGCCTTCACGTTTGATGAATTCTAGAACCATGTCAAACATCGTCTTAAACTTGTAATTTGTGCAGAAGAAATTCAGGGCTGAGAACATATCATAATTTGAGGTGCCAATAGTTAGGGAACATTGGTGACAAAGGTGCTGAACCACTTGCAACAATTTCAAACGTAAATTGCAAGAAGTGCATGAAACTAAAATTCACGCATAAATTCTAGACTAGAGCCATGCCTGGTGGACAAGGAAATCACAATTGACACCCAAAATAATGAAGTTGAAGTTCTTTCATGATTGGTTTATAATAAGCACAATTGACATCCAACTCAAAATCATGTCCTACATACATAAAAAAAAAAAATGCAGTTGTAAAATAAATAATGAATGGAGACTTACATACTTCCTACAAAGTGGTCAACTACTGATGATACGTTGTCTGACGGAGGTTGTACTAATGATAAAGAAATAAGAACCCGTGTTGTGCTATTTATGACAGAAAGAAAAGCAGCATAGTGTTCTTTTATAGCCACAATAAGGACCCTTGCCTGGATACAAAAGAAGAAAAAAACCCTCATATTTTGTGATAGAAAGGTCAGTTGTGCAAGTTGCTTTTCCTCTTATGAAACGACTACATAGGAAGTTAAAATCTTTCTTGTTCAAGTCATAACAAAAAGAGAATAATTCTTGTTATGTAATACAAAATTGGTTCAACACTTATTTCTTTCCCCTTTCTCAGCTCATTCAGGAAATAAGGAAATTAACAAAGGATGGAGACACACAAGCTAAGGGAAAAGAGAAAAAAATTCCTAATTTGTGTAAGGTCCTAAGTTGTGCAAAGAAAAAAAAGTTCCCAATCTATGCAAAGAATGCAGTCAGGTTATTGCACGTTGTTTGCTATTTTTCTTTACACTAGTGCAAAAAAACCTTTTTCTTTTTTGCTTACAACAAATGAAAGAAAGGAATGGTAAGTGGAGGCATGATTCCCAAAGCAAGAGAGAAAAAAGAAGTTAAGAATTTTTTTCATTAGTCATAAAATGCCAACCGTTAGTTAGAATCATGAATGGATTGCCCACAACGAGATCTTCAAAAAATGGACCTTAGACAAAGAAAGAAGAATTCTTGGAGATTCAAAATGTTTTTCAAGACAAGCTCTTTAAGCAGGGAAGCTCTCTTAATAGCTCTCAAGACTTCTTTATTTATGCTTGAAGTCTACAAAAAACAAAACTCTATTGGATCAAGATTAAATGCCCTGTAAGAGTTCTTCAACAACACTTTGAAGACAAATCAAATGTACTTTTCAAGGTATCAAATCATCAATTCTCGTTCTGCAATTCACGCTTAAAATCATTTCTTGTAAAGTACAAATATTGGTTTAATTTCACAAATAAATCAAGCCACCATATATCAAATCTAATGAAAGAATCAGAAGATTGTTTATTCTTTTGTAAGAATATTTTAAATTGAGATTGTACCCAATCATATATTTTAATAAAATAAAATATTTGTACATGTGTACCTGTCTAATTTCACGTGCTCAAAATTATGTCTACGAATATGTCATTTGCTAATAGGATTTC
Source organism: Populus deltoides (assembly GCA_015852605.2). Classification (NCBI taxonomy): domain Eukaryota; kingdom Viridiplantae; phylum Streptophyta; class Magnoliopsida; order Malpighiales; family Salicaceae; genus Populus; species Populus deltoides. Next base: position 16,352,175 of record CM027573.2, read on the forward strand.
AGTTACCTAAAAGTCAGGTTTTGACTTCTAGGACATAAAAAACTCATTCAATCTCTTTTTTTTCACTTGAAAACATTTAAGAAATATCATAATTTAATCTCAAAACTTCTTTTAAATGGTCAAGAAAATCTAAAAATCATCCTACTTAAAAATAATCCCAATCCCTGAATTACTTTTCTAGAAAGATGAAGGATAAAAACACCTTAAATTATATTTCTCTCGTCAAATAAAACTTATTAACACAGGTTTTTTGTTGTTTAATATGACCAACCAATCATTCTCTTTTCTAATAATTCTCTCTTGTTTTAAATTCAAGGATTAAAACATTAAAAAAATAAAGTTTTTAATGGAAAGCTAAAATCCTCAAATTAAAATGACCAAAGAAAGAGTCAACAAAGAATGTGAATCAATATTTTTTTCCACCAAATTTGAGATAAACCCTGATCTTTTTTTATATATATATATATATATATATATATATATATATAAACCTATCTGTAAGCTACAAATTCAAGCTATATCTCGTTAAATTAGTCTTCAATCAAATTTTAAAATCTGATTAAAACCTTTAATTCTTAAAAATATATATATAAAAAAAAACTATCGATGTAATTGATTTTTTTTTTTGATAAAAACGAAAAAAATAGTTCTTCATTGAATCCACAATGAACTACAAGCACAAGGCATGCGCGGCAGTTAAATCCAGGCAAATTAATTTTCTTCATAATATAATTATAATTTTTGAAATAAAGCTCCTTCTCATAGTATATACTTTCTACTCTATCCACCCTCCATATTCAACAATAAAAACAGAAACGGAATGAATAAAGAACGCAGCCTAGAGGACATGCTTAAAATCCTTCTTCCTTGGGTACTCAAGGATCTTGTGTCTCCCCCTAAGTAATCTTAAAATTCGATACACGTGATTTCCAAGAATTGGTGAAATCCAAAGAAATGAGAGGGGCACCTACGAATCAAGGTCTTCCTAATTTCTTCAGACGGAAATTACAAGTCAAGTTGATGACTCCATGTGATCAACATTTGCATGTTAAAATCATAATTGTGATAAATAGATATTCCAATTCTTTTTCGCCATTATAAAGCTGTTGGTTCACTAAAACCAGCAGTTACAAAACGGACAACGAAGGTGGATAAACTACACATTCAACTAATATTTTAGTGATACAGTCACAGGGTCATCAACAGGCGTATTATTCACCTACAAAATTTAACTCGATCCACACTAGTAGTCATCGCCTCTCGATATGACCTCTTTGCAGGTTGGCCGCAGTAGGATGGTATGCTCGAATTGGGATACGTAACTGCCCTTAACATCGCATAGAGGAGGATAAGGCTGCCAAAGTAAGAAAGGAGGAAGACTAATTACAATGCGTATAACAAATGTTTGATATAGCAGAAGATGAAAGCTACACAAGTTCATTATTTCTATTGCTGCTATCTTGGCCCTCTGTGGTCATGAGAATAGATTTGCGGCTGCTATCTACTGCCACGTGTACTATATTTTATATTTTCAGGAGAACACATGAGTTTTCAAGTTATTGCAAAATTCAACATAGCTGAAGGAACAAGACATCAAGAACTAAGCAACCAGTAGGAGTACTGGGGATCCTATGATGAACCTGACAACAACTTAATGGGCAATGTTTTTTTTTTATTGATACACAAGGCTTTTTAAGTTATCTGTAGTCCAGATTGGTGCACAAACAGACAACTGGGACGTGAAAAACTGAAGATTCCATGGATATGAAAGAATTGAGAAATACCTGAATGATGCCAGAATCGCACAAATTTTTTAGTGCCATCAAATATTTAGTCTCTCCAAGGCGATCTAAATACCGTCTACAAAAGGCCAATGTGGAGAAGTTCTTATTGATTGTTGCTAGCAGTTGCTTTGCTCTTGGCAACCTCAGAGGGATATGGCCAACATCAAAATTTTTCATGTAATGGCTGCACTCTAGATCTTCTCTTACATATCCTTTGCCTGAAAACATAACATAAAAAGACTTATTACACCATAGGTCACAATTTTCACCAACTGCTATCCCTTTCAAAAGATAAATCAATTCCCTGCCAGATGAAACAACTATTACCTGTAGATGCAAATGTTTCAATTGCAAAAAATTCACCCTCTTCCATCTTTGTCTGCTCCCCTCCTTTAACTATGGGAACAGATTTTCCAGCATGAATCTGATAGGGTCCAATGCTGTGCCCATTCAAATTTCGGATACTCTTAACTGCCAATGACATTTCTAGTCCGTGTCACACACAAATATGCATTCATGGATGCTTTTATAATAAATCCACAGATGTGCATGAAATCTCAAGCATATTCATTATCCTATCCATATGAAAAAAATACATTAAACCACCAAAAGCAGCAACATTTTCACTGTATATAAGGTGACCAATCATTCCTTATTTTTCAACATGATAACAAGTTATTCTTGATGCATGATGAAGTCAAATGAGGGAATTATGTTACAATTTCAAAGATTCAGGAACTGGAAACACAAAGTTCACACTGGCTCATGGTTCAAGCATCAAATAATGTTAGATCCATTATGGGTAAAACTAAAATGGACTGGCATGATTTAGAAAAGGAGTTCTGGACCCCTGTACACCCAGATGCCCTAGATGGATAAAAAGAGAACGAAACTTCCACAAGACTAGCTTTCAAGTTGCTCATTCACTCTATTCAACAGTTTACAATACTTTATGATGAAAAGAGATTGTTCCCCAAATTCTTTCCACAAATTCGTTATTCCAATTCTATCAAAAAAAATCTAAAAGTTGTCCTATTGCATTACGTGAAGAGCTGATAAAAAAGAAACAATCAAATAGACACCAAATTAGTGCACCAACAAACCATTGAAATGCAGCATTGAATAAACATCATACCTTGAAACACCTTTCCATTAATTTCAACCTCGTATGATTCCATGACTTCTTGGATGGCAGCACCAACATCACAAAGACGCACATCAATCCCAGATTCCTGAAAAGTTAAAATAAAAATCAGAACAAGCTGTACTCTGCAAATAATTAAGCATGAGCGACAAACTCTTCAGAGCAGTTAGGTATTGGAAACAGTCAAAACAAAACAAATGAAGTCCTTAATCCTCTCAAGAGAAAAAGAAAAGGGTCCTCAACAGTAAACACTTAAAACACCGATCCTGTCTAATCTTAGTAAAACATCTCCTCCCTCATGTAAGAAAACCCATTCCAAGATTATCTAATCTTTTAGGAAAGGATATAAAGATGGTGAAAGAAAACATAGTCGGGCCGGCTATATAGCACCCTTTTGGAGGGAGTAAGTACAGAGATAGGGTATGCAAGAAAGATATTTTAGAAGAATTTGTAATAGGGAAGAAAGAGTGAGTTCAGCTTTATTTGAATGTCAACTAAACTAATCAAATAGACCAATGCTTGCCTTTTTTGAATGTTAAACACAAGTCCCCATCAAGAGAAAACTACATCATCAGCATTAAGAATTTGATGCTATATCTTCAGCATTAGGAATTAGAAGACCACAAATTTCAAATCTATCCTTCCTTGGGCACATTACACACTCACAACAAGTCAAAAATTAACTTCAGAGATAAAAGGTCAGCACCTTGATTCCCGTGTTGGTTGCCTCACGTGATGCTTCAAGTAGTGGATCAAACATGGGGTTGAATGCCACTGTAAATGCACAGTCCACGATATGTCCTGCAAATTAAAAAATCACCCATTAATTAAAAGGCTCTAGCTGAGAAAAACAGAAGTGCTGAACCAACATGATGTTATAATAAAAAAATAATAATTAGGAATTAAACCATAAAACCCGAAAATGTACTATAAATGTTTTTACCATCAAT